>JAKGSA010000720.1:188296-447339 GCA_033558755.1 Philaethria dido
TCGTGGCGCAGAGGCACAAGCGTGTGACTGTAAACGCGACAGGTTGTGGGTTCGATTCCCACTCCAGGAAATATTAATCTTTTCATTTCCTGGGTTTGATAACAAGGCAAAGTACGGCGTTGAGGTTCCGCCACTCAGCCTCAATTGCCTCAATGCCTCAATTCGGCGGAATGTGGGGAAAAGAATAGTTGCAAGAGAACGGGGTGTATTGACACTAGGTTCACAGGTTCCCTCTGCCTAGTCTGCTGTATGCGAGATACAGCGTGAAGTTAAAAAAAAATCTAGTTTCGAATGTAATATCGATATATTTCATACGATATTTAAAATATCGTGACTATAAAATACAGTTTCTAACGTTGCATTTGGCCTCCCGTCAACACGGTTCGTACCGGCATGACTAACTTTTTAAAGCATAAATATGAGACCTAAACGTTCGCTCGTTCGTAACTTAACCGTAACGTAAACGTAACGTAAACCGTAATGTAAACGTAACGTAAACGTAACGTAAGCGTAACGTAAGCGTAACGTAAGCGTAACGTAAGCGTAACGTAGGCGTAACGTAGGCGTAACGTAGGCGTAACGTAAACGTAACGTAGCGCAAGCGTAACGCAAGCGTAACGCTTGCGCTACGTTACGTTTACGTTACGTAATAAAATTTGCATTGATTTTTAGTTAGAAAGGCAATCCCCAAATTTTGATGACGTGGCACAAAAAAAAAATTAAAAAGTTAAAGACTCGAATCCAAAACAACGTAACTTCGAAAATCTAACGACGCACAGTGAAAATCAGTAAAAATTAAGCAGCGACGCAACTTCGAAAAAAATTCAAAACGAAACGACGCAATGCGAGGTATTGGTGTATCTGTTTACTTTCCCGCGCTTTTACATCAACAATCAACATCACTGTTGACAGTTGACACAAAATTTGCAAAACTTTTACCCAGTTCTAATTTGTGATAATATTGAAAAATTTAAATACAAAAGTATAAAAAATGAAAAATA
This sequence comes from Philaethria dido, assembly GCA_033558755.1. NCBI lineage: Eukaryota > Metazoa > Arthropoda > Insecta > Lepidoptera > Nymphalidae > Philaethria > Philaethria dido. Next base: position 189,298 of record JAKGSA010000720.1, read on the forward strand.
ATTAAAATTTTATATTAAAAATATTTAATACGTAAAATAAGACATGCCTTCTTCAACAAATAATATTCAAGAAAACAGAGTTGAAGTCAATGATTATGATTGCAACGAAAGTAATTCTCACTTTCCATTATCTAAGTAAGTGTTTTTGGTAATTGACTATAATAGGTGAAGAAGATGAGTTAAATTATGTGAAGCATATTTATCTGTATCATTATCTGTTATAAATTTAATTCCCATTGAATTTCAATAATATACAATGTTTAATTTTTAGGCCTCAACGATGTACATCGCTTAAAAGTCATCAGTTAAAGATAAATAACATGTTTCCAACTAAACGTAACCGAAGTCCTGAAAATCAATTCAGTGTTAATAATGTAGTAAGATTAATTATTATTACATTTTTTATTATAAATATTTGTAGTAAATAGCCATTTATTTAAAAGAAAATTAATACTATTTTAATGTAATTAAAATTTTAGAAAAAGAAAAAGATGGACGAAGTAGAGAATATTGAAGACTGTAAAACCAAAATAAAAGAAGCAACTATAAAAACAATATGTGATGTGAACTCTTCTGATACTCGGCTTAACAATGAACTCATTAATAATAATATTAGTAATAAAAATTGTAATAATAATGTAGATATTATAAGTAGCAATGAAAATTTAAGTCATATAAATAAAAATGAACTTGAGGACAACAGAGATTCTAAAGAACTTTTGGAAAATAATGTAGAAAAAAAACAGATACCAGATTTAGAAAAATGTGACATTTGTGGACAATTCTTAAATAATTCAGATATCATATATTATCAAGGACATCCTCAAAATGCTATAGAAGAATTTATAGCTCTTACTGATGAGAAATTGGTTCTTGCATCTGGTAAGTTTTGTTTCTTATCTTTTCAATTACTCTTTACCAATATTGTCAGTAGATATTGACATATATAAAAATTTCTTATTTATAAAAAGTCTTGTTCAAAAATTAAATAAATAAAATGTTGTCATTTAATTGTATGGTTTTTAATTCTTTGTGGACCATGGACAATGCAGGTTCTACTGTATAAAAATAATGTGCTTAATTATTGTAGGTGAAGAAGGAGACATTATGGAGAGACCACAAACAAATATAACAGGGTTTTCTATATTTGATGAACAGGGTCATTTGTGTCCCATAGATGGTGGACTTGTTGAAAGTGATGTAAGGATATATATGTCAGGTTATCTAAAATCCATATGTACTGAATCTCCTGATATTGATGAGGATTCTATACCTGTGAAGGATGTTGGTCCCATTATAGAGTGGTAATTATATTGGTTGTGTTTTTGTTTTTCTATGATTTATTTATTTTAGTATGCCAGAAATAACCATAATCAAAAGTACTGTATTCTGCAACCAAATATGCAATAAATATTTCTAAACTGCATGGAAATGGAAAATGGAGGTTTCCTGACACTGGGTTCTCACTGTCTAATTTATAAAAAATATCTCAATAATTTATTTATCTATATTGATTGCTCATAAAATTGTAAATTCTTTATATAATATAATACTTTAAAAATATAACAAACAATAATACATTTTTTAAGGTTTATTCATGGCTTTGATGGTGGAATGAGAAATTGTATTACACTATCTACAGAATTTGGAGAATATAATCTACTGAAACCAAGCGCAGAATATACACCCCTTATGAATAATTTGTATGAAAAAATATGGCTTAGTAAAATAGTAGTAGAATATTTAGAAGAGTATCATTATCTTCAGCCTACCTACGAAGATATGCTCGAAGTTGTGCGAGATCATTCTATACCAGACTTAGATGGTTTAAAAATGACAGAGGAAATGTTGCATAAGCACGCTCAGTTCGTTTGCGACCAAGTCGTGAGCTTGGAGACCGACGAGGACACCGAACCTTTGATCACACTACCCTGTATGAGAGAACTCATCAAGTTGATGGGCATTAAATTCGGAAAACGGAGAGTCCGCGCAAAAATAGATTACAAAAAAGTCGATAAAAAAACTTGGACGAAAGCCACTACCACTCCGCTGGTGAGAAAAACTTTCGAAAGTTTCTTCGCAAATCAACTGGATAAGACCAACCACGAGTCGGTGCTGAGGAGAAAGCGATGCGGCGTCTGCGAAGCGTGTCAGCTGCCCGACTGCGGGCAGTGCAACGCGTGCCGCGCCATGGCCAAGTTCGGGGGCCACGGCCGCACCAAGAAGGCGTGCGTGCGCCGCCTCTGCCCCAACATGGCCGTGCAGCAGGCCGACGACGACGACCCCGACGACGACGACGAGCCGCCGCCGCCCGCGCGCGCGCTCGCCGCCCTCGACGACGCCGTGCCCGTCAAGCTCACGGCGGCCGCGCACCGCGCCGTCGCGTGGCTGGGCGACCCCGTCAAGGCGGACGCCGCCAAGGTGTACCACGAGCGCGTGCGCGTCGACGGCGCCGAGCTGGCGGTCGGCGACTACGTCATGGTGGAGACGTCGCAACCCAACATACCGGCCCTGGTCGCTAGGGTTACCTATATGTGGAAGGAAACGGTCAACCCTGAGTCGGGATATTTTCATGCTGAAGTTTTTATACGCTCCTCGGACACTGTTCTAGGTGAAGTCGGTGACCCGCGGGAGGTCTTTCTCGGTGATAGATGCTGTCACGGCGCTCCTCTGTCGTCGATATTGAGAAAAGCGTGTGTGGAAAGAAGAGAACCGCCCGAAGATTGGTTCCGGTTGGGCGGCAAAGAGGTAACTGAAGAATTTTTCGAAGACGATGGCAAAACGTATTTCTATCAAAAATATTATGAAAGATTTACTGCTCGATTTGAGGATCTGCCGGACGATCCCGAGTGTCCTAATCAATTGAGACAACACAGATTTTGTCCTTCCTGTGAGCGAAAAACTAAACGTGACGGGAGAGATATTCCAAAAGTTTTTGGCAAAATCTTAGAAAAATCGTCCGTCGTGGATGCCAATAGAACTGAGTGGACAACGGTAAGATGGAGAGATCACGATTATAAGAAGGGTTGTGGTGTATTTCTTAAACCAGGAACATTCAAACTTAGAAATAGTATCATAGATAAAGATAATAACGGAAAAATGAAACTAGAAAAGGTCGACGAAGACATATACCCAGAATATTATAGAAAAAGTGATAATTATTTACGAGGTTCTAACATAGACACTGGCGAGCCGTTCTGCGTCGGTTATATTATGGCGGTCACTGCGGCCGGAGCTGGCCCTCTCGTCGTGCCACAAGACATATACTTAAAGGTTAATGTTTTGTATAGGCCTGAAAACACCACAAGTAGATTTCCTCATCACGAGGATCTCAACGTCGTCTACTGGAGCGAAGAGTTGAAAGAAGTTTCGTTTTCTAGCGTGACGGGACCGTGCCATTTAGTGTACATAGATAACATTCCACAGCAGGATCATCTATACGATTGGCTCGAAAGAGATCCGAACAGAATGTATTTCCGCTCAGCGTTTAATAAATCTTCCAAACAGTTCGAGGACGTCCCCCAACACGCCAAGAGCGTGGGACGCGCGGACAAGGGAAAGGGCAAAGGCAAAGGTAAATCGAGCAAAGCCGAAGAAACGGTCACCAAGACGGATGAGATCAAAATTAGACCTCTGAGAACGCTGGACGTGTTCGCGGGCTGCGGCGGACTGTCGGAGGGGCTGCAGCGCGCCGGCGTGGCCTCGTGCCGCTGGGCCGTGGAGCACGTGGACGCGGCCGCGCACGCCTACGCGCTCAACCACCGCGCCTGCGCCGTGTTCCGCGACGACTGCAACGAGCTGCTGCGCCACGCGCTGGCCGGCGCCTCGCACAGCGCCGCCGGCCTGCGCCTGCCCGCGCGCGGCGAGGTCGAGCTCATGTGCGGCGGCCCGCCCTGCCAGGGCTTCTCCGGCATGAACCGCTTCAACTCCAGGGAGTACTCCAACTTCAAGAACTCCCTCGTCGCCTCCTATCTCTCCTTCTGCGATTTCTACCGCCCCAAATATTTCATTCTCGAGAACGTGAGAAACTTCGTCGCCTTCAAGAGGGGCATGGTGCTGAAGCTGACGCTGCGGGCGCTCCTCGACATGGGCTACCAGTGCACGTTCGGCGTCCTGCAGGCGGGCAACTACGGGGTGCCGCAGACTCGGCGCCGCCTGATCATCCTGGCGGCGGCGCCGGGCCGGCGGCTGCCCGCCTACCCGGAGCCCACGCACGTGTTCAGCCGCCGCGCCTGCTCGCTCACCACCACCATCGACGGCAAGCGCTTCGCCACCAACATCCGGTGGGAGGAGGCGGCGCCGCGGCGCACGTGCACCGTGCGCGACGCCATGGCCGACCTGCCGCGCATCTGCAACGGCGCCAGCCGCGCCGACATGGAGTACGGCGGCATGCCCGCCACGCACTTCCAGCGCCTGGTGCGCGCGCGCGACGACGCGGCGCGCCTGCGCGACCACGTCTGCAAGAGCATGGCGCCGCTCATACAGGCGCGCATCGAGCGCGTGCCCGCCGCGCCCGGCGCCGACTGGCGCGACCTGCCCAACGTCTCCGTCGCGCTCTCCGACGGGACCAAGTGCAAGGTGCGCGCAGCGGCTCGCTCACTTTTGAGGCACCGCCTCGCGTCAACCGTGCGCGTTCATTACATCGTGTGTACTCTGTGCTACAGGTGCTGCAGTACCGCTACGAGGACAAAAAAAACGGTCGGTCGAGTGGCGGCGCGCCGCGTGGAGTGTGCGCGTGCGCGGCGGGACTGGCCTGCTCGCCGGCCGACAAGCAGGAGAACACCCTCATCCCCTGGTGCCTGCCGCACACCGCCAACCGGCACAACAACTGGGCGGGCCTGTACGGGCGCATCGCGTGGGACGGCTACTTCAGCACGACGGTGACGGACCCCGAGCCGATGGGCAAGCAGGGCCGCGTGCTGCACCCCGACCAGGCGCGCGTGGTGTCCGTGCGCGAGTGCGCGCGCTCGCAGGGCTTCCCCGACTCATACGTGTTCGCGGGTTCCGTGCTCGACAAATACCGCCAGGTATGCGTATTCGCAACTCAAATATGTACATGTTAATAAAAACTGATTACTACAATAATTTTGAGTAATAAAAATATTATTATTATTTTAAATGAAACCAATGATTTTACCGTTAATAGGTGCTAAATCTATATTTATAGAATTTTTTATATGACAGTTAGTTTATGCAGCGCAGTCACTATCAAGTACATGCAATAAGTTAAAGTACAGAATTAGAGTAAACTAATTGGATTTTATTCAACTCCTCTTGTTTTACAATAAATGTATGTAAGCTTGTAGTATCAAGCTTGACTTTGTCACTTATTGACTTTTGATTTAGAGTGAGTGTTGTTATGGTGAAGTTGTTTATAAGGGTTTGCTATTGACAATTGTATCGATTTAGGTTAGTTTTAAGTTTATTATTTTATTGTAATATTTTATTGGCTTTAACAAAAGCTCAATAAATTAACAAATTTATTGATATTACAGTTTTATTATTGCATCATACATTTGTTAATCAGTATCCTTGAACATATCCAATCCAAATTTAAGTCACTTAAATTTGTGGCTTATTTGTATATAATTTGGTTTAAAAATTAAGCTGTATCACTTACATACACGTTTTTTAATTTTATACCAACAATTTTTCAGTTAAACGCTGACTAATGTTTGTATTTGTTTTATAGATTGGGAACGCCGTACCTCCACCACTGGGGGCTGCATTAGGAAGAGAAATTAAAAAAGCATTAATTGCATCATAACATTGAAGAGTAAAAGGCGAAATATATTTTGTGAAAAAATCAATAAATATTATAATATAAAATTTTAGAAATAGATATATATATACTAAGTCCCGGGGCTTCGCCGGCGTGACTTTTTCCTTTTTTCATCCGCCTACGTTATCTTGCTTCTACCAAAAATTTTGCTCCAATTATTAATGTGCCAATATATGAGCCGTTGATTTTGAAAGTGAGACAACTCCATTTTATGTTCTTGCTTTTTTTTATTAAAAACATAAAATTATGTTAATTTGTAATAAGATTCAGCTTTAATTATTTTTTTTACAAAATGAAGTTGTCTCACTTTCAAAATCAACGGCTCATATAAAAAAATTGTCAATTAATAAGGGAAGTTCAAATAATGGTACCGACCAAAACAGTCTAAATATATAGGTTTGGTTTGGTTTTTATCATATGGCGTTTCGAGCGTGCCAGTTGAGCACTAATCATTTCGCCAATGTCAAGTGTATTTAGTATTATAATAGCGATCATTGCTTTTCTATTCGTTCTTTCAATATTCAATATTCTTCTGAATCCAAGATAGCCGCCGCTACAAAATGACGTGTCCGCCATCTTGTAGCGGCGATTATCCGTCTAAATATATATATTGTAACAGTCTAAATAGACATAGTCGTTGACAGGAACTGATAACAAATTATTGACTACTTTGTATACCACATTAACAGGTTTTCTGTTCGTTGTCAAAATGGCTGCTACTAGTATTAACTCTGAAATGAGTAATGCAGTCTTTTCTGGTTCTGACTCGCCGGACGCCGACATCGGCGAGAAACTAGTGCACGAGGCGACGGCGTTCGGCGCCTAATTTAAAATTTCTAATAAATCCTGAGATATTCATTTTATTGATGTTATAAAGCACAGTATCGTATTTTGCTCAATAAAAAATTATAGTGTAAAGTCAAAAATAAATTCATAAATATATTAAATGTACCTATTTAAACTGGATTAATATATTTTGGTATTCGGAAATACATTTTTGGGACGGCATTAATCCGGTTAAAATACTTTCAAGTAATATGTGTAAAAATCGCCAAATTCAAAGATCTCGCAAAGCAGCATATAGTCATATACCACCGTGCACTCCGTGTAAAGCTTTTTATAATACAATGAAATATAAACTGTACCATATACATAGTACATTATTTAGTCGATCGTTAAGCCAGCGTTTGTAATTAAAGTACACAAAAATGATATTTACAAGTAACAATTTTTTTAAATTCTCGGTATTTTCTCTACCAAAATATAATATATTAGATATATATAAATATTTCTATTAAAATCATTATCTATTAATGAAAACCGCATTAAAATCCATTCAAAGTTTTAAAGATATAAATGTAAAAAAAGTGGAGGCGGCTTTGTTATAATCTACCTATACAAAAGTTTTTCATTATTTTAAATAAAATACAGTGTACTCGCTAATCGCGTAGATTCCAGTAGAAATATTTCTCAAACAAAGGTTCCTATAGATATCGAGTGAACAATACAACAATGATTTAATAAATTATTTATTAACGATATTTTTAGTTTTCCTTTTAAGATTTTTAACTAAAACATTTAGTTCATTGTCTTCTTTTGATTTCTTAGGAATATTTTCATAGGCTGGCTTCTCTGAAGGCCTTCTTTTTAATTTCTCTTGAATGAGTCTTTCCATGTTCTTAGTTTTCTTGAAGTTAGGATCAGTAGGATCGATGTTGAAGTGGTGTGAGTCATATAAGGCAGCAAATCGTTGATCGTTTACATTTATTTCAAAGTCTGGAACTATTGATTTTTGTTCTTTCATCTTTTCTTTGAGTTTCCTTTTTCTCTTTGATTTCTTTGAAATATTTTCAGCGTCTTGTATTTTTTTGAGACTAAAATGCTCCTTACCATCGTCATCGTCTAAAAGTAATTCCAATTCAGCTTTTTTCTTTTCATCTTCTTCTGAATCATTATTGCTTTTTGTTTTAGATAACTTTTTGTTATTCAATTTGTTTTTAAACTCTGGCTTATTAAGCTCCTCTGTGAAATATGGGTCATTCATGTCAATATCTGATGGTATTTCATCTGAAGAATCATTTCCTGACTCTGCATTTTTATTTTCTTTCAGTTCTTTAATTTTATTTTTTCTTTGTTTTTTCTTATCCTTTTTCTTTTGCATTAATTTTTCGAATGGTGTTAAATTTTTGTCATCTGAAAAAATATTAGAATTTATTTGTTAGACCAAATACTACACAAATAAAACATTATATATCATTATAAAATTTATTAGTTATAGTATAAATAAAAACAAAAATAAAATAAGCAAACGAAATCGTCCAAAGTCCTCTGACCCCTAAGTCATATGTTCTTATAAGCTACGTCAAAATTCTTATAGCAAGAATTACTAGAAGCGCAGGTTCGAGTCCCACTAAGTTCTAATTTTGTACGTTTTTTTCTTATTTTTTTCTATTTTCTAAGTGTGTAACTTTATATAATATTAAAAATTAATCACTTTATACAATATTAAAAAACAATTACCTTTATTTATTTTCTTTTTAATTAATTCTTCAGCTTTATCCTTAACTCCCAGTCCCCATGTGATTTCCATTTCCATATCTTTATTTTCTTTTTTTTGTTCTTTTTTATGTATATCTTCAAGTAACATTTTATATTTCTGTATGGGATCTTCTTCTTCATTGTCAGATTTTTGTTCCTGTTCTGCTTCACTCTCATCTGTAATCAATTACAAAATGAAATAAAATTGTTTTCGAAAAGCTGGTGTAATCATAAAGACTTATTGAAAACCTAAAAAAGTACGGTGGGTGAGTAGCTAGACGCTATTATCATCTGCTTGCAGCTGTTTTTAAAATATTATTGTAGTATGAAGAGTTTGTATTTGATTTGAATTTGTTTTGTTTTCAAGTCCAATAACGATATATTAACATTGTTTATTGTATTAAAAAAATTGTTGCATTTATCTTTAAAATTGTCCGTTTCTATAGTAGAATATGACAAGATCGCAAAATTATTTTTGAGCCAACATGGTATTACACCTTGAATAAAATGTATACAAAAATTAATGCTTATATGTTTTTCTGTATAACAATTATAAACATTAAATACAATAAGTATTATGTTTTGTAAAACACAATCTCCATCATGGCGTAGTGGGACAGTGTAGACTAACGCGATTGGTTTTGTATTCGATCTCACTCAGGGGAAAGATTATTAGAGAGCCGGTAAATTTAGAGAAGCCTGTGTATATTTAGGGAAGTCGGTACACATATTTAGGGAAGCCAGTAATTTTTAGAGAAACGGGAAACATCCTATAGGATGTAAAGTTTTTTTAGGGGGTGTACATTTTCCTGGCGACCGTTTTTTTTAGCTCTCATACCTTTCTTCACCTAGTTTTTTTCTTTTTTTGCAAACTCAATTACAATTTGAATTCCACATGTTTTTAGCGACCTTTTTTTAGATCTCATAATTGTATTTTAAAAATTAAGGTAAGCCGGTGGGAACCGTGTTGTATCGGCGCCTCGCCACTGGTGACTGGTGGCGACACTACCCATCCGCGTGGTGCCATAAAGCGTGGAGCTGGTACTATGCCCATACCTTCACTACTAGAGGCGAGATACTCTTTCAGGTCCAAATCATCAATTTTGCCATCAAGTGCATTTTTTATAAGTTCAGCTCTGTTAGGGTTGTTGGCGTCCCACGTGAGGTCCACTTTGGCCTGCTGCAGCGCCGTCGTTGTGAACAGGCGTGGTCTGTACTTCGTTAAATCTGGCAACTTATTGCAGGTTTCACGGGGCTCCTGTCATTATAAACGTTAATTCAAGTTAATTTTAAACATTGGTTGGTTTGAAAAAAAAAGGTTACAAAATAAATTATTTCGAGCTCTACCTAATTAACCTGTAACGGGTTATGACGAAATATTCCGTCGTACATAAAAGCCTACTGCAATGAGCATAACGACATTTATCGTCATGGAAATTAATCGTAATATATTAAACGCATTTTGTTCTACGTTGTTCTTATCTATTAAATCTTAGGTTATATAATTATATGCCATCATATTGACGATGTGTCAAGAATTATCATATATTTCATGTGAAACGAGATGAACAAAAGTTTATTCCCCCGTTAGCGAGTTAAACTTCTAATTCTAATTTTAATATATTTTTTTAAACTTTCTTATGTGTGATTCAAAGATTCAAAGATCAAATCTCGTTCGATTCCTTATATAAGTCTTTATAAAAGCGACAGAGAGGTACACATAGAAACACGCTTAAGCTTCTATTACGCTATTTGCGTAACAATTTAATTATTTTTGTCTTAATTTAAAAAAAAAGATATCAAAATTATTGTGTTATTAATAGAGAAATTATGCACCTTTACCAATTAAAGGAAATAAAATTAATATTGATTAGATTGGATTGAATTATAAAATTCTCAAAAGTTATTATAGAAAGTAATTAAATTAAATGGTAAGCTTATTTTGGACCTGCCAGATGCAGGTACCTATCTATAAATGTAAAAGGATCTTGCTATTATGACGCACTTTCTGCCGCTATATTGACTTAAAAATTGCATTGATCTAAAATCAAGCAGTACAATATTTTTTGAAAAATATTGTACTGCTTTAAAGAAGGATGTTGTCAACACAATAATTTTTTTTCTGTGTTCCCGCATAACCTTGTACTGGGTCAAGCAATTGTAATATTTTTTACATTTAGATATATTTAAAATCTTACAAGTACTTTTTGAGTTATTTGTTATAATTATACTTTTTTGTGCATTTTATTTGGTGTAGGTTTGCATTTTTTGTTTTTTTTTTTTAACTTCACGCTGTAACCCGCATATAGCAGGGTAGGCCGAGGGAACCAGAGAACCTAGTGTTAAGACACTCCATTCTCTTTCAACAATTCCGTTCCCCACTTTCCGCCGAATTGAGGCATTGCGTGTTTTGTGGCGGAACTCAATGCCGCGCTTTGCCTTGTTACCAAACCCAAGAAATGAAAATACTAAATTTTACATTTCCTGGAGTGGGAATTGAACCCACAACCTGTCGCGTTTACAGTCGCGCATTTTTTGTTAAATTAACTATTAATAATCAGAGACAGAGAACAAAAAGAAAATAATTTGAAGCAGTTCCCTTTACTTTGTTTAAAATTAATTTACCTGTTCAAATGTTGTGTCGTCAGGTATAAAGCGCATGTCCAGTTTGGTGGCGCTGCTCTCATACTCCATTCCATCGCACTCAGCGTACAGTTTGTCGGCGGTCGCAACTGAGTCGCACTCCACTACCGCGTAATAGTACTTCAGTCTGTTTAACTGATACCGACGTAATTTCTCCATATGATACGAAGAACCTATTGGATATTAAAAAAATGTATTTTTTTTCTTTATAGAAATATATATTGCGTGCGACTGTAAACGCGACAGGTTGTGAGTTCGAATCGCACTACAGGCAATGAAAATATCAAAAATATTTAGTATTTTCATTTCCTCGCTCTGATAACAAGGTAAAGCGTGGCGTTAAGTTCCGCCAGTACGCAATGCCCCAATTTCGGCGGAAAGTGGGGTTTTAACGCCAGGTTCTCTGGTTCCCCCTGCCTACTCTGCTACGTTCGGAATACAGTGTGAAGTTAAAAAAAAAAAATAACTTCAAGCTGTGTCCCACACATAGGTTAGGCAAAGGAAGCCTACTCTTGAGAAAATAATTTTATAAAATAATATATTATTTTTTCAGTATTCTAGAACTTTTGAAGTAGTACGGTAGTACAATCAGTAAGGATTGTAACTAAATATTTAAAATTAATAAAAAAGAAAACAGACTTCAAATAAAATGCATTGAAAGTAAAATTTTAAGAGCAGATGAAGTCTATATTTCTTTACTATTTAAATTATTTACCTAGATTAAATACAGTCTAAAAACTCAGCAGTTTAATTGTGAATAATTAAAAAAATGAACAATTATTCATAAAAAGTTAAGTTAAATTAGGTTTTGTATCGCAAGGTTTCATTTTAAACAGCTAAGTAAATCTCTATACTAGTTGTGACTAGATATAAACACTTCCAAATTTTTTTTCAGTTAAAAAATATTTAAATAACATAAAAACAGAAATTTCAGATTGAATTGAAAATTAAATAGCATGCCCTGAAATTAATTTATTTTTGTTATAGTCATTCACATCTGGTAAGGATTTAAACCAAGTTGTTCTAAGCGGCTTTCATTTTACTGTATTAATAAGTTTGTAGAAATTATGCCTTAATTAATATTGAGTTAATCCACAATATGTTACTACGGCATATATCATACTTCACCTTCTTCATTGCCACCATCGTCCGAAAGTGTGTCATCAACCTTTGTTTCAGTTAACTCTATTGGACCTTTAATTTCTTCTTCTTGAATTCTTTGTAAGCCATATTCAGAGGGGTAAATCTAAAATATGATAATAAAAATTTACACCTATGTAGGCTCTAGTCTAGGAGTAAGCAATCCAAACAATAAAAAATCCAAACTTTGGAATCTTTTTGCAGATCAATCACACTTTTTGGTAATATTTATAATTGTATTCATATTACATATATATGATAAAACAATTTGGTAGGACTAAATATATTATAACAAATTAAATTGGTTCTTTAAAGGTACTTACAGTAACATTTTGTATAACACCACCTGCAGGTAAAAATGAACTAAGCAGTACCATCAGATCTGTTGCCTTTATATTATCCCAGTCCATGTTACAGATTGCTATCCTATAATTTAGAACACCAAAATAAATAAGATATAAAATTGAATATATATTATGTATTATTCATAGTGAGTTTTTATAAAAAAAAGGCATAAGCAAAAGGTTAATAGCCACACTTTTTTAATTGATTTGGAAAATCCATATTGAATGTCATAAATTTCTTTATCTATTGGTTGTACATCATTTTATTTTTTATGATAAAATCATTCAAGAAAATGTAATAAAATTTGACATGGATAGAGCTTGAATTAAACAAAGTTACCACAGTTAGTTAAATAATTTTAAACTAAATAAATTTACTGCAATGAATGTTGTATATATTTGAATAATATAACCTTCGTGTTGATTCATCTGTAGTCTCAGCATCAGCATCTAATTCCCCCCATTCATGTTCTAATTCGCTGTCTCCTTCTTCTTCACTGGTCTCTTCATCACTAGATGAATCTGTTAATATAATACCTGAAATAATTATGGATATGATTAAAATGTTCTATTTATATAATCTCGGTATTAGTAATTTCTTAAAATGTTTCCCAGTTTGTTAAAATACCTTCACCACGAGCATAATCAACATCTAAGTCCAACAATCTATTTTTGATTCTTTTTTCTAGATTTCCACGCACTAGTTTATCATTTTTGAACATAATTGACTCATTAGATTTTTCATTCCCATTATCATCTTTACATGGAATTCTTTTAACAAAACGACCAAGTCTTCCATCATCTATAACGTCAAGTTTTTGATTTCGGTTGCAGGGCTCTGTTGCTGCATCGGTTTCAACTTCATCAGCGTCTGAATCGTCGTCAGATTCATCCAAATCATAATATCTTCGCAAATTTTCTGTTGATGTCTCGTTTATTGGTCTTCCGCGTTTATCAACCGTATATTTCACTTTAAATTTTTCATCATTAAACATAGATTCGAATCTTTTATCAATTTTTATTTTCCGTTCATGTTTAGGTATTTGCTTATAACGAGGATCTTTAAGATACTTCGCAAAACGACTGTCTTTTAATATATCGTCATTCATTTTCTTTAATTTATTTATTACGCGTTTATACTAAAACCATAACATTAACATATGATGTTATAACCTAAACTACAACATTATGACACAGACAATAACGAACCGTATATATATATATATATATATACGGTAACCGTATATATGTATATATAAAATATTGTGTTAATCTATATTTATACTGCATCATGCATCCAAAAGCTACGAAAATACAAAGTTAAATGTGTTAATTAATCTAACATCAATTACAAATATGTCCAATATTACTAAATTAGAATAAAATTGGGTTTTTGAGAATTGGCAGCCCTGGTGAATTGTCAATTTCATAAATAATTTGTCAAAACCGATTATCGACAATCGGCATATACGACGAGGAATCGCATGTGTTTTCTTTTATTTACCATTTTCAAGACCATAGATTTTATACGAGTTACATAATTAGTAGTACGATTGATAATGAATAGCATAGGAGAAGAGTGTACGGAATTAAAAAAAAAATATGATGATTGTTTCAATTCTTGGTTTTCCGATCGTTTCTTGAAAGGTGATCATGATGACTCGATGTGTGCTGGAATATTTAAAATTTATCAGGAATGTGTAAAGGTATAAGACTTTAGACATTGAGTTAATCCATAAAATATAATTATTTATTACCATTTTGGTTGTGTTTTCAATGTTTCCAAGTTATTTCTAAGATTATAATGTAAAATCATAAACATTTCTTTTTACATTTTTACTACATGTGCACTAAATGAGCAAGTGCATTATTTTGATGGATGATATTACTATTTCAGAAAGCCATGAAACAACAAAATATTGATTTCAAAGAAATCGATAAGGATGTTTTGGGTACTGATAGTGAATTCAAAGTTCCACCTGAATCCAGCAGTTGACAGATGGCGACATGCAGCCTTCTTTGTGCTTTTAGTCCAATTACAATTTGGAATATATTTAATGTTGGCATTTCAAACACAAAATCAGCTATCACAAATGACAAATAGACACCATTATAGTTACTAAAATATAACTAATTGTCATTATTTTGATATATGAAATTTAATAATATTACTTTGTTGTTATAATTTTACTGCTTGTATCTTTTTCTTTTACAGTACAGTGCATTTGTTACAAATATTTTAAAACATTCTTGTTGATGTATTATATGATCAAGTAAAATTTTATTGTTTTGCTAGAAGGCGATACTTTGCAATGTTTTAATAAATTACTTACTTATATTACCATCTTGTTCATATAAATTCTATAGCAAATATAATCAGAGTAAGAGTGCATTTAATACTGTAACTTAAACTTAGCTTTATTAGAGAAGTAAACTGTTATGCTTGAAATCTTTTTAAAAATTATTTTATAATTCCAACTCTAGATGTCATTGCTTATCGCTGTGGAATCCAAATAAAGGTAATAGTATAATAGAAAGGTTTGTAAACATTGAAATACTTTAAAATATCTTAACTCAGTTTATTTAATAATCCAACACATGCATTTAGTCTTTTTAATATTTTAATTTCATATAAAAAGATTTGCAAAAGTTATTTATTTTCTTTACTCAGATAATGTGTACCAATATTACTTAAGGTAATAGGAACAATTTATTAGAAATCAAATAAAAATGTATGAAATTTATAGTAACTTTATCTTTGACTGGTATCTCTTGGTCTGTAAGCTATACCACGACTTTTCATTTCTCTTATAACTCCAGCAGGAAGCCGTCCCGACACAGATATTGCATAAACTCCTTTACAAAATCTACCTATAAAATTAAAAAATATATTAATAAGTAAGAATCACAAAGATAACATTTAGTTCTTTTCTATTAATAATAATAAATTCTTTCATAGAAAGTAAAATTGTATTTAAAAAAAGACATCATTTTCTTCACAACCAAAAAGCCTTGAAACTTATTTTGTTTTATTAAAATATATATTAAAGAATTTTTATAGATATATAAATTATATAAAAATAATAAATAGTTATGATTACTAAACTTTGTCTACAAAAAAATCTAGTTTAGAATTGTATTAGAATTAGGATTGTTACATCCATATTTATTCAAATTTTTAGATGTTAATGGTATGCTGGATGACAGCCTCCACATCATATTTTGTCTAAACAGACAAACATGAACAAATTTATCAAAAGAAACAAAGTCCACTAAAGCCCGACAAAATCTTTACGAATTAGCAGAGGTTTACACAGATACTAGCATGGAAGGCATGTTTACATAGGCTCCCCCAATTTCAAACATTTGACAAGTTATGGCCCTGGGATACCAGATTTAATTTTTTTGTGATTTAATGCTTGATTTAAATAATTTACCCAACATTTTTAATTTTTGCCACTTTTAAATATTGCCATACCTTTTTTTCTATTGGATAATTAATTCTACAAACAAAAATTAGGCTAACAGTACTTTCACACTTTCTATAGAAACTCCTATTTACTTGACAAAAATATATAGAACAGTAGATTATTTTCCAACATCCTCCTAATAAAACTTTTGCTTTGTGTAATTTACTGGAACAAATATATTAAGAAATATTTTATATTTGCACAATTGCACAGAAGATGTATGCACATCTTCTGTGCAGGCTTCCATCCCCACCTCTGATAATTCATAAACTTCTTACCTGGCTATATATTTTGTTAAAACAAATATTTTATAAATAAAAAGCTTACTTATTCTCTGCCATTTGCATACCCAACTATCTTCAGGACTCATTACAGCTATCATTCTGTAATATAAATTATGTAAAATAATTTTCACTACTTAAATTGTATTATGTTAAATATATATAATTCAAATACAATACAAACCCATCAAAATTATTACTAGTGCAATCATACACATTGTCCTTATTATTTTTCATTCGAAGGAATTCATCACAATTGTCACAGCCATCATATTCAAACTGATCAAAAGTCTAGAAAGGAAGAAAATAAAGCTTCAATTAATATAATATTGAAATTTAATTAAAATATATATTAGAACCATATATACCTTTATTAAAGAACACACTAAGCATGCTCTCAAGCCTCGTAAATCTTTAGGTACAGTATATAATGACATGTTGTTACAGAAGAATTCTGAAATCATTTATTATTATTACATATAGTGCTCATAGACTTTAGTAATGACGATAAAATAGTAGTTTTTTGTAAATGTAAGTAATGTTCAACTACGTGTCGATGGGAAACTAGAGATTTTTCGTCGCTAATTTCACTAATATATATATATATGACTTGGCAGTTTTATTATAGTAACGTAAATGTATAATTTAAAGGTGGAGTTACCTTTGAGTATCGTTGCTAGAATAAAAAGAATCTTTCACAGGATGTAATACTTTAATATAATGTTTTGATATGAAGCATTCATATTATTCGAGATTAACACCAATATTAATTTATCAGATAGGCTGTCAGCGTCAACTGTCATCTGTCAGACATCTTAGGGTGCGTTCCACTAAGGGTCCACATCAATCATGCACATGATCGCAGTTATTCCTGTCCTCAACTCAGGTGGAATGGATTATAGAGCGATAATAGCACTAACGACGACCCACCTTTGTGTGAGCGTAAGTCATGATGTCATGAGTATCGTTTTTGCCGTGACCACAACGACCGTAGTCGCTTTTGGGAACCTCGACTAAAGGAGCATCATGAGAGTTATGAGCTAAGTGGAACGCACCCCTAGCTAGAGTATTTTTGTAGTTGTTTTTGATTTTTAGGTTTACTAATTAATACATAATTATTTTTTTTTTAACTTCACGCATTATCCCGCAGCAGGGTAGACAGAGGGAACCTGGGAACCTAGAAACCTGTTAAGACACTCCGTTCTCTTGCTACAATTCTGTTCCATCCACTTTCCACCGAATTGAGGCATTGCGTGCTGAGTGGTGAAACTCAACGCCGCGATATTAAAGAAATAATTCACTAATGTTACGTACAACGAAAATATATATCTTTTCTAAACGTTTAGTTCAGTTGTAGGATGTCTGTTTCGATTGTCAAAGTCAACTTAACTAATGCCGTTGCCGAGCAACGTAAGGTGCTCTGTCATTGAACGATGCCATTGAAGACCTCAGATGATTAGGAACAAGAAAAAATAATATATAATTACTATGGGACTCCACCCTTTGCTCATTTTCCTGGCCAACATTCTTTTGCAACGAACTAAACTTAAAATATCCAGTTATTGTGTGATTTTTTCAATAATTCTGTTAATCACCGCGCGTAAAAATCACTTGCCTACACGCTACATTTTTATAAAATATGAAGAGATAATATGTGTGTACATATATTTCATGGACATATTATAGAATAGCCCATTTCACGAAATTTTGAAAATTATTTGAATGTGATCATAACCGTTTGAAAGTTCGAAACCACAACCAATGACTACTGCGCTACGATGGCCTTATGATATTAAAGTGTTCATAAAATATTAAAATAATTAATACAAATTCGGAATATTTTATGAACTTATTTTACAACAACGGTGTTTTTAGTTTAAACTACTTTCAACTTTTAGAGATCAGTCAAATCATAAAAAAATTAAACTTATCAAAACCTAATCTAAAAATGTCTTCTTTCGAGGTTTTGATTTATTCCTTGTAAAGAAGTCAGGAAATTTATCATGGTGGACCTGACCACTTCTCTCTTTTCACAGTCATTTTTTTTATAAATTTTTATCTCCCTGGTCCGGTAAGATCAAGACAGTAATCTTAGTAGCACTTTTTTTTAACTTAGCAGAGTAGAGCACAGATGATTTTTGTAATCTTTACGATATTATTATAATGATTAGGAATAAAAGGAAAAAAAGGTTTTAAAACTCTTAATTGGTTCAGTGGCTTGAGTTATCTTTATTACTATTCGATAACCTAAGATAATTGTAGGAGTAAGAAATCTATGAATGAATGGTGAAAGGTCAGAGCCCTGCGTTGACGTAACACGGGTATCAGACAGCTGCGTGAGGGCACACGCCGCAGTGTATCAAAGCAGATCCATTACTGCGTAGTTTGTATAATTATTGTATAATAAGTACATACAATTAAGAGATCAATTTTAATGAGCATTATACGCAGTTAGCATACACCATTAGTAATTAGCCTAATTTGTTAGCTATGCTTACGTATCGGTATATACTTTTGATATGTTTTTATTGTTTTGTATATCTTATTTTAATGACATGCAACCCAATAAACAAGCTTAAAAAGACACTATTCAAATGTCACTAAAAACGATTTTTTTAAGGAGTCCCTTTTTTGTTAGGTGTGTTTCGAGTTGTAAAATAAGCCTTTTTGTCTTATTTGCCAAGCAAGCCTAGATAGAATTCTTGAAATGAAATAAGCGAACATACTATTGTATCAACAGCTATCCCAATCTGCCAGTGACAGCATATATGATACATGAACGTCGTTTATGTGGTGGTGATTCTAATAAAACTGCATGTTTTTATATTACTTCACTGATTCTTAAAAAAAAAACTACCATCTATATCTAAAATATTAACAAAAACCGGGTTACTCCGGGTTTGTGTACGTCGGTTAAGACCAGTTATTAGATAGTAGGAGGCGGCATACCTTATATAATTATGTTAATGTTAATAAATTATTGAAAATTTGCATACGTATACAGATTTGATAACACAATATTTTATAGCATGAATCTAATGACATCCAGGATGTCCAGGATAAGAAAATAATTTTAAAAGTGCCCTATATATTAATTTACAAAACGAATCCCAAGACGTACAATATTTTTTTTATGATTTTATAATATTTAACAATGAAGAAAGTAAATGATAAGGCCCGGCTCCCAATAAGGCCTCTCTTTTATAACTTTCTGCATTTTATTAAATGAAAACAAAACCGACATGGCATGGCCTTTACTCAGTAACCAATCACGAAAGCTCATCAACAGTCATTGCTTTGGCGCCGGCCATTTGTTACAAATTCTGGTTACACGCGGAATTACTGAAAAATGGGCGGCCGCGATAGATTTGATTTAATTTACTAATTATTCTCAATCAGTTTTGCGTCGCTTTAGTAATAAAGCTGGTTATTATATATCATTTTGAATAATATTACTGAAACGTTTTCAGATCGTGGATTAGCAAAACAAGTTGCAAAAATTATTGTGTTTCATGTCGGTCGAGTTTTGTTTTCTCTGGATAAATCTTAGTGTCCAGTTATATATGTTTGATTTTTTAAACCGGACACGACTTAAAAATCCAAATATGTCCGGCTGAAGTCCGACAAATGACAGCTGTACCCGACTGGGAATAGAACCCACGACGATCATGTGTAAACTGACACCACACTACAATGTAAAACAAAGTACCTATGTAAAGCTAATTTGCGTCCAGTAAGATTGTCGAAATATTATGTAATATTGAAATTTGTACCTAATTGAAATACTGTTTATGTCTAGTGTCTATCTTCAAATTTAAACATATATGAAATATGTTTTACATACACAAAGTGATATGATAATTACCAATCTCTATATTATTCTAAAATCGAAATTACCGGTATTTCATTAATGAAATATAAGTTTCAACTGATGTAAGCTGACAATGACAACAACTGATGGTCACTGTAATAATTATATATAAATAATCGAATCCATATAAAAAATTATAATCCTCAAAATTGTAAAACCTACAAATCGACGTAATTCTCATTTTAACTAAGTAGTAATATGTCTAATAAGTAAAAATATATAAATTGATACAAAAAATATAACTGTATTAAATTTACACAATTAAATATGACAAACAGTTGTGTCGCCCGTATCAAATCGCGGGGGCACATCAGGTAGAATGTGGGAGTGTCAAAAAAAAAAAAAAAATGGTCACTGTACTTTGTCTTTACGAAGTAATCTCAAATAAGCGTAATAAATATTTTTATACATATCTCACGTGTAGAATATTTGATATCTTAGTTTTATGAGCCAACCCTATGTTGGTATCGATTTATTTATTTAATGATTTATTTAACTTTTAAAGTCTGAAATGAAGTCATACTTCACTTCAACATCTGGACAAATGATTAATGTATGATTTGTTTAGAATACGTGAATGGTAATGTGTATTTTGTAGTTTTAAAGTAAATTAAAACGTTGAACTTTATAATGAGATAATGCTATCAGAAAACATTATATCAAACAGAAGATTATTTTCCTACCAATTTTCATAGATGATTTTCTAAACATATTTCTAATATAACTCAATCTTTAATACGTAATATTTAAATTAAACATTTAATGATTTCATTTTGGTGTATTTTTATGTTACAAATATTAAATTATTATTTTGTAGAATAGAGGTACCTACAACTTAAGTCTATTTTCTATCTTGCAATAAATAGAATTTCTCAAGTAATCTTTAAGTGTTGTGTTGTCAAGGCAATATACGATAATTAATGACTCACTTTGAGTAATAATACGTATTGAAGAAGCTGTACAAAAAAATGCAATTGTAACCCTGTGAAGTTACTGTTCTTCTCATTGCCAGCATTGATTAGGTAATATTATCAGATATACTTTATTATTTATTGTAGGGTGGTTCAATTTTTGGACTTATGAAATCAAAGACGAAAGTCAATTAAGGAAGATTTTACTATGTGTACGGTGTAAGTCCTTCTTGCCTTGGCTGATGTATTTGTTCAATTGAAGTTTAAATAATATTTATATACCTTTATATACAAAATAACTAATTTTCAATTATTTCAAAGAATCTAATCTGTATTCAAAAAAATTGCAGACATTTGTAGTGTCTAACCGAAAGGTCGGTTTTAGTTGAGTTTTGGCAATAAAATGAGTTTCGGTTTCAGTAGTCAAGCTGTCGAAACCATGACCGAAACCGAAACTTTATTCATGAGTTCTCACCTTCCAGGCGAGGAAGACAGTTTGCCGTCTCCACGTGCCTCCACATGCCGTTACTATTATGTGTTTGCAGTTCGTTATATTTGTTGCTAGTTTTCGTATGATTTATTTTGACAAATAATAGTTAAAAAAAACTAAAAAAACACGCTATTGTAAAAAATAAAACTAAAGAGTATTTTTTTTAAAAGTGTGGGATGAATGTGAATTGATTAGTTAAAAAGCACCCCATTATTTATTTTTATTTTTACTTTTTAGTTAAATTTGTCATAAAAGCGTGTTTTTATGAAGACTGTGCTACTTCAGAAAGAGAGTTTGGAACCAGACAAAGCAGGAATTAACTCAGTACCGAGCCTTTGTTGACACCTTCCGTGACCGCTATAGGTTTTGTCATACTTACAATCCGCACCATAGATCTCGCACTTCTATACATGTTGGCATTGATGTTAATATACTATTTGGTTACAGTCCACTAGACAGTAGTTCTCGGGGACACGATTAAATACCTTTTCCATGTCTAAGAATGCGACATACAAAAGTCTGCACTCAAAAGTCTGGTCTCACTCTGATCTTAAGCTATCAATCACTCTTCACTAGTAGAACTCGGCAATATTATTATCTCTTTTTAGTTTCCACCATTTGGTGAGCTCAGGAGTTGGGCGTGGTTTCTCCTTGGCTTTGTTCTTAAAGAGTATATCCATTACGACAAATACGATGTTGGGGTAACAGGCATTCTCACTATCTTGCTATTTGTAACCCAACCAATGCTGGCTTTGTTTACTAAATTATAATCCACTTGCAATTTGGTTTTGCCGCTTTCGTACGCCATTATATGCTCTGGCTTCTAATTACCTATTGGCTCTTATCAAGATGTTCTGCTTCAACGGCGATTGCCACGCCATTTCTTCGATGCTTTGCCTCCACATACCTCATGTATGTGGAGGCAAAGCATCGAAGAACTGTAAAAGCAAATTCTTGCTCTTTCCAGGTAGTGTTTCAACATAAAAGATAGCGAAGCGGGCTTTAAAGTTTCAATTTGAGATTAGCGTCGATTAGCTAGCCCAGTCCGTCCATGATTCGGTAGTGCTCGCACACTGTTTCAAGATGTAGGGCAATGTTTCTGCATGCCGTTTCGCGGTGTGTCATTGTCAATTAATTTTGTAACTTTATCTTTTTCTAAAGATTTTGGCGAAAGTTTAAAATAAAATGAAAATAAGACGTAGAAAAATCGACCCCATTAGAGAGATGGGAATGTCCATCTCCTTACACCCCTTTTGATATACCCAATTGATTGGACTAAATATATATAGCTGAAGTCTGAGGGTCTGATTATATAAAAGATCCTAAAAGGAGTGTGATATTCTTCAGCAAGATCTTCTAGAAACACTCATGAACGGTTTTCTGAGATGTTCCAAACAACTTTCAACAAATATACATAAGTTCCATAGAAACTTTATCTACTAAATTCACTGCAATGTTTATTCATCATGTACAAAATATCGCTTAAAAACACACCCACCACTTGTTACATTATATAATCATTAATGTTAAATGTAGTTATAGCAGTGTCTATTGCGTAGACGTAAATGGCAAATGGATAGATCTCGATGCGGTTGTGGTCGCCTGCGCCGTGCCGCCCTGCTGTCTGCGATCGTTTTACAAAGGCCACGTGACCGCTTGATAAACTTGTTACACATTTCATATACTGTTTCAAAATATTAATCAAAAATATTATAACGAAAAATAGTAAATAAAAGCATAGAAATAAAACATAGAGAAACTAATTTATAGTAAGCAAGGTATCGTTTGAATGTTTCCAATGTTAGCTATTTAAAGATTGTAATAATATTTATAATAATTCTTTTACATTTGGAGTGCTGTGTTCAAAAATGTTGCGTGATAGCGGGCGGGTAGCCCCGAACACTACGCTGTCGGGTACCCCCGGACACGGTTCTCACTCTTCTTCGAACTGCAATTTAATGTAATTTTGCTTATTTATTGAGAGTACTTCAATTAGTACCACATTATTTTAATATGTTAAATATTTCTGAAACTATAGTAATAACATAGGTGAAGTACCTATGTTATTATTATCGTTACAGAAATACTAAGATATTATACCTAAAATCATGAGGAGAACCAGTGAAAGAGCAAAATAAGAGAAAAATCAAATGACCGAAACATTTACAAGCAAAAGTTCAGCGAGACGAGTGGAAGAGATATATAACGTATCATAAAGTTTACTTCAAAAGCATGGTTATAACATCTTCACTATATAAAAAAGTGAAGGAAAAACAGAAGAAAAAAAGCAATAAAAAAAATCAAAACTTTATTTTTTTCGTTTGGCAGAGAAAAATATATTATTTGCATTTAAAGCTTTGCGTCATTTTATTAATCCTTTTTATTATAATAAGTTTTTGAATAACATTTTGAAATTATATGTATTATATATAACTTTATATAAAAATCATAAGCAGCAGCAATTAACTGTTGACTTTTTTACAACGACGAATGAGGACGACGATACAATAAATAAGGCCGCCACGTTCTCCAAGCGTTTGAAGCCTTTTTAAAATAGCATATTCCGTGTTCGAGGGGACAATAATGTAGAGGCTAATAATACTTTGATACATTTGATAGGGCACTGAACTGCATGCAGTAGGAGCCAACTCATCTAGGTCACCTGCACGGATGAGACGTCCAGGGACGCTTGTCAGACAGCCGTGAAAAGATCATCAGGTGTTTGGGTTTCGTGGCTAAAATTATACACAGTTAAACGGTGTTTGGGTGTTGCGTAATTATGCACATACCGTATATAAAGACATATTATGTAGGTAGGAACTAACCACCTATATTAAAGACACAATTACAAACAAAGATTAACTTAATTCTTGTATCTTTTAGGAAGGTATACATCTACATACATATGTATTATATATTAATACCTGAAGCAAAATCTTAATACCTCCTAAACTACAATCAACTCTTAAAAAAAATAAGTTCATAATTCTTTATATATGTATAAATATGTTATTTTAATTACTAACGTCAACCTTGGAGCTTTCCATTGAGAAAAATTAATGAATGTACGTGTAATTCTAATATATGAAGCGACTACTTCAAACGATTCTCTGAAATTATTTTATAAATTTTCCTTGTTTCCTATTTTTAAAACAGAGCAAAATACATTTTGTTTATAGCTTTATGTTTCTACCTGAGGGGTTTTTACATATCAATTCGCTCATAAATATGAAGGACGCTTTAGAGGATTCATCGTTTGTTCTCTCATACTGGCTTTAAATGTTCTATATGATTTTGAAAATTATTCAACGACTTTATAATTGAAATATCTATACTATAATAAATCAGTAAAGTGAAATGTCTGTACATTGAATGTATCTATGAAAAAGCAGCTTAGGGTGAAAAATAGTCGTGGAATACTACAATTGAAATATTTGTATGTCTGTTTTGTTTCTGCCCGCACATCTTCGAACCTGAACTGCACGGATTTTTTTTGTTGTATAGCTATAGCTTGGGCAGCACTAAAGATTCCTTAAGACAAAATTCAAGGAAATTAATATTTTAACAGTTGCCTCTCAGTACATCTTTGAAAATGATGTAAGTTAAGAAAAATATTCATAACTTTAACACAGTTGGCGATGCATATAATATAAATATAAGAAATAGGCTTAAACTTGCAGCGCATGTCACTCGATTGTATCGAGTCCACAATTCTTTTATGGGACAATATGTGGGTGAATATTTCAAGATAGACATATTCGGGCTTAAAAAAATAAAATCAAATATTGCTTTATATTTCAAAATTTATAGGTTTAACATAAAGTTCATAGTGCAAATTAACTGAAGAATCCATTGCATACTTCTCGAACTGCTCTATAGGTCTTAATCTGAAGCTGAAAATTTTCGTCAAACGGTAATGAGATATACAACAAACGGTAACTAGTATTTAACAAATGGTAATTATGCTTCGTGACTGGTAATTACAAATAAATGAATAATATACTAGAATCACATAGTTATTAACCTATTGGATGATTATTATTAAAAAATGAATCAACTAAATAAATGAAAATCTTTCTGCTGCGATCGCTTGTTAGTATTTTAAATAAAATCAACACTACGAGGATCTACAAAATGAAAGAAAACAACAATAAAATAAAAGGAAATCAAAACAATAACAGCAATAATAATAGTTTTTCTAGTTATGTAAATGAAATTAACCGAAATAAAACAATATAATAAAATAGTTTAAACTTAAGCATAAATAGAACACGACATAGAATTTTTTATCTAAAATATTTGTTAAATGTAATGAGGTCGACAACAATAGGTAAAAAATATATATCCTATTATCTTTTACAATCTCTTTATCAGCAATATTGTTGGATTCACTTTTGCCTTTATACCAAAGTTTCCAATAGAATTTTTTCCCCTTTCCCACCCATCCTTTCCCCAAAATGTGGTGGATCCGATAGCGGACTACTACATTATCCTCCCTTTCCATCTGTATCCTCTAGGTTGGCAACGCATCTAGTACATCTCTTGTGTTGTAGATGTTCATGGGCGAAGGTAACCACTTACCATCAGGCGGTCCTTCTGCTCGTTTGCCATCCGGTATCCATAAAAAAAAAAAAAGAAATATTATCACTTCTGTTATCACACGTTCTGTATTTACTTTCTTAGGGTTTTTTATTTTTATAATCTGTCTGTGTTGTATTTCTCGTTACTACAAACAAACGTTTCTTCTAGGTTCTGTTACTTTAGTTTTGTGAGTACTGTTAATTTAGAATTAGTACTTTTCAGTTTTTTTCAGACTTATAATTATTTTCCAATACGGATTATATCTTCTTTGCAAAGTTTCTAATTATCATTTACGTACATATTTATGTACATTTATTCTGTTTTTCTATTATGTAGCGTATCTTCCTCAATTTCCATCTTAAGTTCTTCATCAGCTAAGATTTTAGCATACGGATTGCGGCGTGAAATTTTGGCTTTATTTTAAATTGCTGTTTTTTTAAATTGCTGTTTTTTTTGGTGCCTTCAAACTATTTACACTGGATAAAAACTATAACATGTTAGTCTAAGTTAGTATGTAAATTTGTTTTATTGCAGATGTCTCAGTTCACGTCAAACGATCAACAATTGCTTTATATTGCTATTGAGTAACAAATATCGTCTAAATAAGCTATTAAGTTTCTTTCTTTCATATTAATAATCATAGTAGGATGATTATTTTGTCCCTACTAATAAAAGTTAATTTACGTTACCTGTGTCATGTTGTGTCTACGAATACTTTACTAATACACTCTCCCATAAATACCAAATTAACAAATATAATACAGTACAATTAACTTTGTACAATTAGAATTTATTACTATAAAAAGAAATCTTAACAAAATGTCTTTCGTCAAATAAAAGTTTTAAATTACCTTCATTTTATTTATCATATTGCCAACCTTTATTTAAATATTAATGCTATTGTATAAGAAATCAAATTATTTTTATTACACTATAATATTAATTTCACTTAAATAATCATGAAAATAGTGAAAACAAACATAACATTATTTATTATGTGTTGATACTTTATGGATCGATGAAATATATATAAAATCGATTATATGACTATTATGAAATAAATATATATCTTTTGTTCTCTTTTTCAGTTCTCTTAATATTTTTATTCCTAATAAGTAAGTATATTACTTATTGAAATTAGAAAGATATTATGCGAGTAATTGACGTAACTTGACGGTGTATTTTTTTTTATTTTTCCTAGGGAAATTACATTGACTATCAATTTAATAATATTCTATATGGATTCTCCAAGTTCTAAGTTACTGCCATGCAAAAAAATCATTCGTTTCTGTTCAGTAATTATCGGCATATAAATAATTTGTCTATGTGTGTTTTTATTGTTTTCATGGAAACTACATCGAATATCCGGATAAAACTATCCTATATGTACCTCCAGACTCTAAGCTATTACGATACCAAAATATATTCATTTTTATCCAGTAGTTTTTGTGTGATGCGCGTTCAAATATACTGACAGACAGACAGACAAAAATTCTACTGATTGGTTTTTTCGCTTCTATTAACGATATATTAACATACCCAATTGAAATTTTTCAAATAAAATTTAATGTACGGAATTGATTTTTCTACTCTTTTATTATATATGTAGATTACAATCCTTTTGATATATTTATTCATACAAACCTTCTCCTGATAATATCGAACACATAAAAGAAAGATTTATTTAATTTGGTGTGTCGTTTGGAATTTATGCGCGTACAAACATTTCGGTGATTCATTTTTATTTATATATACTTAGATAGTAATCAATCAGAGGTTGACTAAAATTGTGACAAAAACATTATGACTTAGTATACAGTATAAATTAGTAAGCATAAATATACTTAAGTATATTTAATTGATATGGAATTTTTCATTTTCTGGGTTTGGTAGAAAGGCAAAGCGCTGCGTTGAGTTCCGCCACTCAGCACGCAATACCTCAATTCGGCGGAAAGTGGAGAACGGAGTGTCTTAACACTAGGTTCCCTGTGCCTAACCTTTTATATAGGGGATACAGCGTATGTTTATTTAATTGAGGTACACCTTAAGAGATTAGCAGCTTAGAAGGTTTCTAATAACCTAACTCATATACATTTGTAACTACTGTATCAATTTACCTGTATTATATTAATTCTTGCTATAGTTTTTTCTGCATTTATTTTAATGCAGTACATATTTTTATGTGTAAAGGAGTAGGTGCGTACTTGAAACTCGAAACGAAAACGGGCGATGAACACCATAGCAACAGCGGTATGGTTCACACAACACAAGCGAGCTTTGTACCCTTGCTTATTTTATGACTTTCGTAATTTACGGCTCTGTTTGTCACCTTTGTTATTTTTGAAATCGTATTTTAAACCAGACGTTTTGTTAAGCATTTAAATAAGAATCCATTTTCTGTACAAAATTGACTATAACGCTTTAAGAAAGAACAAACATTTGAAAAGAAATTCTGTATTATATATTTTTTTCTTTCCAAAAAATTGAATTTCATCGTATAAACAAACTATTTTTATTAAATTAGATGTAGTAACTATTTACTACATCCAATTTAATAAAAATACTTCATTTAATAACATTTAATAACTTCTCTATAGAAGGAAGTGTCTTACTACTGTCTTATTATGGACACTATTTTTTTTCCCTACTCCGCAAAACGCAAGAGGTATATAAAGCTAAAAAATACCGAGTTGGATTTAAAAGAGGTTATGTAATATGTAATGATTTTATTGAAAAATTCTATTTCAGATTTAGTTCGCTTATACATTTGTGTTTCATTCATATGTATGTTCCTATGTGGAAACAGAGTAGAGTTACATGTTTGTATTCTAGCTAAGATAATTTATGTATTAACCGCTATCACTACGTCGTAGTAGATTTTAGAAATCATTTCCATATAATTTATCGGAGGGCTAAATACTCTAAGTAAATTTTCTGTTTTTTAGTATACATTTGTTCTAGTTCTAGTTTTTATTTAGAGAATGTAAAAAGAGAAGGTCACTTGTATTAAAGAATGTAAAAAATATGTTTGTGTGCTAAACCAATTTTTGCATGCTAAAACACAAAAATTGTTATTCTAGGGCCAATAAAGTTCCTTCTTTTGGTTGTTGAAAAAAACTTTTATTTATATTGTCGTAAGTAGTAGTTTGTGTGTGTAAGTAGTTTGATTCATTTTGGAAATATCTTGAATTATGTTGATTTTCCTAATCTCTTCTTATTATAAGCAGGAAACTAAATATCAAATTAAGCGTAAAGTGCTCATGGCTATAGCATTGTGAGTAGAATGTGTAATATTTATTTTAGTAATTTAATTCACCAAATTAAAAAAAAAAATTAAAGACTCGTTATGAAAAATATTGACATCCCGACTTCCTCCTAACCTAAACCGTAACTAGGTATACACAATTTTTCTTCTGTCCGCATAGTTTTTCTAGAAAGGTGTCGATAAAATTAATTCAAACCCGGCCGACATACTTTATTTTACCTAATCATGTATTATCGATTATAAGTAGGTACTATAATAGGCCGATTCAGGGGTAGATTTTCTAAAAATACTTTCTTAGGTGATGCTTACCACGTTAAAGTTATTTTATTATACCACAATATCTATTAAACTAAACTATAAAATAAAATGACATCTTGCTAAGAATATTTTCTGATATCGATAATTTATCTTAAACTTAGCTTCACACTTTATCTCTAGCAGGGTACTCAATAACAATAATTAAACCGTAGAATACATGCATCGTCGCGTAGTGGGACAGCGATTCGATTCGCACTCTGGGGAATCATTATTATTTAAATTATTCTCATTTCTCCGCTGGTAAGACAAAGCATAGCGTTGAGTTCTACCACTCAACATGCAATGGATGGAGCAGAAGCTTGAATTTGAGGAAAAAAAGGAAAATCAAAGGATATAATAATATTATCTTCTAATCGAATCCCGATATTGCGAATTTTGAAGCAAATCGGACGGAAGTGGTTAAAAATAATGTTGTAACTGTAATTAATGTAAGAAACATTGAAAAAAGGCGAAACATATGGCAAGGTATTTATAAATAAAATTCATAAATTTAAAAAAAAAATGAATAATAGTTATTAGAGTTCTTCTTCTATTAAAGTTCCGTATGCTGGTATTATCATGTATTTGTAAATTTAATACAGTTAAATAACAGAAAATTATTTGAAATTAGTTTTTTGTGAGTTCAAAATCTGCCGTGTATGACTTTTTATACGTATAAAATTCCAATATATTATGTTTGCAATCCTAAGTGTGCGAACAATGTTTTAAAATATTATAAAACTAGTGACAAATATTTACATAAATCAAAATGTTATATTTTATAAAACAATACCAGATTAAAATCATAATTTATTACGTGTTGCCAATGCGTCTGAAAAGCAAAATAAAATGTGTCGTTTGTCCCCTTTTCATCAAGATTTAATCCGTAGACATACAGACAGACGGATAGGTATATAAATTGCAATAATTACTGTCTTGTTATTTGCGAAACCAGACGGGTCACACATCGTTACAGTATCGCGTAATTCTCTTTGGGGATTTAGTAAAATTAAAAACCACTGTTAAAGACTGCAACGTACGTACGTTAGAAATCTGGCAGTAATCCAAAACGTATCATACTGTTAGTCACTTGACGATAATAAGAGTTGATAGTAAGCCAATTTGTCCTTTTTGAAGATTTCCATTACCTTAACTAATCTCTGAAGTTCTTAAAACAAGTCGTGCAAAAAAACATTACCCTTCACACAAGTTAAATGGATTAGTGTTAAATTTTATTTTTTTATAGATATTTTGTGTAGAAAATTCAAACAATTTTATGTATTTCACTAAATATGTTCTTTTCCATTCGTATTGAAAATTTAACTAACAAGCAGCTTTGGTTTTTTGATATAAGTAATATAAGAAATTTTCTAGTATAAAACAATTGAGTCGTCATTAATATAAATACCTTTCCATTTTTAATGAAATTATCTATTTTTTTATATAACATTCATTTTTTCATTTTTTACAACACATTATGTAACCATTTGTAATAATAAAGATTATAAAAATTAGGATTTGGTATCACTTTACCTACAAAATTTTATTATTTTATTAATGTATTAATATTATACTATTTTAATATCGCCATTATTAATATCAGGTGGCATCATGAGGGGAGGCAACGGTGATTAAAATATTTATCTCCGTTCTATACTTTTGTTTATTTTTGAATTAACTTTAATAAGCACTGGTTTTTTGATAATAAAAAAAAGGAAAATCAATGATATAATAATATTATCTTCGAATCGAATCCCGATATTGCGAATTTTGTAAGAAACATTGATGCATAAAAAAAGGCGAAACATATGGTAAGGTATTTATAAATAAAATTCATAAATTAAAAAAAAATAATTTTATATTCACTAGTGGTAGAATGACGCTTAAAATACGCATTGCCAAGTAAGTTGCCAAATACAAAAGCGTATTTGAAATGTATTTGTGTAATATTTATTTTATACTTTTATATATTTCTAATCTATGTAAAACATATAGGCTTCTTGGAAACTTTTCTAAACAACTAACTCTTTCCCCATATAAACTACTAGCTATATCCCGCAACTTCGTTTGCAAGGAGCAGAATGCCAAGATGGCCTCAACTCGCCCGCGTAGAGTATAAAAGTTAAAACCTCTCGTTTCGTAGAAATTTCAAGAAACTCTCGTCCAGTAGTTTCGCCTGTACTTAGTCTGTCAGTCACTCAGTAATGTAAGCGATTTATATTACACTAGCAAAAAAAAAATTTTAAAATCTTTTTAGCTCCGTCATGTTGTTGTATTTCTATTTGATCTTTTTTATTGCTTTTTTTCTTCTGTTTTTCCTTCACTTTTTTATATGGTGAAGATGCTATAATCTCGCTTTCTTGAACTTTCGCGAAAATTCGCGTCCGCGTCATTCGTGAAGTAAATTTGGTGGTTTATTATATCTCTCTTCCACTCGTCTCGCTGAAAAATTGCATTTAATCTTAGGAAGATTGAATTTTGATTGTAAATATTTCTGTCATTTGATTTTTCTCTTATTTTGCTCTTTCACTGGTTCTCCTCATGATTTTTGGCATAATATCTTAGTATATCTGCAATGATATTAATAGCATAGGTACTTAACATATTTAAGATATTGTGGTAAATTTACTAAAACCCTGCATTGCAGACAAGTATAAAAATTTACTTATAGTACTTAATGGCCACCGATGATTGAAATTTGACAGGAGCGATAAATTTTTTTAGGCGAAAATAAAACATTCTCTCACGACTAATTTACTCAGCGTTCGCACTGCAATCAAAATGCATTTGTTTCTACTCTAGAAAAGGCATCTTTACAATAACTCTTTGTCTAAGCAATGCCTTTAGTTTTTTTAGAAATTGATTTCTCCGGGGCTACCCGCCGTTCCCCTATATATTTTTTTAAATGTACTCAGAGCCTATTCCTGGTCAGTTGGTTTGTTAGAAAGTTATTTGCTGTTATCCAGTAACAGGATAGGATCGAAGTGCTTTACTAGATATACTACCTGGTACACCTGGTAAGGCACTCCAATCTCCGCTTCGTGCCCGAACTTTAGGACTTGCGGTAAGTGGCAGAACTTAACGGTGCACTTTGTCTTGGCAGGGCAAGGAAACGGATGAACGGACGGAAAAGAAGCGGGCACATTAATTGCTGACACGGACAAATTAATTGCTTTTTAGCAGTGGTGAGGGATGAAAATTAAAAAAAAAGAAGCTGGTAGATTTATGGAAGCCTGTATATTTAGGAAAGTCGGTATAATTAGGGAAGCCCAAAGAGTAAGGAAGGTACAAAGAGGTAAGCCGGTATATATGGAGGACGGAATAGAATGCTAAGTTTTTTTGGCAATGTCACTCTTTTTTTTTGTTCTCGTAGTTTTGTTAAGATTGTTTTATTGTAAACTTACTCCCAAATATTTATTTCGGTCTCGTTATTTAGTATCCCTAAACTGCCAATAAATGCATCAATAATTTATTGTAATTTACAAAAGGTTAAAAGACCTCGGTTGACCTTCGAGAACATAGTATCAATGATACTGGAGGAAGGTTACATAAAAAGCATGAGGACCCCCCGGAGGGCATGCATGAAGAGGTTAATGACTGTGGACGAGGTGAAAGAGGTATGCAGGGACCGTAGCATTTGGCGCTCTCTCTGACTACCCCGCTAGGGTTTATCCCTAGCGTGAAGTTAGGTAGGTACCTACAAAAGGTAAGCCGGTGAGAATTGTGTCATATGGACGCCTCGCCACTGTTACCTAGTGGGGTTGGAGTCGCAAACATTTAATTTATACAGTATTAGCGTCACAAAATAATTCATCTTTGGATATAATTATTTTCTTAATGTAATGTAATACTATTTTAAAACAAAAGAATTATTGTCTCAAGCAATAAGTATATAATACAATATATTATAAGTATACGATTGCACAACATTAAATAACATTCCAAAAGTTTTATGGCCACTCGATGGTTTTATGGCAACTTGTAAGTTTCAAATATTTATTTGTTTAACCTCATAACCATATATCTTAAAAATCGTAATAAAATATTTAAACTATTTAAATTTTTGTTAATACAATACAGTTGAATAAAAATGTTATATTTATTTATCAACTAGCTGTTGCCCGCAATCTCATTTGCGCGGCCTTTATGACCCTTGTTATACTATTATAGTTTCATTAACGCGTTGCCGGTCTTTAAAATCAATTGTACTCTATATCTATATACAGATAAAAAAAGTTTCAGTCAGATTTGTCAAGTAGTTATAAAGATGTCCGTGTAAAGACAGACAAGCAAACAAACCGAATACAAAAATTTAAAAAAACATAAATTCATACACTATGACTGTTAAAAACAGTCACCCTAAACTATTTTTTCATAAATATCTTAATTATTAATGTTGAAATCATTTTTTCAAGCTATAATGCCTCTCATATTACTAGTGTTTTAAAAGGATGATGCAATTTTCGTTAGCTGTGAACTCAGGGCTCGTTCCGCGCTTCATAGGGCAGGGGTGTTTTGTTTCATATACCCACAATAAACACCTAATGTTTAGAAAATACATATATAATTAAAAATATATCTAATAAAGTATGTCTTTGAGGAAGCTTATAGCGCCAGCAATATGTTAACACATTTATGATAATATATGTATATGTAGGAATGAGAAAAGAAAAACGCGTTGTTTAACTACTTTCTTAGAAATATTCGCTAATTGTACGACACGTGCAGAAATACAAGTCTAAGGGCTTTATATTAAAGGATTATTTTTTATTTATTGACTTTTAGGTCAAATAATTAGTTAGCTTGGTAAATGGTTAGAAGTTGTATAGTTAAGAAGTTATGTCCTTGAGGAATCTTAGCCCAGCAGTATGTCAAAACATTAATGATAACATCATGTAGGAATGAGCAACGAAAAACATGTTTTTTTTTAAATACTTTCTTAGAAATATTATGTTAATTGTATGACACGTGTAAAAAACAAGGGCTTTATAGTAAACAGTTATTTTTTACTAATTTATTTATAAAAGCCATATTTCTAATTAACTTATCAAAGATCATGAATCTCGTAGTATTCGACCAAAATAACAAACAACATATTATTATGTTTATGATGCTCGCGTGCGCATCTTCTGTTATCAAATTCATTCATGTCATTTGAACGCAACAGTAGTAAGTGATAACTTCTTAAGATAAATACATGTTATTTTATTTATTATTTTATGTAGAAAAATATTTTTACAATTATTGAGTCATATCATATCTGTTTTAAAAAATTCCCTTTCGGCAGTTAATATTTATTAAATAACGCACTAAACAGGCCGTGTAACATCTAAGATCGTCTCTCATTGAGAGTGTAACCTCTCCATTAGGAAAATTTGGTACGGCACGCTGCGACGGTGGGGCCACTCCAACCTACTTATATACGGGCGCCCGCCCGCCACCGGCACTCCATCACGATCCGCCACTGCGTGCACCGTACTTTGTTTGTGGAAACTTTAAAAAACCGTTGGTACTGACTATCCCCATTTGTATTTATTCGTGAAAATGAATCGTGCACTGATCATCTTGATCGCGTTCTGCGCCCTCACCTCTGCCTCAGTCACAACAAAGAAGGTAAGCTTTTTTGATATAAGAAATAGTTAACTGTATGGTATAGTTCGTAAAGTATTTTCTAAGCATAATCTTGAATATTTGCAATATAATAAAGTAATTATAATAGCCTCCAAAAACCATAACATACTATTAACTTAATATTGATTTTAAATGTTAAGCGCATTGATATAAATGTTTCTAATGCATTTTTATAAGAGGGTAAGTGAATAATGAAAACGTCAAAATCTAGAATGCATTCGCAAAGAAACGTACTATTATAGGCTAAATGGGAGCTATGCATAATGAAGTAGTAACTTATTAAGTTTTTCTCCATAAACATTCTTTTACATTTGACGGCGACATTATAAATACAATTGTCTTATAGACGAAGAGGTAGTGGAATATGTGAATGCAATTTTATTAGGACTTAAATAATATGTAATTGTAAAAAAAATAATGAAAATTAATAACTGTATGAATGTCGATTTTTTTTATATTAATTGAATGAAAAAATATAATTGCATATTATTTGAGACATAGATGCCTCGGGTGGTTCTGGCGTCATTGATCGCTACTTCGATATAACTGACCTATGACAATATCAACAACTGTAATACGCATGAACAAGGCGACTATTGCAATCCAAATTTGTATTAAAAATCTGAAAAATTCATGTAGAATTTAAAACATGTAATTACAGAATTAATCTGTAAGAATTGCATTTAAGTTCGTATTTTAGAATATATGAAAAATCATAATAGAACGTACATTACAATATTTTTGTGAAATTCTCATATAAGTTCTTTTTATAGAGCAGTAGTTTTATGTTACAATTGGGAAATGATAATTTTCCAATTATGTGGCTTTATCGAAACCAAATTAATGAGATTTTTTTTGTCGAACACGTACCTAAAAAAGACACTTTTTTGTTATTTCTTTAATTTTTAATTTTTTTCACGGATGACGGAAATCTTAGAATGTAGAGAAATTATTTGATGACGGGATGCTGCGATGCCGCTGAGCGTCGTGCCTGGCATCACGTATGTCGGAGTTCCGACTCGTCTCACCCACATAACGATTCAAAATGCATAAGATTACTTAGCAACATGTAGCCCAGGTCGTCTAATTTTAGAGTAATATTAATATTGCAATCATTCCAATTGGATATTATTTCCTTTTACGAGTAATGGCGTATATGACAATTTTTAATTATACTAATAATATATATTTATAATATTTTAAATTTATATTGCATGAGCTTTAGACGTAATTCGCTATACCACGGGCATATCTGGCATATGGATGCCTAATTAAAGAACTAAAGCGAACTGACAATCATATATCATATTATACTCACTTTATTTTTTCCATATATATAATATTCCTTTTAGTACAATCGGGACTTGTGAGACTATAGTGATGGTTTTGGTACGTGGAAATAGCACGGTTTTTCTTTAAGTATGTGAAAAATACTATGGCCTCTTGCTAAATTTCCATAATTAATCAATATTACTGTATTACAGGTTGTATTTTTTTGAAAATCCTTTTGGGGCTTAACAAGTATAATCAAATAAGATCTTGATGATTTTAGTTTTTATTTTATGAGGAAAGTATACTCATTTATACTTTACGGCTGGATATTAATTTATAACAAAAATATAAATAAACTTCTTTAAACGGAATGAGGTCATCGTGGCGCAGTGGGAGAGCGTTGGATTGTACACACCATTGACTGTGGGTTCAATTCACTCAGGGGAATAATAGTATTATTTGTATATTACCAGAATAACAGTAAAGTAACCGCTGCGTCGAGATCCGCCAATTAATTCGATTTTGGGCGGAAAGTGGAGAACTGAGAATGCCTTGATACTAGGTTCTCTCTTCACTACCTAGCTATGCAGCAGAAAGCGCAAAGCTGTAAAAAAATTAACCACTATACGTAAACAAAATCTAAATTCACGATTTAAAAATAGAATCTATTTTTATATATAGGTAATAGGTCTAATATGTTCAAAAATATTGGCACTGCTCAAAGCTTCCTACACATGATGTTAAATTAAAACAAAGCAGTTCTTAATTAGTTGTTTTGACTTAGTTTCAAAAAAGAAAAAGTAAGAAGCAATACACTTTTATATAGTTGTAGAGTTGCTATAGAAAAAAAATATTCTTCATATATTCAATACAAAAAAGAAAATTTACTCCTAGTTTTTGCCTTTTTTTTAATTTTTATTTTATTTATTAAGATTATCAGGTTTTTACATTAATATAAAACTAGTTAAAAATAGCTTACAATTTTATACAATTAATGTAATACCACTTAAAGGTAACCATCGCACGCAAAAACATATTTAAAAGAAAAAAAAAAGAAATATATGTACAATCAATACTTTATAAATTGTTACTAAATTTAAACTAAAGTACAAATTATAATACATTGAAGAGATAAATATTGTGAGAATTGAATCTCTTTATAATAATGGAAAAGCAGAAGGTATACAAAGCAAAACAATCTTAATAAAATTATAATAGAGTTATTGCTTTTCTAAATGCAGTTAGGGACATATTAAATGTCATCCGTGAATACACTACATTTATCGTTATACAGTGTGGAGCGCCTTCTAATTGGTGAATTTGATCCTAGTTTATTATTACATCGAGTTCAAAAAAAAATAACTTTCCTTCAAAAAGTAAATAAATAATTTTTGTCACGTGGTCATAATAAAATTCCTCAAGTAATTACAGATCTACCACTTTAAAGTTAAGATATTTTTAATCTTACTTTACTTATTACTGAAAATAGGATACTCTCCAAGATCTGTACTAATGTTAATGTGTGGAATTAAATTAAATACTGTTGATACTCACTCGGGAGGCCCATCATAGTTGTAAATTTATTGTAAAATTTTATTTGAAAAGAACAAATGCTGAATTTCTCGCGGGGTCTTCTCGAAAGAAACTACCTTCCGAGCCGGTGGTAGCTTCCGGTAGGACTGACAACACTGACTTTCTCTCATCTTTTTCACTCCTATTTGAATATTTTGATTTTCAAAGCATACCTGAACTTATCTCATGCAAAGTAAAATCACAAACAATAAAAGAATTTAGCTTATTAACAATTTATCGATTATACTTTTAAATTTTGCCAATTGATATTTAGAAATAAGGTGAGGTAGGTTATAATTAGGTATTATGGCATAGCGGTAAATTGTACGGTAGCTACAGCTTGTGATCAACTAGTTTTTGTTTATCAAAGAATGATTCAACGCGTGGCCATATGCGTCTTAGTTAGAAAACTTTGCTGTCATAACATATTTGAGGGCAAAAAATAATGGTCAACGACCTGCACAACGTATACGCATTACACACTTCCTGTTTACATGTTATACGACGCTTCCTCGCGCGTTGGTATTTTGATTTCGCCATTCATTCTTTGATTCGGCACATACTTAGTCATACCGCTTCGACTATGTTGGAAATACATTTATTAAATAAGAAATAAACCATGATATTTTTATCGAAGTTAAGCACGTAGTAATAAATTTAAAATTTTATTTAGAAGCAGTTGAAATTTTACATTTTAATAACATTAGATTTTTATACAACCGTTAAAATTGTACATATTTTTGAATTTATGGGTTTTAGGAATATTTTTATTGTTTGTTAAAAACGAAAACGTAAAAGTCATCATTAGTCACACCTAATTATAACTGATGTTATTATCGTAACTGTCAACCCTTGCTTTTTGTCAAGTTGTCTTTGATAAAGTATTAACGTTGTTCAGAATTAACAATAACTTATAAAAATATATGGTTTTGTTTTGTGATGGTATTGCTATTCACCTAGACATATTTTTGTTACAACCATTTTTAGAAATATGCAAAATTAAATATTTTTAAGTAAAAATCTATAAAAATACCCGTATGTCACAGTCGTCTTCATTACATTCCATCCATGCATGTCAATGCATTCAATTAATATTTGCAAATGACATCCCTTGGAAATCGATGCTGATAGTCTCACATGTGCATGTGGCCTAGCAATGAATCAAGCGTGGCGTGAGGCGCGCCGGATACGCTCAAGGGCGCATCGTACACATCGTACGATGACATCATCTATATACAACTTACAGGGCTAACAGAAAGAAATAACTTACTAGCTTATTTTTCTTTTGTTATTAAAAGCTTAAGCTTTTAAGAAATCGCGAATAATTCTTTATGTAAGTGTTTCAGGATTGTTGAAGTAAACTCTTATTATTTGAAATTCAATATTTTATATTATATATACGTATGGTAAAATAGTTTTTCTTTTATTTTTTTAATAATATTATTTTTGTCAACTTAACATTCCTATAGAAACAAAAAATATTTTACGTTCTATAATCGAAACTACGGTACTTCAAAACCGAAATATAAAGATAAATGTATGCATGAAGCTGAATACTAGCAATGCTTGATTGAAGCTCGTAACAAATTAGTCCATAATTTTTCTACTCTTCATTCATATGATCCTCTTAAGGTTTCAATTCCATTGTGTATGTTTATCTACACATATATGTAAGCTTGTAGTATCAAGCTTGACTTTGTCACTTATTGACTTTTGATTTAGAGTGAGTGTTGTTATGGTGAAGTTGTTTATAAGGGTTTGCTATTGACAATTGTATCGATTCAGGTTAGTTTTAAGTTTATTATTTTATTGTAATATTTTATTGGCTTTTGTTAATTTTGTGTATTTTATTGATATTACAATTTTATTATTGCATCATACATTTGTTAATCAATATCCTTGAACATATCCAATCCAAATTAAAGTCGTTTAAATTTGTGGCTTACATATATTTTTCTTTTAAGATTAACAAACAACAAACGGGGAAAAACATCAGCGAGTAACATAGTGATAATATAAAATAGACGTCCATAAACTAAACAATAACCCATATCATTATGTTACATAAATACTCTTATTGTATATACAAACTTATTAGAACGTAATATTTCAAAAGTTGCATTAAATGTTAATGTTATTTTTTTGCTGATTCTCTTTTTAATATTTTCAAATTACCTTTAATATTTACTTGGCTACTTTCATAGAATCATGTTCAATGACACTATACTTAGCCACTATTAGGTAATTTATACTTGTTGTGCAATATACAACTTAGGCTGTAAAAATTCCTTGAGACAAAAATTTAAGGAAATTAATATTTTGACAGTTGCCTCTCAATACATCTTAAAAAAATGTGATATATGTTAGGAAAAATATTAATAATTTTGCCAAAATTGGCGATGTACATACTATTGATACATAAATAGGCCTAAACTTGCCGCGCCTGATTTCAACTTCACCGTGTACGTAATTCTTTAATGGGACAATGTGTACGATTTTACAATAGGACCCCAGTAAACGTCCAAAAATGTTCTATGACACAATTTTAAAAAGTAGTGAAAAGGTTAAAGGTTATTACCTAATTAATGATTTTATATCACGCTTTGGGAATGAAAATCTCGCTCCAGTCTATTACAAAGGTATCATTGTCACTAATAAATAATTACAAAGTAATGACTAATAAAAAAAAAGTCCCGCAGAGTTTCTTGCGCCGGTTCTTTTAAGGTCTGGGGCATAAAATTTAGTGAACTGGTGCACTAGCACTATAGCACAACTGAGTAAATAGTTTTGTTTTGTAGGCAAATAGGTTGGTAGGATTTTCATAGGAGCTGAATAATTGTTTTTAGAAAATGATTTAGACTAGCAGTTACCCGAAATATACGATAGTACTCGACGTGTTTTTCTATCCACTATTATTGAGAACAGTTACTTACATGACTACCGATTATGTAATTATTAAGAATTACTTTTTGTAATAAGCTTATAGTAAAATAAATATTATATACTTAAAAAAATCAAAAAATTAACACGTACAAATTACGTACGTTCACAATTCTTAAACTTATACAGATTTTAACTTCGTGTTTGGCTAGAATCCAATGGCTAGACTTTCCCCCATCGTTGAAAATATGAATTGATGCCCGCAACTTCGTTTACGTGGATTTGAAATCCACGTAAACAAAGATCTTTGACTTGACTTTCTTCCTTTTACCACGCGTTCAATTTACCGCCTTTACCTCATAGCGGTAATAACATCCAGCTAATGTTATTATGTATACAAGATAATATTATAAAACGGGAAAACATTTTCTTTGTTTAATCACGCTTATCTGTGGAACGTGGATTTAAATAATTCGTTTCGAACATTCGATTCCAATATTAGTAAAGTCAAAAGAAAATACACCGCTAAAGACGCTAAATCACCATAGCATATATATCCTAGTATAGGTGTCAGTGGCAAGGGGTTAAACTTTTAAAAAGGTAAGCCGGTAAATTTAGAGAAGCCGGTATAGGATGTAAGGGTATTTAGTAACTTTGGTGATTACCTTTTTCTTTGGGTGGTTTTAAATGTCAGGTTAGTTTTAGGTTTAGATCTCATACTTGTTTCTTTTTCCAAAATCGCTCCCAAGTTTTTCCAGAAAATTTACTGTCATTTACAAAAGGTAAGCCGGTGGTTTAGTTTCACGCGGCTTCGTTCGCGTGATATATCGCGTCATATCATGTATTTTCAATCATGTCTGTCCAATTTTTTAATATTTTTTATATAAAAAGTATCCTATGTACTTTTAAATATCTCTGAAAGTATATATACAAAATTTCATGATAATCGGCTTAGGAATTTTGACGTGAAGCGTATAGGAGTAACTTAGGCTACTTTATATCCCTATTAATATTAAAACAACAACATTTTTAATTTTACTAGGGATATAAAGTAGCTTAACTTCTTATTACGTCATCTACCTGCCAGTAAAAGTCCCGTCAAAACCGACAGGCAAAACAGACAGGCAAAAATTGTAAAAAATATTATTTTGATATATATATATACCGTAAATATAATCATATATATATATATATATATATATAACTTATACTATGGCGCCATATTAATATCTCTTATAGATAAGACAAGCTGCTAGGGTTTCACATCATATAAAGGCTATTAAAATAAAATATGCCGAAGATTATTAGATATCCCTATAACAATAAAAATATCTACTTTCGTCAAGTAATTGTCTATTATTCGGCAGATAAAAGAATCCAAAATATTTTTTTTGCTTCTGTTATTGATATAAAATGGGCTTGAGAGAATTGATTTCATAAGTCCTATATATATTTATGTCCGATTACATTTAGAATATTCCTTAATTTTTAATGAAATTATGTAATAATGTACTTCTTTCAGCCGTCTACGGAAGGAGAGCCACAAATATGTGCGCCGCAAACACCTTGCGCATGGTCAATCTACAAACCCGGTTTGAAAATCATCGAAGTTAACGTTAGTAATACGTAGTAAGTGTCACAGCAAACTGATTCAAAACCTAATTCATTTATAATTATGTAAATATTCTCCTTCTCATAAATAAAACAATTACATAGTCGAGAAAGTCAATTGTAAGTATATGAAGAACATTAACAAGCAGTACCCTATTAGAATATGGAAACCAATATCTAATTGTAAAAAATCCTTTTTATAATATAATATGATAGAATAATAAAGTTATTACTTTGTTTTCATACAATCGCGATAAAGTTAAATGTAAATATTCCTCTAGCGGCATGATTAATAATAAATTAATATTTATCACTCTTCTCGATAAAAGTTGTTGACGTAATGAACTTTGTTTATTGGAATTTTTACTATATCTTTATTTTGGCGTTTGTTGTTATTGATGAGCAATACTTGTTCAATATTTAATAGGTACCTAAATATAAAATTAGTAAGTACATATGCACTGAAATATATATAAAAATATTTTTTATTTACAGTTGTGTTTGCAAAAAGGGGACTGTTTGTCAGCTATATGAAGATGACCAAGCCGCGAATGCCTACGTTCACCGCTGTCGGTAGCTCGGAGAAGCTATTGGTGCACCAGAGAGCAAGCAAGCACTCTCGTTTAAAAAAATGCCATGGCGATGGCTGACGTTGCTTTTACATTTGAACTGATATTTCGTAATACAATAGTATTTAGGATATAATCGCAATATATGTAATTTTCAAAAAAATTTAAGGGTTATTGCACGTTCCTTAATAGTAGTAAGTTATCGAGTACCAAGCGATAATCTCAGAATTTTATCTATTACTGAATAATTTTTTAGAAAATTATTTTTATACCTTGAAATTCTCATAAGTGCCTGTGTTAAGCACAGACGTTGGCCAATTCATCAGCAACTCGGCAAGATTGGCGATTGTTAAAATACGTGACAGAATAAATTTTATTGTATCCGCGCAATAGACAATTTGGTGGCAGATGTACCACGCTTTTATACTACTATGTTTATATGATATTTGTAATAATTATCAATGTAGTTTAATGTTTAAAAAGGCGCATCATGTATTTATCGATGTAATAAAATTGACTTATCTTGAACGAGACCCTACATTGATTGACTCATGTTCCGATATGTTTATAATTTAACAAGTTAAATAGTACATCTATTATATTTGGCAGTTAAATTTAATTATTACCAAGGTACAGCTAGTTATCACGTCCCAGTTGCTGTATTATAAATATACACATATATATTATATATACAATATACGGGTAACTGTAAAGTACGCAACTTTTTTATTCCCAATAATCCGCCTTACTACTTTGTTAAATTTACTTTGGAACTCAATCATCAAAGTACTTATTAGATTGTATGACGCTTATGGTCTTAACAATTTCAGTAAAATGAACAAGCACGTCATATTAAAGTTCCTACTTTTAATAAGTAATCTTTATTATTTTTCAAGTATTTTACTATAATAAGCATGTAGTTAGTATTAGTGTTTAGTTTTGTGACATAATAATAGTAATTACAAATTAGTAAGACAGTGGTCAACTTTTCAGGTTCCAGTTGATTTGAATAAATAC
This sequence comes from Philaethria dido, assembly GCA_033558755.1. Classification (NCBI taxonomy): domain Eukaryota; kingdom Metazoa; phylum Arthropoda; class Insecta; order Lepidoptera; family Nymphalidae; genus Philaethria; species Philaethria dido. Next base: position 233,463 of record JAKGSA010000720.1, read on the forward strand.
ATTTTTAAATTAACTTGTTTTTGTAAATCCCTCCAAATATTTATATGTGGTCAAAAATATAATTATTCTATTTGTTTTAAGTACATCTTATTATTATCACTATCCCAAGCGCAGTAAGAAGAAATGAGCTCCAAATGCTGTGTTCTTAACCTTTTCACATACCCTCTAGACGATCCACATGCTGTTACGTGACCATCACTAGTATCATCGCCAGTATTGTCAAAGCTCAACAGATATGTTTCCAATCTCTTTATGAACATAAATATAAAAAATAAAAAACTAACTTAACTAAGCTAGCTGTACATTGTGGTTTAGTCATGTTGTATGAATAAATCAGCCTTCAATTTTTTGAATAAAACCTTTAATATTTTTTTAAGATTTCGATGTTCTAAATGACGCTCGCCGTCTTCTTTTTATGTATCCGTATCAGAAATCTCATCTCTCTATACTTTCTCACTTGTAAATTGATCTTGTTACAGAAACAAATGCTAGGTTTTCTTACATAAATATATCATGAATATCTATGATTTTTAAAAATTCCGTGATTCGGGGCATTTACCGTTCTTATAAAAAAATCAAATGTGGAACTTATGATTAAAATTGTAGCAGTCCAGTTAATCTATAACATGTAAGAAAATGCCAACTTAGCAAAATTCTTCAGTGTAAAAAGTGCCCAAAAAATGCCCAAAACAAGATTTTTTTTAGCTTCACGCCGTATCCCGCACGTGGCAGTGGGGAAGAGTACAGTAAAGTGGTAGGCAGAGGGAACCAGAGAACCTAGTCTAAGACATTCCATTCTCTTTCAATATTTCCGTTCTCCACTTTTTTTCGAATCAAAGCATTGCGTGCAGAGTGGTGAGACTTAACGCCGCGCTTTGGCTTGTTACCAATAAAAATATGAAATATTGTCATCGTATAAATTTTAAGATCTGGAACATGATGAAGAACCATAATATGCTTATTTCTCATTATATCGAAAGCAATGCCGTCATATGCCGTCGTAGCGAAAATTGATCAGTATGATGATGGGCAGCTTTCGATGTTAAATTAAAATCATTGGCAATTGTGGCCATGGTCGTGGAGCAATATACCATAGCGTTTGGCGCTCCGTTCCCTCCGACTTCCCCGCTAGGTATAAAGCGTGAAGTTAGGCGAGGTGAGGTGAGGAGCAATGTGAATGCGTCCTTTTGTAGACGTGGTGGACATTAGCTCGATCCCCACTCGGGGAAATTTTGAGATTGTATTTGTTTCCCGCCCCGGTGTTAGGTGCAAAGTTCAATGTCAATGGCTGGTAAATGGAAACAGAACGGCAAGGGTCATAAAGTCCACGTAAACAAAGTTGCGTTTGAGTTGCAAATATATGTATATGTTTATATAGGAGGTTAGGGTAAATAAAACGGTCATTCGGTTTTATAAATTAATTATATTTCACCGAAAAGAAAGAGTACTCGAAGAGACTGCTTTTCGACTCATAAGTTCTAACACGTAAAGAACACAGTATGAGCGGCAACCATTTTATAGTAAAAGTCAAAAGACATAATTATAAAAGATTAGTTTTTATATAATAATCAATTGACTATCTATAAAACAACTTGATAATTTAACAAGTCAGTTAAGCAACTATAAAAGCAATTGATATTCCAACAGGCCTCCTCAAAAAATAATCTTTTAACACACAACAATTATAGCCATTTAACCGATAGCAGTCTCTTCCTGGGAAATACATTTTCCTGACCCATTTGTTGCATGGATTAGGAAAAACCCAAAAAAACCTAATCATATATTATTCAAACAATGACAATTCATTAATATACAATATAATATAATATTGGGTTGTTCGGAAAGTAATTTCGTTTTTTTTGTTGTAAATGAATGACGATTTTTTTATATTGAAAAAATATTTTACTAAATTATATATCGGCCATTCTGATCCAACACCTTTTGCCATTTTTCTGATAGTAGCATGATTCCACCCTCATAAAATTTTTAGTCATTTCTGGCAAAAATCTGAACCAGGTGATTTTCGACGTCATCATTTGAGGTGAAAGTTTTACCGTCCAAAAAATTTTGCACTGACCGGAATAAATAATAATCTGAAGGTAACAGATGCGGAGAATGTGGCGGGTGTGGCAGTGTATCCCATTCAAGCTTTAAAAACTTTTGGCGAGTGACCAAACTTGTATGAGATTTCTCATTATCTTGATGGAACACTACAACTTTTCTGTTCACTAATTCTGGCCTTTTCTGTTGAAGTGCATCATTCAGTTTGTCCAGCTGATGACAGTAGACCTTCGAACTAATTATTGTGTTATCCGGTAACAGCTCAAAAAAAACGATCCCTTAAAAATCCCCTCAAACAGACAGCATCACCTTTTTTGATGGATGTTGGCTTTCGAAATGCATTGAGCTGGTTCATCTTTTTTGTTCCTTGATCTTTTGCATTTCAAATTATTGTATACAATCCAATTTTCGTCCCCAGTAATGATGCTCTTCAAAAATCGATCATTTTCGTGACATTTGTGGAGCGAATCACAGAGGTAAACGCGAAGATACAAATTTCTCTCCGTGAAAACATGGGGAACCGATTCGAGGCTAAATCCAGGCTTTTCAGGTGGTCATAAACAGTTGAATTAGATAAATTTATCCTCTCACCGATCTCACATATTGTTATTCACCGGTTTGCATCAACTAATGTCTTTATCAGCTTCAACGGGGCTACCAGAATGTGATGCGTCTTCGACATCAAAATTGGCGGAATGAAATTTTGTAAACCAATTCTGGCACTGGCGTATTGTCAACACATCTTCTACATACACTTCGGTTAATTTATTTCTGCTTGAACAGCATTTTTACCTTTTCTATAGTATAAAAGTAAAATATGACGAAAATACTGCTTATTACTCTCCATATTTAAAAGGGCACCAATCAAAAACTGCTGCGTAAAATCGATCGAACTTTTTCACACACTAGCCTTGCTATATCACCTCTAAAAACATGTAATGATTATGCTGCTTAATTGTGAATTTGGGTTCAAAAAATACAATTATATCTTCTGTCGAGAAAAAACGAAATGACTTTCCGAACAACCTAATATATAATGACAATTTATTAATATCTCATTAAATTGAGAACAATCTTAATTTATAATCGAATAAAGCAGAAATAAGATTGTTATTGTGCTAGTTACACAATTTAACCATAAATTTAACATAACCATTTTAAAACCAATTTATTTTTCATATATTAAAAAAAACTATTGTTACTTATTGAATTTATCAATTCATCTGCCGCCTGTTGACCTGTAGAATATAATTTCATTTTATTATATTATTATTAAGCTACAACCACTGACACTTGTTTCTTACTTGGTACACCATAACATAGCAAACATTTGGAAAACATACACAGCGATACTTTAATCAACTATTGACAATATAAAAATGTAATGACAAAATATAAAAATATTGAAGAAATCACAATTTTAAAATTATTGTAGTTTATAATTATTTAAGATATCTCTGAAGGTATTAACCACATTCCATTATTTCTTATTTGTTTTTCTACCTTCTTAAACTAGAATCACTTATACTTAAGTGTGGCATAGTACATATCAATATCATTGTATTACGTGAATGAAAAACCTTGGTTTTTTTTTTATAAAAAGTATGTGGACAGATGAGTATTCAAATTGTCATACATGTAGTGTATATGTAGAAGAGCAGATAATCAATTTTTCACAATTGTGTATCAGAAATGCAATTAAACAAGATAATAAGGTGTGTTACACATTATCATATGATGTTTATCATAGACTTTTGTATAGGCATTTAACATGTCAATAGTAGCCCCACTAGTGTACATTAAAAATACAAATAACGTTACAACAAAGGGCAAAATATTAAAGGCGTATTAACACATATTGAACATACATTCATTCATATTGAACTTTTTCAAAACAAAACTTAAAGTATATTGTACAATATTTGATGTTTATAGAGATATTTTAATACCAAGTAGTAATTTATTATCTTAAATCAGCCATCTTAAATTAACTATTTAAGTACATTTTGAAATTATTCATACATTCTTATATCAGCACTTATTATAACTTATTCATTGACATAAAAGAGATATTATTAGGAATATATTTATGCAACATATCACTACACATATCAACCAAAGAATTTTTACATTCCTTTTTTTTTTCAAGTACCTGCTTAAATTTCTAAAAACAAACACCTAGCTGCCTGCTTTAAGCTTTATGTAATTTGCAAGCATAATCTCTCATACTTTGTTCACCTTCATATGTATTTATATATTTCGTGTCATAAATAACCGTTAAGAAACAGTTCTTACGTTTATATGATGACCTATAAATTAAGATTTACTAGGTATTAACTATAATATAACTAAGCACAAATCTCAATACTTCATTTACGAAAAGCTCATTACAAATAGTTACGTAGATTTTAATGGGTTTCCAAAACTGTCATTTTTAAATTTAATACCCACTTACACTATTTTTTTTAATGATTTATTAGGCTTTGATATCTACGTTTTGTTTTACAAGGATTTATATATTTATTATATTCACTACGGACATATGCCTGTACCTTTTGCAAACAGTTAACATTCTTCATTGTTACTTTTTTTTAACATTACTTAAAATAGACTTCTATGACTACATACACACTTCTTATAAATTAATTATGCATTCAATACCTTATATCATCTATATAATATAAATTATACTAATATATTTAATATGCCCGCAGGGCAGCTTGTGGCGAGCTGTTGGGGAGTGGCGACCCCACGGACCTGAGACCTCCGGAGGGGAATTGTAATTTATCCCCCGCCTCTGGCTTGCCTTCATTGGCCGGCAGAGTGGAGCGCAAGAGCTATATGCTCGGAAGGGTGGAAGTGCTCAATCTGCGTAATAGCGGGGAAACCCGCTCACGAGCTCACTCGCGATGGTGAAACCGGTGCACACCTCTCAACACCCTTAGCCGACCACACCGATGTTGCGCCCGAGGCACTACGCCGCTTTGTGGGGGCCCATCTAGTGGGAGGCGAGTCACCGTCCGCTAACCTTTCAATTTGAGACTGTTGAAAAGGCGGACGTCCGGTAGTCTCAATCAATAGCCCAGTACTTAGTCCATCCAAACTCCATTCCATAGCCCTATTATAGTTTTCCATATGTTCCATAGCTCCTACGCATTGACCGGTGACCATCTTTGAGCAATGATGACTATGAAAATGGCTATGGTTACTCAGAGATGGATCCCGGTCAATGCGTTAGATTAAAAAATATTGTTGTCTCAAAGGGGCCTCTACGTGTTGGACCTGTGTCCCCACGCAAGCCTTCCAAAGGACCGGGTTCCTTTGAACCCGAGAATTTATAATGAGATACATATATTTAATATAAATATATTTCTTTTATTACGACCACCAATTAATTATATATATTGAAATAATATATCAATTTAATACGAATAACATATTATCAATTTAATAATTTAACAATTATTTTTTTATTGCATATTCCAATACACTTATTTTTCCCTCCATTAATTTCATTAAAAGAATTAGGGAGGTCACATAAAACATGTTCAGCACTCATTAAATAATAATTTATATCATTGTTAATTTAACTGCAACAACAGAGTGTTTTTTTTTAAGTCTAACACTATTTCTCTTCTCTTAATTATTATCAGTATTTACTGCATTGTAATTTAAAGTAGCAATGTTATTCGACAATGTTGATCACACTCATTAATTATTCATTTTTACTTGACTAGGCACTCATACGTATCAGATCTAGAAACATCTGATTTCGGGCAATTTGAGACGAGATTATCATACTGATTTCAACGTATAGTCACTATCAATTTTACAGCGAGAATTTATACTATTCTCTTCATTTTCCTTACCCAGATCTATATGTCTGGATTTTAATAGAATCTCGTCAACTATAACGTCTCTGGCTATCAAAAGACTTGTCAGGACTCCAAACTTTACAAGCGTTTGGTTCATATCCCAAGAGTACGCCCTTCCATGACTTGATGTACCATACTTCAATAAACACAAACGCAGTAGTACCGAATACTTTAAAATACTTAACTTTAAGCTTCCTACCATGCTTGATTAAAATTAAAATTAAACTAACACGTTCTATTTAAATTAACAACAGTTAACGCTGCTTCTCCACAAAAAAATAAGTTACTTAATTTTCCTACAAAATCTTTAAAAGCAGTAAACATGATATTTATACGTTATTTCATATGCGAGTATGTACTACACAGTAATGATCATACCGATCTTCAAACAGTACAACGTAGTTATTATACATTGTAGAAGGAGTGACAGGCACACAAACATCTGAATTCTCCACAGAAAGAAGTTGTATAATGTAACTTTTATCTTTATTGGTTGAATGGCAGTCTATTCTGTTTAATAATACAATTTGACGTAAGCCTTTATTTCGTAATGCTGTATCAATTTCATTTATACCCACCAATTTATTTAACACAATTTTGTTTAATTAGTAGACTTAAAATACAAAAGAGGAAGTTCTCAATTCGACTGGTTCTTTTTAATTTTTTTTACGCACGTTAACGCATAACTTATGAACCATGATGACGAGTTAGCTTCACGCTGTATCCCTGTATATGGCAGAGAGAACCTGAGAACTTAGTGTTAAGACACTCCGTTTCACTTTTCGCCGAATCGAGGAATTGCGTGCCGAGTAACGTAAATCAACGCCGCGTTTTGCCTTGTTACCAAATCCAGTAAATGAAAATACTAAGTTTTTACATTTCTTGGAGTGAGAATCGAACCCACAACCTTTCGTTTACAGTCGCACGCTTGTGCCTCTGCACTACGACACGCGTTATTTTTTATTTACACGATAAATAATACCTCCGATGTAGTAACATTTGAAATAAGTTAATATCCGACGAGTAGCTTGAGTCATTTGTATAGTGGTACTTTTTAGTGAATTTTAATTGATACAAAACGTTTTTTTTCTTTCGCTAAGATTTTAATTGTTACTTTTATCTTAACTATACTGGATGAACCAATTTTGATGATATTTTTTTTGAAGGTGGTTTGTTTATTTTTATAAAATTTTAATTATTTTAATTTAAAACAAAATATATTTGCTCAAATCGTTTATGTAATAACTTGTAAATTTTATCACTTATTACATTCGTTGGAAACAAGTGGCTGACGTTAAATGAAGTCATAACATTAATAATAATTAAATTCACACAACGCCTGTCGTGGCGCAGAGGCACAAGCGTGCAACTGTAAATGCGACAGGTTGTGGGTTCGATCCCCACTCCAGGAAATGTAAAATTTAGTATTTTCAATTCTTGGGTTTGGTAACAAGGCAAAGCGCGGCGTTGAGTTACGCCACTCAACACGCAATGCCTCAATACGACGGAAAGCGGGAACGGAATTGTTGAAAGAGAATGGAGTGTCTTAACACTAGGTTCTCTGCCTACCCTGATATATGCGGGATACAGCGTGAAGTTAAAAAAAAAAAGAAAATTCACACATACCTTGCATTAATAAATTACCACATTTATCTTTTATGCCGATTGCCGCTTTGCTCGAACAGCGGTCAACCCAGCACGTTGCGTCCTCGATACAGATAGTAGATTATATGGAATTTACTTTACACTGAATCTACGTTACATTCGCGAATACGTTACACTGAATTTACGTGACACTAGTGAATATGTTACACTGAATTCACGTGACACTGGGCCCATAGCCTATAGGAGGCTAGGGTAAATAAAACGGTTATTCGGTTTTATAAATTAATTATATTTCACCGAAAAGAAAGAGTACTCGAAGAGACTGCCTTTCGACTCGTGGCAGCGTGGCGGCAACCATTTTATAGTAAAAGTCAAAAGACATACTAATTATAAAATATTAGTACTAATTATAAAAGATTAGTTTTTGTATAATAATCAATTGACTACCTATAAAACAACTTGATAATTTAACAAGTCAGTTGAGCAACTATAAAATCAATTGATATTCCAACAGTTTACGTACAAAAAACTTATGGATAAAATATACTGAAAATAAGAAAATAGTAGCCCCGGACACTTTATTCAATGATGGCCCAACCGCTTTTTGGTTTTGCAAACATCACAGTTAGAACAAATATTCGATGTACGGCTCAGTCTTAGGCTCAGTTACCTTATTATATTTGCATTTAATCTTTTATATTGCAGCTCTTCTTCTGGCTTCCCTCCACTTTTTATATGGTAAAGATGCTATGATCTGAACATTCACGCCCGTCCCAATTCCAAGGTGAGCTTGCTGGTACATCAAACTTCTCCGCCACTAGTCTTGTTAAAAACTTGTCTTCAACCATACTAATTTCACTTGTAAATGCTTCTGTCATTTGAATTTCCTCTTATTTCCTTCTTTCCATAGTTCTCCCCTTGAATTATGGCAAAATATCCTTTGTATTTCTGCAGCGATAGTAATAGAATAGGTACTTAACATATGTTATATCGTTGCAGAAATACTTAAAATAATAAATTATGTTACTAAATGAAGTACTTTCAATAAATAAGCAAAAACTAAATTGTAGTTTGTTTGAATAATATTGCGAAATCCAACACTTAGAACTGTGCTGGGGGTACTCAACATCATAGTATCCAGGGTTACAAAAAAGCAGCACTCAAAATATATAAGAATTACCAAAAATTCTATTATAATCTTTAATTATATAAAATTTTCTAAAACTCTAAATAGTATGCAATTATAAAAAACTTTATAATAAGAAAGTATCAATGCTATTCAGATTTCAGTACAATAGTACTTAATAAACGTCGATGAAATTTGATAGGATCGCCTTTCCCATTTACTTTGGCGGAAACATAACATTCTCTCATGACTAATTTACTAAGTATTTGCACCGCGATTGAACTGCATTTGCTTTTACTCCAGAAAAGGCATCTTTACAATAACTCTTTACCTAAGTAATGCGTTTAGTTTCTTAGAGATTGAAGCGTCCGGGGCCACCCGCCGTCCGGGGATATCGACCCTTCCCCTTCCTACCTATGAGACATCTCCGCAACTTTGTTACATTTAAAAATCATATAGAATATGGATATATTCTATTTTTCTGTTTTTCATCTCTTTTCATTATTTTTATTGTTTGAAAATATGTTCAATATACCTATCTACAGACACATTTCTTTTTACCTTCTACCACAAAGGATAAAGCTTATTTTCAAAAAAATGGCACTGTAACCCGTCGGATAATTTTTATTACACATATATTTATGATATGATACGTTTTTTACAAAACTGCACAAATATATGTTTAAAGAGACTCTTTACATAGAGGCCGAGTTTAATTAGGTAAAGGGGTGTGATATATTTATAACAAAATAAAATTGTAACACAAGTTTCTCAGTGACTTCTCATATCGCATGACGATAAGTCACACTTTGACGTGATATAAAATAAGGAAGCTTCAATATCTTTTGAAAACGATTTGAATATAGATTATCATACTTAAAGAATTAACAAAACCAAGTTGGCATACGAAATATAAGCTAATATTTGAGATATTCTTGTTTTATTATGTCTCGCATGATTTTGATCGTAACTTACAAATATTCTATATAATCCTACGCATAACATTCGACTACCTTCATATATGATGTTCCATCCGTACGTAAAAATTTTGGGCAGTATCCTGGGCCAACCACCGAGAAAATGAGCAGTGTGAGCTAAAAACTCAATCATATTTTGGAACAGGTAGGTTACCTATAATCTGGACATCATAACTTTATTTAGGATTTTCCAGCTTTATGTTAGATATTGTTAAAATCTATAATGTTATATATATCTTTATTTTAACAAATGTTAAAGCAATAAACTTTACCGTCTTGCTGTTACCACACCATAATATTTTTTTCTTTAATCGCCCCCCTTTTCTCTGTTTAGAAAGAATAATTGTCACCAGGTTAAAAAGATTTTAGTTGTTTATTTGCAATGAGAGATTTATTTTTTGATATTAACGGACAAAACAAACGAATTGCTTTACTACTCTTAGTCCAAACTTGAGACACGAACAGCAGCGATATGGACTCACAAAGAACCGATTTTAAACTTTTTAAAAACACATGCCACGCAGGCAAGACCTCTTCATGCAATTTTAGATTCGACGAGTAGTTAATATCGAAAATATAGGCTTTATGTCATATCATCTTCTCGATGGAAATATCCGGAACTTACAAGCGTCACTTGATTTATTCAAAATCTCGACATGGAAAAGGGGCTTTCGATAGCGTTGGTGCTGTTTTAAAGCGATATGCTGATACATGTGTTGATCGCAAACATTACAAATTCTCCTTTGAACTTTTTTAACAATAATTTTGATTACTATCAACATTATTGTTAAATTCCGGTTTAAACATCTTTTATTAAAAAATGTATATTTGTAAATAATAGATTCATAAATAAATAATAGAAATACTTTAGTTATAGTAGGTACATTAAGTTTAATATATTTTAAGGTGATGACCTAATTCTTGACGACAGATTATTTAATTGTAGAAATTACTTAGATAATAGAGGAATTAATGGAGGGCTACATTTTCATGTACCAAATTATTTAAAAAAACAAAGAATAAGCCGCGATAGAATTTTAATTTCCAACAAGCCTAGTGTTAAGAGGAAATAGAGATTACAATAGGTACTATTTTTAGGGACAAGTATACGAAAGGTTAGTGTCTAAATGGTCATACAGGCTTAACTTTATTCAATATTCTCAGAGAAATGTAAAAAACAAATGAATTACCTCTAGGTAAAGGTTACAAGATAAAGCACTACTAAAAGAAAAAAAAACAAATTGGTAGATTATGTACCGTGTGCCGCATATTCTCTTAACCTATTTGGAAAAAATCTTGCATCTTGGTTGGAAAAGGTTGCAAATGAAATTGAGTCGGTGAGTGTAGAAACAATGTAAGTCACAAAAAAATGCAAAAAATCGAAATCGTTGTCGTATCCACTTACAGGTGGGAATTCCTATATTTATACTAAATACATCTATATACATACATCATCTACATACATCTATACTATAATAAAATAGAAAAAATTGAGTCTATACAATAAACATATATAGGAAAAAATAGTTTAGTAATATATTGGCAGCGACCAAAATGCCAAAAGGTTTTTTTATAATTTCTATAATCTCTGTTATGTCATTTTAAATTAATAGGGTCAAATCGCCTAAGGTCCGGGTTTTTGGAAATATTTATAAATCAATATTGTGAAAGTGTGTTATTTTGTAAGTCATCATAATCAAATAAGCAGTTTATATTTGAAGAGAAATTATTGTACAAAAATAAGATACGGATTTACATTGTCGAGTTACTTAAAATAAGTTTTTCATAGGATTTCATACTTATATATGGGCCTTACTGGTATTAACTAGAGTTCCAAATAAAGCCCATGACTGAACCACAAGTTTTAGATGTTACCAGAAAAATCATATCTTCAGAAAACAATGGCTTCAACCAACTATTAAGGCTTTCAATGTCAAAGTCAAAGTCAAATAATTTTATTCAAAATAAGAAGTTACATGCTTCATTTTTTGAACGTCCATTAATTTACCACCAGTTCACTAAATTTAATGCCTCAGACATGAGAAGAACCGGCTCAAGAAAGCGGAATTTTTTTTTTCATTCGTCAATGCTTTACAATTATTTATTAAATGTTGGTGTGCTTTGTTCCCTTCCCAGGCTTACTTACCTTAAATTATCGTACTGCCCTTTTTTTTTCTCTATATCCTGTACAACAATTGTATTGAAAGTAGCTTTTTTGACGATGGCAATTATTTGATTAAGTTAGGCCGCCAAAACTGAAATAAGCCGAGAGCCAGAGCTTGCAACTATGGTGTCGTTCATATTACATTCTGAAGCCTGTCGTGACACAGAGGCACAATCGCGCGACTGTATGCGTGACAGGTTGTGAGATCGATTCTCACTCCAGGAAATGAAAATATTAAACTCTGGTAACAAGCCAAAAGCGCAGCGTTGATTTCCGTCACTCAGCAATGCCTCAATTTGGTGGAAAGTGGGGCACCGATTTTTTTGTTAATTTATTTTTAAAAAGAAAAGAGTGTCTCTAGGTTTGCTGGTACCCTCTGCCTACCCTGCTATGTGCGGGATACACTGTGTGAAGCTAAAAAGAAGTTTACATTCTTTCATAGAATTTAATTTTCAACTACAATGAACTTTAAGAATGGCGCGATTCCGTATCTTGTTGTGAATTTTTATTATTTAAGGATAAAATTGAATAATAATTCGCCATTGAGTGGAGATCTGATTCTCAGTTAGGGCAATGATTATTTTTTCATTCCACGTTCTGCTATTTAAGGTGTCGTGAATTCGCACGGAAAACGGTGTACCCTGCTATGCGGGACAAAGCGTGATATTGCTTTATACTTACACAACTTCGCATTATTTTATAATACCGACAATTTCGGATTCTTTATTTGTGTCTATTAACATCACTTACATTCTAATAACGCCTAAATAAAATATATATTAAATAAGTTACATATTTTCCCTACGGGGAGGTCGGGTAGTGTCGGACGATGGGTAGCCCCATGATGTAGTCACATGACTTACGTTACACTTCAATTTCTAAGTAACTAAACGCATTATGGTATAGTGATAATAACTTGTATGGATTATGCTTGCAGAAAATTAAAACAATAGCTCTATAATAAACTAAATATTTAATCGAAACAAAGACTTATTAGTAATAGATCCAAGATACGGAAATCATTCTAAATTTTTTTTAAGATGAAATGAAATTTAATTGTTTAGATTTGCTGTACTCTTAAAATAAATATATTTATTGTATAATATGTTATGTATGCATTGTTGTTGATGTCGAGAGTTCCAATATCAATTATTATATTTCTAGGGTAGTTGGAAAATGTTCGTAGCAATACCAGTTCCATTGTATGTGATATATTTATAGATTCGTGTATGGTCGGGTTAGTATATATTGTGCTTGTAAGCCTGGAACGTTCTTTTTGTCGACAGACGCGTGACATAACACCTTCAGGCACAATTACATTTGTTATAAATTTCATTGGTTATGGATTCCTTGCAATTTAATTATAACAAGGATGAAGGCAAGCCTATCTTTACAACCGCTAGTGAGAGTCAAGCCACAAATACAGTTGTAAGTATTAAATATTTTTGTTTATTAAAGAAAATAAGAAATTAATTGAAACTACTATAAATTTAAAAGAAATTGTATAAATGTCATCTGGCATTTGTGGTTATTTATTTAAGATTTTCGAAACTCGAAATTTATTAATTGAATTATGACGTAAATCTCTAAAATCTTTTTCTAAATTAGTATCATCATTAAAAATTATTTTTATCAGTAGTATCATTAAAATTTTGGGTAGGCTTTGTGTCCCTTCTACTTTAAAGCAATGAACTTGGGCGTAGTCAGAATAGTTCACAAATGAAAAATGTAGGTAGATTATATATGTAATGTTCACTGGCATTATTAGACAAATAGCAATAATGAAACCCCCAACTAATCTTATAAATTTACATTAGGTTTGCGCAATACCTTGTGAATTATATGTAATTATTAATTAAAAATCAATTGCCGTTAAAAATATTTAAATATATTATAATTGTGCGTTTTGTCATATATCATAGTAAATATACATTATTCGAAGCAGGATAGTTTTGCAACATCAGATAACATTGGTGGTGGAAAAGGACATCAAAGTACGTTTTCTCCATTGGCAGCCCCGTTTCAAAGCCGTATGGATAATGAGCTATTGTCGCTCATGACCCAGCAGGAGCCTAGGCAAGCCGACACAGGTTACTATGTTATTATGTATTATATTTAATGCAGCTTTTTACGTAGCGAAATTGTAGACAACGTAATATTTGGAATTAACAACTTTTTGTAATTAAAATATTACTTTAGAAGGACAACCTCTGTGTTATCAAAATTGTTTGTATTAGATTTTTTTTCTTTATATAACTTATCCATACAATGTATCTATTAAGAATCAATAAGAGTGTAAAAGTGGTTTTTTTTTTTCTTGGAAAATTATTTAGCCTAAAAAATCTTTCACACTGTTCACTAACGACCCATATTTTCATTAAAGCGCCGTCAGCTGCAGAAATAGATGAAGTGCTGATGAATCTCCATGTTAATAATTCTGATTTATTGTTCGACGACTTGGATCACAACTCGCACAATTATTATTTAGGTAAAAAATATATATATTCATTTAAAACAAAATTAAATACCTTTATGGATTAAAATATAAATAGAATTAGAATTCTAATAAATTTATGTGAGAACGATTCGTATAAAATGATGAATGTGATTTTACACTGGCTTCAGTCCAAATATCTTTTTCAAGTTTATTCTCGTTTTTTTTTGAATAACTTTAGCAACTATAATTTATTATGACTTTAAAAATTTATGAGCTAAGCTATGTTATAAATTATTTTCGGTAGAATAGCTTTATGTTCAATTGCAGGAAGTAGGGCAGATTCAGTATCTGCTTTGCATTCAAATATTTGGTCGGAAAGCTCAGGTTCGGGGTCTAGAAACGGCGAGATGATAGATACATTTGATTTCCTAGTAAAAAGTAAGTACAAATTTACTATACAATATATTTTTAAGTATAATAAGGTACTATTAATAAATATTTTATTAGCTTTGCAATAGCAATTTCGATACATAAACTATCTCCCCAACTTGACACTAATGCAAAATTATAAGCATAATTGTTATATAGTTTATTAGAGTTCAAGTAAATCTATTTTTTTTAAATGCTCTGAAATAGACTTTGTACCATAATGAACGTATAATTAATTATAATTTATTTGTGTATGAGAGTTAAGGGAAATTAATATTACTAGGTCTATCGTCGGCAAATAACTACGTGTCAATGTTAACCCGAGAACAGTTGTCGGTGTTGCGTTCGATCCGCCCAAGCTTGCTGTACGAATTCCTACAAGAGGTGGCCAAAGTGCGCAGTGACAAGCGCATGCGACGTGCGCTCCCTAATGTATGTATTCTATAAAAACTTGGTATTTTTGTATATTATCATGCTAATTGTATTAAAAAAATTATAATATCCAACATTGTAAAATAGGTTTTAAATAGGTAAGCAGGTATTTTTAGGCAAAAATCGTTAAATACGTGAATATCTCGTTATATAAGTATTGCCAAAGTTTCAGGGTCTAAAAACTTATTCTTATACAGACGTATTCGGTCATTGACATTGTAAACATTTTGTGCAGGAATGTGCATTTTGTAAGAATAACGGTGAGAATGAAGAAAATTACTCATCACATGCGCTGAAAGACTGGCGCGGGCGGGTGCTCTGCCCTGTACTGCGCGCCTTCCGCTGTCCGCGATGCGGCGCTACCGGCGACCGCGCCCATACAATTAAGTACTGCCCTGAAAACTCTGATACAGGTACGTAGTATAACATTTAATTCATTTATTCCTAGTATTAGAATTCAACAGCCACGTCCATGTATGTAGGTATTATGGCGCACAAATATCGGTTTGTTCATAAATATAAACGCATCATTTGTTCATAAGTGTCAAGATCATACTTATTCTAAGCAGGTTTAATTTATACCTGTAAATACGTTGTATGATAACATACAAACTAAATCTGCTGCCTACAGGTATAGCAAGACTTTTCATACTAAAAAGTCTTGCTATATCTGTGAATATGATAAGGTGAGGTAAAATATTATTTTAATATGGGAAAGACATTTATAATGCTTTAAGATAACATTAAACAATGTTGTAGACCAAGGGTGACTAGCCCGACGCCCTGGGGATCCGCCTAATGCCTTTAAGCAGTTCTTCAAATGTTTACTAATATTACAGATAAATATATTCTCCCGCTAACGTAATTAAGTTCTACCAATTTTTTTTCGGTGGTGCAAAAAATTTCAAAATTTAAATTTTGGCCCTCCATAAAATTTCAAAATTTGCGAAAGGTTCATCAGGTTGCTCACCCCTGTGGTGGTAATCTACAACTAATCATAAATTAAAAACTAAAGTGGGATACAGTGTTTTCTTATGGTTACATACTTATTTTTCCATTATTAAATACTTAAATTGTGTAGAACACTAAAGTCTAATAAAAAACATGCATTTAGAAAAATAGCGCGGACAGTACAGTCGAGGTGAACGTTAAAGCGCATTTTAAAGGCCTGAAGTTGTATTAACAATAAACAAAACAGTTGTTGTAACTCTGTAATTACTTCTTAAATTTTGAAGAAGAACGGTTAATAAAACCGAGAAATTCAAGACGGTTGCAAGCTTAAACGTTACTTACAATAAAAATAAATCGGTGGGAATGGCTCGATATTAAAAGACACAGTAGTAGCTAGTAGCTAGCTAGATGAGATTTATGAAATAGATTTTACTGAGATCTGTCTGCATTGATGAGTCGACGGTACATCATCATAGCTGCAAGTATATATGTATAGCACTGGTTCCGACATTATTATACGACAGCGAAACATAGGTATGAAAGAAAAAAAATGTAGTAAGATAAATGTAACAAAGGAGGGATTTCTTCGTAAAATATGCGAAGTTAGTTTTAACTGATCGACTCCACAATAAGTGAAAATGATATCAGAATGAAAAAAGATATATGTTGCAAGAGTGAGTAATATAAGAGAAGAAAAAATAGAAGTTTAAATATTTACAAAAGGATTCAAACCCGCATCCATCGCACAACTATAGAATACACGCGTCGACATTCTTGGAATCCGTCTTCTTCTTCTTAGCCAATTAAGCTAAACGTTCTTATCAAGTACCGGCGAAACTTTTATATGCTTATTTACTTTTAACTAATATTTTGTATTGGTAGCTTTATATGGAGGTTTAAAAAATATACTAACTTAGAGAGAATGCTATTTACGTATAAATTAGTAAAAGTACTGAATTATTTCTTATCCTAAGATGGTGATTAACACTTCAAAAATATATTATATAATATCCGAAAACAAAATACCTAAACCTAATATATTTTTTCCCGGTCATCGGTATAGCCTCTGGCATCATTTTTTAATCAAATACTCATAGTTCGTTCCCAGATGTACATTAAAAAATCGTAGCTTCTATTTTATAGTGTTATTAAGTAGGAAACATTAAAATATACCTACTTAATATAAGCTCTTGTTCCAAGAATGATGTTTTATTAATGATTTAAAATTGAAATGCAGTTAAATGGAATTTAAATATTTAGAGGTTCGATAAACTGTCTCTATTTATGCGAATTTTCGAATTCACGTGGAATGTTCAAACTCCATTAATAAATGTAAAAGTAACGCCAGTTTACAAAGTTCAATTTCATATATGTATATTTCTTTCTCATGTAAGTAATATTCTATGCAAAAAAATTAGTAAAGTTTTCCTGCTGTCAGAGTTGTTTCCATTAGTCTACTTGAAAAGGAACTTATATGGATAAATTACTAGTTATCGGTATATAATTTCAACAATATAATCAGTTCGACAAGGTATATACGGACTTAGTCGCAGTCATGAGTAACTAACCACCTTTTTTTAAAGCGACGATAACCTTTTACGTGGTAAGGTAATATCAACCAAAATTGTAACAACAGTAGAAATCCTTTTACGTCCAAATTCAGACGTTATATGATATTTCACCACCACCACCGACACATTTGTTGTTACCATGTCGGTGTTACCATAAACTTCCTATGTTTATATTCTATAAAGAACCATATTATCATTGGTGTTTTGTTATAATTCAGGAATGGAGCGTTCAGGATTGTTAGCTCGGCGGCGAATGCAGTCCGGTTCGCTCGTGCTGGGTGCACGGGCGTGTGCAACACCCGCCACACCTGCGCCATCTCCCTCTGTTACCTCTAATATCAATTCTTCTTTATGGTCTAACTATGGAATGAATTAAATTCTCCCACAATGTCAACGCGGTATATACAATGGTTCCGAAGAAATTGTATACTTACGTATACGAATACTTACTTATTGATTATGGTCATTAATGTTACTATGAAGGTTGTTTGGTTATTTTTTTAATTTCTTTACGTTTGGTAAAAATTCTATACGTTTGGGTATTTCCATATGAAATAATACAATTATATTAATGTTTAAATATCAGATTTTAGTGCTGTTTGTTTAAAAGTAAAACAATAGTAGTTATTGTAATAGTGTTGTAACAAATTCACATTTATTAATTTTTGAATTGTTTTTTTCATGATACAAACACATGGGGCAAAATCATTGAGTGGCATATGGAAGCACTACTATCTTTATCAATATTAAATGGCAAATTATATAAATAGAAAATTAGTAATATGGAAACATTTTTTACCGTGTAACATTTTGGATATATGATTTGGAATATACTCTCGACTTAGTTATACAAAACGGCTTATGTATTTTATAGTTTAGCGATGTACTGATGTCCTTACATCAGTTAGTTTGGGTTGTCCTCCATTTAATAGAAGACTGTTCATTTTACTACTTCAACGGTAGAGAAGTGAACAGAAACAAAGTGGACGTTGATCACTATACATTCTTATAAAAGTATGCAGGTCATACTTTATTTGAAACTGTTTCATAATCAACGAGAGGACGACACAAATACCTACTTTTCTATTGCATCGTATTTTCATTGGGAATCAGATTCAGTTTTCATTCGTTTTGCTTTTATTAATTTACAATTCAATCATTGCACTCTTAATTTTCAATGAATTTATTGTTATTTTAGATGATACTATTAATTTAGAATTTTCTGAAGACAACTTGTAACATCGCACTTTTCCGTCTTTGGCAATTTAAATACCAATCAATTTTTACCGACATATTTTTAGTTTTACCAATGAAAAACGTTGTTTCTTCCTAAAGGTGTGGGTTTATGATTAATTTTGGGTTTTAAATAAAATATTTGCATTATTTTGCTTTTTTAATTTTCCTCCTTTTTCCCAAAAACATGTAACACATTTGATACAATATTATAAAAATAATATTTTTAAAAGAACGTATATATTATGAACGTAATTATACAATCAGGATGTGAAAAGAGGTGTCTATAGTTGTGCTAGATTTTAATTTAAAATATTTTAGACAAATTCGGTATTCATAAGGATTTCCTAATTTACATCATTAAAAGAAACAAGTTTAAAGTTTAAATAGTTTATGTAAAATACAAGTAATAATGATTAATACATCAACAGCGTAACAGAGTATTGTATAGTTTAATAGACGATTATAATATAAATATACAGTTTAAAACGATAAGCTAATTACATTCCAGTACCTTTTCAATTTCCGTAATGGCACTTTCTCATAAAAAAATCATATCGACACCTTAATTTTCATACCAGCTAACTCAGAAGCAAAAACTTTGAATCCCTTTTTACGAAAATTACGCGGACGAAAGAGCATGAAACTTGGCACACTTATAGTTTATATAGAGAAGGAGTGCAGAATGCTAATATTTTAAATAATGCATAAAAAGTATATTAAATTATTAAAATAAATGTTACACACACTACCATGATTTGACATCCATGTTTATATAAAGTGAGTATTACCTATGTCAATCGCAAGTCAAGAATTGGATCTCCACATATACCGCATACAATATTTACTGTAAAGTTTACTGAGTTGGATAGTTCATACATTAAGGTATCGATGATCACCATTTCTTACACAAATAGTGATACATAAATAACATGATTTTATTTATTATGTTATGTATTTCAAGCATTAAAAGAAACACTTAACAGTTCTTAAAAATAAATTTCAATTAACTTCAGAGAACTTAAAATTTTTCAATGGCTAACATAAAAATACTTTTACTTGACTTACAATATGACAATTCTATTTCTTTCAATCACATTATACCAACATTTAAATGTCACCTGTATTTTGTGCTTTTTGTAGGCTTGTGTATATACTTGTGTAACAATGTGAAAGCATTTGTGTATCTTCCAATTAAACTATTATAAGCTTGTTTATCTAATATTTATTTATAATAAGATATTCCTTATAATTTGTTAACATGTAAGACGGTAACATTAGATTGGTTCATTTTGCCCATTTTATAAACAAATTCATAAGCAACAGTTTTTTTATAAAATATAATATAAGATATAATACAATATAATTATATTAGAGATTTGATTAATTATCAATCAGCCATAAATCTTGCCTTTTATAATCTACAAACTTCTTCATATATAGCAAGATTTGGTTAAAATGAATTTATGTTTTGAATTGGCTGAAATATCATATTTGTGTTACAAAAATGTATGTAATATAAATAATATATAGTCATCTATATTATTCAATATATTATAAACATATCGAATATAACTTTGTTCTACGTTGAAAAGACAAATGTATCCTACTTTTATTATTTAACTATATATTTCCGCAACAATAAACAGCTAACATCACATGCTTTAAAATCCTAAGATATAGTAAATTCATCAAAACAATACATTGTAGTAATAATTGTGGACTTAATTATATAAGCCATTTATTTCTATTCAAAATTCTATGTAACTTAGACTAAAATTTGAACAAAAAATAGTAAATCTACAAAAAAAAATAAGAAATTAATATTAAATCCATTTTAAAAATACAATTTGGATAATTTTCTTCACTAAGAGATGATTGAAAGTGTTTTGTCATATGGCAAATAAAAAAAAAAGATTTGGCAAGCAATACACAATATCATGAAGCGAAAATAACAAAAATGTATACTTACATTATTTATGTAAATAAAAAAGCTCACTAATTGAAATGAGATTCATATTCATAAAATTATTAATAGAAATGTTGTTTTATATTTTTTTTGGAATGATAGACATTAAGATTAAAGAATTAAGAAGGAATGTGGAGATTAAATTACAAATCAAAAGTTGACCGAAATGCATAGTGTAAGTTTTCTATCTTTCTCATTAGTATTCTAAAAATAACATACTCACTTACAATATTTATATGATATTTGAAAATATATATCGTGCAAGTAAATATGAAAAAAAGAAATTAGTACCAAGAATTTCGCACAGTATGGAATGCATTATTTTGTAAGGATTATAGAAATTTATAAAATAATATTACTTGTTCCTTAATTGATAACAATATTTATCGTTTCTAAGGTAAACAACTATTGGATTTTTTGCACAAATATTCTAATTTTTTGTTTTTCCTGACCTAGCTCATATATAAACAAATCTTTGGTTTAATATATAAACGCACATCACATAATCATTATAAGGGTTTTTGAAATATAGGAAGATATGGTATGTAAGTCTTTGAAGTAGGATTTTGGCAGATATAATATTTCAAACAATTTTATTAAAGCCTCAATTTTTTTTGAGATCACTTTCAATTAGGGTTGCCACCGAGAACAATATTGATGTAGTATTTCATTATTTTATAATTTATCAAGAAAACATAATATTTTGAAAATACATATATACTGAAAAAAGATTTGTTCTTTTTTTTGTATGTTAAAAAGTGGCACCCCTATAACCAGTATTATAAATTTTAATTTTAATTAATTTAAAATATTTTTTTTTATTCAAATTCATTATTTTTTTTAACTTCTAGCAGTCCTACGTCTAATATTCAAAAACTTAATCCTAATTCGTTATTTTCGTGAAATGTTCACGTCTTATAATATAACATCGACAGTAACAATAACAGAAACAAATTGCAATTTTATGTAAAAGCAAACACTAATGCAAATATATTTCATGTAAATAATATAAAAAACATACTTAAATACGACTTATAGAAATCTGTACTCGTAAATAGGATGTTTTGAATTTTATTTAATAAATTTCATATCAAACGAGAATATATCGACGAGTTCTACATACACTGGTACAAATGCAAAAAGTACATCTTTACAAGAGACCCATTTAAAAGTTCCCAAGATAGTAATTTTATAGTTCAAGTATTCAAAGCAAATAATGAATTATCAATAATAATGACAACAAAAATATTTTTTTTTGAATAATGACACAATTACACCTGTAAGTACACCTTTAAATGGCTCTCCTGTAGTTATATTTTTCCACTTGTAAGAGTGTACACAGGACCCGTCGATAAAATAAGCACTAAGTGTTTCCACCGTTTGTATCACTCGTCTCGCCACCACAGATGTAGACGTCGAAACTTTTTCTCTATTCGTCATTCACTGGAATTTTCACCTGTATAACAACAAAAAAAAAATAAAATTAAAGACACCATCGTAGCGCAGTGGAACCGCATCTGACTGTAAAAGTGATTTTGGCTTCGATTCCCACTTTGGGGACCGATTATATTTAAATTCCCGAATGCGGGCGGAAATTGGCGGACAGAGGGTCTTGATTCTTAACCATGTTCTCTCCTTGCCATGCGGCATAAAGCGTGAAACTGTTTATATAAAAGTAAAAATATTTTAAGCATTATCAGCAGACTTCTAAACTTGAAGGTACTAACTATTATGTTTAATTTAGGATGCTAGTCAACTGATATAATTTGTTAATTCGTCTTTCAATTACCTAGACGAGTCATTTTATTAATACAGTTCACGAAATGTACTGTAGTTTTCTGTTACATTGTTTTTGTTACTTTTGGAATAGTTTTTTAATCAAAAAACAGATTAAGGAATAAAAATTAAAATGATTTCTGGGGGACTTTTTACTGTACTGAGTTGAACTTAATAAAGTCCTTGTTTAGTTAGTTTTCCGCTCAAATCCTATATTCATAATGTTTAGAATTATATTTATTTATTTCTCACTCTTACTTACATTGACTGGTAGAGATTAGTACTAGAGATAAAATCAGCTTTACCAGTGAACAATTTTGTTATTTTTCTATTTTGTAAAAAGTTGAGCAAATTTGTTAATATTACTGACATAGAATTGTTAATTCATTTCTATTTATTTAATAAATATTAAAAATGCAAAACTTAGAGAGCATGCTTAATCTTTCACGCCAAAACTATTAGGACTTAAACATGACACTTTAGACTAATATAACTTATAGATTAGAATAGCATAAAATTAGCAAATTATAAATCTAGTTAGTAACCTTCGTTGTTGTTGTGTTTGCGCACGAGGCGCTCGGGGTGCGAGTGCGCGAGCTGCGTGTAGTCGCGAAACACCTCGTTGTAGGTGTCGTCGTTGGAAGACA
The DNA here is from genome assembly GCA_033558755.1 of Philaethria dido. Lineage (NCBI taxonomy): Eukaryota > Metazoa > Arthropoda > Insecta > Lepidoptera > Nymphalidae > Philaethria > Philaethria dido. The sequence continues at coordinate 256,716 of JAKGSA010000720.1, forward strand.
TCTCGCTCTCACGCATCTCCTCGTTCAGCTTCGTCAGCCTCAGTCTGTTTTAACATTATAATTTATACATTCAACAAAAATAGAAAAAATATATAAATATATTCATATGCCTGATGTTTTTTTATGGCAAAATCTTTTTTTATTTCTTGTTAAATTAGAATAATAAGGTATTGTCAATCAACAATGAATAAAACAGTGGCAAACTGGTATTACTAGCAGAAGTGAAAATTTTACCAATTACTGTACACTTACATACACTGAATCTGAATATACTGTACACTGATGATGAAACAACAGACACACGTTTGGCAAGAGAGAACGCTATTTACTGAATATTTTTGAAGCTTTACAGTTTTAATCACAAACTTACGAAATGAAAAACATATTTTGAAAACGTATAAAAAAATACATTTTCAAAATAAGTTTTTCGTTTCCTAAGTGTGTATACTATAAGTGACGTACAAAGTGACGATGTCAGCGTTGGCGAGCGCGACCGCGATGTCGAGCGGCGTGCGGCCCGCGCCGTCCGACAGCGACTGGTCCGCGCGGTAGCGCAGCAGGAGGCACACCTGCAATACAACAAATGTATTCAATAATTAATATACAATAACAAATTTATTTGTCTTAATTTTTTTTTAGCTTCACGCTGTATCCCGCAAATGACAGGGTAGGCGGAGGTAACCTGAGAACCTGAATTCTCCACTTTGCACCGAATTGAAGCATTTTTATTTATTTATTTATTTAGATCCACCAGTGATGATTACAACACATATTACAAAATAGAAAAAATACAGATTAAAACTTAAAGCTAAATGCATATCTATTTTGGTGGATACAGCATGCATCAATAATAATTTCAACATTCTAATAATAATTTAAAATAAACACAAAATGAAAAACAGAAACAAAACAAAATAATATAGAAGTTAGATTACAATACACAGAATACAATGTGGAATTACACTTTATCAAATTAAAAATCGAAATGAATTATTAAATAAAAATGCCAAATTGTGCGCTACAACATTGTGCGCTGAGTGATAAAACTCAACGTCGCGCTTTGCCTTGTTAATTTGTCCTTATATGGGTTATCGTATACAATATGAATGTAAGTTGTTACGCTTTCAAGCTCAAACTTCTCAGCTGATTATTATGAAATAAATTTGTACACATATTCTTAGAGATATTAAAAACGACATAGGATACTTTTTATTACACACAAATTCTTTCTACTTCTATTCTTTGTCAAAACAATTGAAATTTCAAAACCTTAAATTAACGTATATACGCACTACCTTTTTGTTTTTTATAGATATTTTGTGTATTTTGTTGTGTGGCACAAAACATAATAAAAAAAAACAAGTAATTACAAAGAAAATTTTGTATCACATAACACTCCATGTTCCGCCTGTTTACAGATATTAAGCGACGAAATTCAACTCAATTTATCCAATCATATCACACTATCACACCCTTATATCACAAATGCTTACATTGTAAATATAATTTTTCTTTGTCAATATTGAACCCATAACCTGTATATTCAGTTTATTAACAATATTTCGTACAGCGTTTATACTATAGCTAGTACAGTTTTCCAGCTTCATATACTTTAAGTTATGCTATTTAAGTAAAAAGTAATCTATTGATATTTTACCTGCCCAGTGTGACCGGCTTCTGTAGCTAGATGCAGTGGAGTCATACCATCTTCGTCTTGAGCATTCAATTTGCTACCGTTAAGTAATAGAAACGAGCACGCCATTACAGAGCCCTGAAAGTTGTTAAATAATTTAAGTTTAGTATTTGGTTCAATTTTGACGAAATACCAGCAGTCATAAAGTTGACGTCATAAAATTTTTAAAACAAACAATTAATATAGACATCTAATTAATATATTTGAAAAAATAATATACACATCCGAAAATAGATAGTAATTGATTCACGCTTTATCCCTCATAGCAAAGTATTCCAGAAAGGATCTAGCATCAAGACACTCCGTTCGCCGCTACCAGCCCGAATTTGAGACATTACGCATTAAATAACGGAACTTATTGCCGCGTTTTGTCTCAGAGTATAATAATGAAATGAATATAATTTAAATGTAATTATTTCCACGAATGGGAATCGAACCCACAGCAAACCGCATTCACAGTTAGACACTGTGCTATCGCGTCACATAAGCTCGAATAAATTACAAATAACAAAATTACAATAACATATTTACATATAGTTACATAATGAGCATTACGGGAGTAGCGTTTACTAGCACGCGTTCCATGATTTAATTTTCGGTAAAAGTATATACAGTAGAACATCGACCATCCGCCGGGATAGCCGGGGAACTCTAAAAGAGAACGGAGTGTCTCAACACTAGGTTCTGTGGAACCCTCAGGCTACCCTGCCACGTATAGGATACAGCTAAAAAAAGTAGTACTCCGTACGCTGAGTGACGCCATTACACTCATAAACGATCCTCATCATACGGGTAGGATAAGACACACCGTCTCCGCCGGTGGAGACGAGGTCCTTATTTTTCTCCGGCCAGTTCACGCCTCGGCGCGACAAGGTCAAACCATTAAATTCCAAACAGGGCATCCAACGCCCTACCCAGTAGGCTGCAAATCCCCCACGACAAGCGGCGTACGCAAGCCGAGGTTCGGCCTCACAGGAGGCGCCCTTGCGACACCGCACTTCTAAGCCGATGGACCTCCTCTCGAGGAGGCCGAGCCAGGGTCAGAGCTCATCAAGCTCGGCCCCTCACAAAGTCCGGTGACGCTGTAGAGGCCGCTGTGGCCAACAGCATAGTACACAATCGAAAAAAAAAAAAACGTACGCTGAGCACGGCGGCGTGCAGCGGCGTGCGCGCGCGCGCGGCCGTCGCGCTGCTGTCGGCGCCGGCCGCGAGCGCCGCGCGCATGACGCACACGTTGTGCGCCCGCGCCGCGCGCGCCAGCACCGCGTCCGCCGACAGCTGCGATATGTCCTCCGCGCCTGCACACACACACACACACACACCTATATACTTTGACGGTCATTCGGTTCATATTTTCGGTATCACCTATCCCTATTGAGTGATGTTATTCTTTTATGGGACAATGTGTATACTTTTACAATAGGATACTTTATAAAATCACTTATTACCTAATTAGTGATTTTATAAATGATAGCACACCTTGGGAATTAAGTGCTCGCTCCGGTCTGTTTCAAAGGTATCATTGTCATTGATAAAGAATTGTAAACCGTTGTCGAATATTAAAAAAAAAAAAAATCTCCCGCTTTGTTTCTTGCACCAGTTCTTCTCAGGTCTGAGGCATTAAATATAGTGAACCGGTGTTAATTATTTGACGTCCAAAAAAAAGAAACTTGTAACTTCTTATTTTGAATAAAATTATTTGACTTTAACTATACGAGCGTATGTGGATCTTAGTCTTTTTCTTTATGATTCATTATTTATTCTTACAATGAAAATATTTTTTCGATAGACTTCAACTCGTATTCTATGTCAATGTCCGTAAAAACGTATCAATATATTGGAAGTGTGTTGATTTTTTTTAAACATGTTCATATATGAATTTAAACTCTCCTCAAAATTGCCGATTTTCTAATTCGACAATGTTAATTACAAACATTATTAACTTCCAATTTCGTCTCTATCTAACGTAACGAGGAAAAAATGTAAAGATAAATTTCCAATTCTATGTTAACTAACGTCGGTTAACCAAATACGCTTATTATATCCTTGTATGTTACTCTTTCACGCAAAATCTACCGAAGGGAACTACATAAAATTTTATAAGAAGAATGACATAAAATGAACATTACGTATTAGCTTATATGTTCATAATACAAATAAACATAAAGTAAATATAGTAAGAAAGCTCTATACAAAACTGTGCAAACCGTTTGTTACGCCGTACAATATATACACCAATAAATCGATTAATCGATAACCATCGGTTACGATTATTGATGTATCAACATTTACTAAGAACGTAAATCGCAACAACCAGATATGGAACGAAATATAAATCAATTTTGATACAAAAATATAATGCAGCCTAAATTGACATTGACAATGTAATCAGTATCAAATATTTATATCATTTTATATACAGTTGCTTCGCTTATTCCGAATACTGAGATAAGATATCTTGTGTCATATTTTTAAAAGTATTCTTAATATGTTTTATGCTCAATAAAATAAATTAAATAAGAAAAATCATAACAAAAAAACTCATCAAATCATAAGAAAAATCATAATAAAAAAAAATGCACTTGAAAGTACAATAATACAAAAACTACTCATAAAATATTAACAAAATTTAAGTGTGCCCACATTAGAATCACTAGCTCTCTATTAGGTTCACCCAGTAAAACGTTATGTGATAACACTCAAACACACAAAGAAAACAGTCAATTTCAGATACCTTCCTATTATTGAAGTTGGTTAAAAATCTACCTAAATCATCGTCCTCCCCCTCTGTGGAGTCGTGGTCGGAGGGCAGGCTGAGGTCGACGGAGCGCTCACCGGACAGCTCCGTGCCGATCAGTAGCACCGGACTGCCTTCCGACTTTGTGGAACTTTCTGACACTGCAATTGACAAGTTAAAAAATTATCAACCAAATGTATGGACAGGTTATTGACTGTGACGAGGCGAAAGGAGATTGCAGGGAATAGTGCTTCGCGCTCTTTTCTCTCTAACTAGCACAACTGACTAAGTATCAACCAAAAGTTTATTATTTTCACCTTTCCACTTTTTTCCCGTATAGTAATTAGGAAGAACATAGTATCAAGACACTCCGTTCTCCGTTACCCCTAGTCGTTTTGTCTTAGTAGAACACATTAATTTAGATATAATCATTCCTCCAGACGGGGCTCGAACCCGCAATCGTCGCGTTTACTGCACTGTGATGGCCTCTGAATCTTATTATTATATATCAGTACAAAGTAAAACTATGAATTTATCGACAAAACCATTTTTTTAATAGTTGGATGGAGTTAAATATTTTATAGAAATTTGGCTTCTTTGACCTTACCACTAGTGTTGCTATTATCGTCGCTTTTTTCATCTTTGATTGTTTCCGGCACTGATGGTGTAATACGCACCCTGTAAACAAAAACATATAAATGAATACTAACATCGTAATAAGTATACTAATCATTACGTATAATACTAATCATTAAGTAAAGTAATTAAAGTAAGTTAAGAAATTAAAGTAAGTATTCCTTCCAAATTAAACACTTAAGCAAAAAAAAATGAATTAAATAGTAGAAACAATCATAGGTTTTAACTCATAAAAAACCATTTAGTAGCTACAAAGAAACTGACCTACTAACTGACTTAACCTAAATAATTATGGAAAATTATAATAACAAGTCATATTTACTACCAACCTCAGCCCTGAGGCGAGCTATCGTTATGTTTATGTAATAATAATACTATACTTATGTACCTTCGCCTGGCTCTTCGGACGGACCAGCGCCTGCCATTCCTCAGAGGGGACTCCTGTATGGAATCTGTCATACTGTTCACTATGTTTTTAACAAACTGCAACTTGACATACTTTGCTCGAATCCACGCTTCACGTATCGACCTGTGGAGTTGACATGCTTAATCAATATTTTAACAAAAACAGAAAATCCACTTCAAATAAAATGCACTAAAAAGTCAAATTATTAGCAATAACCCATGAACTCTGAACTCGTGAAACTTAACTAAATTTAAATGGGACCACGTGAGATGCTATCATATAAAAGGAGATTCATCAAAATCGGTTTACCCAGAAAAAAGTTATGTGATATCACATGGTAACACATAAAAAAACGAATATAGAATATTTTGTACTCACGTTTCACAATCTGGAGTGGCTCTTGTTATTTCTGTACCTTCTGTGTTGGCTTCATATATTAGATTCACTACTTTGTTACCTAATTCTGCCATTACCTGTGAAAGTTAATTTTAATAAAGACAATATTTAGTGTAATTACAACAATACGCTATATTTGTACTGTACTTCTACATTAGAAACGTTATTTTTTCATTAGCTTCACACTGTTTCCCGCACATAGCAGAGTAGGCAGAGAGAACCGGAGAATCTAGTGTTAAGACACTACGTTCTCTTTTAACTTTTCGGTTCCCCAATTTTCGCCGAATTGCCGCATTGCGTGCTGAGTGGCGGAATTCAACGCCGCGCTTTGCTTTATTACCAGAGTGAGGAAATGAAAATACTAAATATTATTTTATATTTTCACTCTAGGAAGAGTGGGAATCGAAGCCACAACATGCCGCGTTTACGGTCGCACGCTTCCGTCTCTGTGCACAAACAAACCTCAAACTCAAATTTTATAAATAAAACACGTGTATCATCATTTCGAGCAATAATATAATTATTACATACAGGGACATAAATAAATATTATTATTATTACCTTAATTATATCCGGTTCCCAGTCGTCTAGAGTGAGTGACCGTACCTTGCTTACATGAACACCTAGAGAACGATGTATACCGGAACATTCTAAAACACAAAAAGAGTATGAAGACTTCTTATTTAAATTCATACATTCATTAAAAAATTCGCTGAGTAAAAAAGATATTAAAATAAATTAAATAACCAACGTAGCGCACTTTGTCAGACTTTCAGTTGCATCACAATATATTTTCAATAACATCTTATTTGTACGAAAAAATATCCACAATTATTTAAAGAACTGTGACAGACACGGTACGAATACAAGAAGGAAAAATAAGCTAATTGTACCTAGTTTTCGTCTCAAAAAAGTCAATAAATCATTTTTATCACAATGTATACGCATGTATAATAAGATTCCAGAAATAATTACAGATCTGCCACTTCAACAATTTAGAAATAAGATTAAAAACACGTCACGAATACTGTAATGATGTCAATGTGTGGAATTAAATGCTGTTGACGCTGACCGGGAGGCTTATCATAGTTATATATTTATTGTAAAATTTTATTTGAAAAGAGCAACTGTTGAGTTTCTCGCCGGCTCTTCTCAGCAGAACTGCCTTCCGAGCCGGTGGTAGCTTCCGTTAGGACTGACACGACTGACACCTTTGTAAATTGACGATATGAAAGTCCTTGTAACAGCCTAATTGAATAAAGAATATTTTAATTTTGATTGATTTTAATCACATTTTAATTGTCTTTACTTATCTTCTCTAGTAAGACAAGGCGGCAAGGCGTTGAGTTCCCCCACTTAACACGTAATGTCTCGGGCAGAAAAAGAAAAGCAGTGTAAATATTAGGTACATCCGGACCCTGCTATGCGAGAAAAAGAGTGAAGCTAAGAAAAATAAAGTACATATAACAAACCTATACATAAAGTGATGCCGAGGTTGATACTCGCCCATCGCGGGTTTGGACTGCCACAGTCGCAGCAGTAGTTATTGCCTGGTATACTCAGCAATTGCTCCCAGATTCTAAAATAAATTAAATAATTTGTTTCAAAGATAAATTAAATAATTTATTCCTATTTTTATATCTTTACTAACTTCTTTTTTCTCGGAAATACACGTGGGAAAATAAGTAAATATATGTATATTTTGTTTTGTTTTCAAATTCCATACACTCATTTCCCTCACTAAGTTTTTGTGCGTAGACCAAAGATGATCACAATCTTTATAACTTAAATGATTACCTATACTTAAATTTATAAATTTAGGATGAAAATTCAAGTGCATTATTGCACATTGCTAGACATATTTACTAAATAACCTGATTTTCTTCATAGCCGGTGTGGAGAGGCAGTGGCGGCTGCCGGGCGGCCGGTCGTCGGGCACCAGCACTATTTGCGAGTCGGGGTTGTCCCTGCTCTGTCCCTGTTGTATGGCCGACCTTATGCCGTTCTGGAGGGCCGTTATCCACGAGTTAAGCATTTCCTCCGAATCCGCTTGCAGCATGTGACTTCTGCAAATAAAACAAAAAGATACACAAAAAAAAATCACGTACTTATATTTAATTGTTTTTTTTTATATTAATGTATTTTACTTACAATTAATTTTCTTTTTTTTCTTTTTTTTTAACTTCACGCTGTATCCCGCATATAGCGGGTAGGCAGAGGGAACCTGAGAACCTAGTGTTAAGACACTCCATTCTCTTACAAACAATTCCGTTCCCCACTTTCCGCCAAATTGAGGCATTGCGTGTTGAGTGGCGGAACTCAACGCCGCAATGAAAATACTAACATTTCCTCTAGTGGGAATCGAACCCACGACCTGTCGCGTTTACAGTCGCACGCTTGTACCTCTGCGCCACGACAGGCGTCAATTAATTGGTTATAGTAGTAAAATATTTTCCAAATTTAGGTTATTAATTTATTTTTAAATAGCATAGAACTTACTTCGACGGTGATAAAACTTCAAAACAGAATCTCCGTTCACCGTCATGAACAGGTTTGACAGTACATAGCCTTAAATCTTCTTCCATGACGGTGACATTTAATTCACCTGTTCTTTTCCTGATAATAAAATCAAAGGAAATTGTTAAGTGTTCTATTTAGAAAATGTGCTTCGAGTGTTATATAAATACGTAATCTTTGAGTTAAGGCCAATTATATTGCTCATATTTTCAGTGTGATACAATCACGAATATTAGAATAGAATATTAATAAAAATATATTTTTTTTCAATTTACTATTAATAACATATATAGTTAGAACATATTTTTATACACAAATAGTGTGTTTATTATTTAACTTCATAGACCCTGACCACTTGCGTCCCACTTATGCAGCCTTCAAGCTGTAGCGTGTCGAGCGTAAAGTGTAAACAAACTCACCTGTACACAAGGCGATTATCGTACAAATAGAACCAACGCCGGTTCCACGTTTTGAATGCATTTGAAGTTCTTTTAAACAAGTATCCCTGCATTCGAGGCATATTTTTTAAGCAGGGCGTGCTCATCAGACCATCTTTGCTGTCCCTCTCGCTAGCGACAGATTTGCAACTCGGCAGAACTGTGTCCTTACTATTGACTATTGTGTGTCGATTTTCCATCTCTTTGTCGAGTATTTTTGTATCGTTACGCATTGTTGCAATCTGTAATGCACTCATTAATCAATAGCTGGCATTAAATTACCAGCAGTCACTGCTTTCTTAATTGTTCCGAGATATCAATTAGGATTAGCGTTTTTCAAGAAATTTTAATTGTACAGAAAGATGCGGTCACAAACGCAATTAGTTTCTCATTAAGCATGCGAATTTACAGATTATTAACATTATTGGCGATTGTTTTGTATAACGATGTGCGCAATTAAATAAATACACGAAGGTTGTCCTACATTACATTTTTTCTTGGTAAAAATATAATATCACTTTTGGAAAATCCTTTGATGCTTTAAACAAAACAATTATGAAGTAACAAAGACGATAAGTGAAGTAAACAAAACATATTTTTTTATCTTATTATATACCATGGCACGTTGTAAATTGTAGTGACCCTACTTCCTTTCCTCCTCACGTGGTTGGCGTGCTATATATGTAAGTCTATAAACGTTGTTACAAGCTTTATAATATCCCATTTGCATATTTGGTGGTATTATAATCCTTACTAATATTATAAATGCGAAAGTAACTCTGTCTGTCTGTTATGCTTTCACGCCTAAACCACTGAACTGATTTTGATGAAATTCAGTAGGAAGATAAAACTGTGCTTGGGAAAGGACAGAATACTTTTTATCGCGAAAAAAATGGTAGAAGGGGACAAAATAAGGGATAAAAGTTTGTATAGAAGTTCCTTATTGTCAAACATAAAATCATGTCAAATTGTTCAACTGTTGACAATTTTCACACCTAAACCACTTAACCAATTTTGACAAATAGTCTAGACCTTGGGAAAGACTATAGGCTACTCCTTACCACGTTGCGCGATATAACCGAATTCCACGCGGGCGAAGCCACGGACGGAAAGCTAGTATTATATAACAATGTGTCCGAAAATAAATTGTTATTCAATTCACATGTAAGTAACTTTCACCTTTAAAATAGCCTCGTCACAGACGAGTTAATTAGAATGATGGTATAATTTTTAACTAAGTCATTACTTCGTATAAATGCACAAATATTTTATTAATATTTTCATTATCTTAATTTATCTAAGTTTTTTTTTATTTTTATACTACATAAAAAATATACAGAATAAATATAAATAAAAAAGAATGTGTACAAAATAAAGCTTATCTCTAAAAGAAAACATCAAAAATGTATGAAACATCAACTTTAAAATAAAAGGAGCTCTACTAAAACAGTAATTCAAACTACATAAGTTTCAAGCAATATAAAAAATTTAAAACTAAAAATCACAAACAATATATGTATCTATTTTTTTTTTTTTAACTTCACGCTGTATCCGCATATAGCAGGGTAGGCAGAGGGAACCAGAGAACCTAGTGTTAAGACACTCAATTCTCTTTCAACAATTCCGTTCGCCACTTATCTATATCTGATATAGAAATAATCAAATACATATATACAGAATAGCAATCACACAGCGAAACACTCACCTCATCTGCAATGGACTTGAGAAATGGTTCCAAGTCTTCAGACAAGTCCGCACCCTGGTGGTGGTAAGTGCAGCACGCTTGCAAATACGACAGAAACTGAAAATGTATAATATCTTACACATCCGTTGTAATCACTTATAACACTGTTTATCTTTCTGTGTCACTTGGGCGTTACTCAGCTTAGAAATATAAGATTATAAGCTTTGATAATCACTTTTTAATCAATATATAAATACGTGAAGCAAAAACTTTGTAAACCCTTTTTACGAAAATTACGCGAACTGAGAAGCATGAAATTTGGCACACTTATAGTTTATATAGAGAAAGAGTGCAGAATGCTAATATTTTATTTAAATAATGCATAAAATGTATATAAAATTAGCAAAATAAATGTTACACACACTATCATGTTTTGACATGCGTGTTTATATAAAATGACATATACATTGCTAAAGACAACGCGTTGTTAACGCGTCAACGGAGCACTAGTATTGTTAATTACCTGTACAAAATTAACTCTTCTTTAAATAAATAAATTTTCCTAATAAATAACGCTTATATTAAAAATATTTTTATTTAATACCTCTACTACTAATCTTCTTCTTTACAATAATTATGGGGATGACGCACAAGTTATGTATTTTATTATATAAAATGTTCTTACTACGCCATATACTAACGTTTCAAGCTCCAATATGCCAAAAATATTCGTAAATCCTCTCTATAAATTTCACTTAATTTATTAAAGTAAATAAATTAACGAAACTAAAAATAAGTATAAACATTTAAACAACTGTCCCGACAAGATGCCGTAATCTGATTGCGCGGAATATTAGTCACTTGAATACAACCTTGCAAGTTGCGTGGTACTAAATCTATTAAGCATCGATTCGTTGTACTATCAGTGACTAATTGACAATTTTGTGATACAATATCAATATTATGATTTTTTCATATTGATTTGTTTTTTTTTATATCTTTAGGTATCTATTATCTCGTTCTAATGAGATGTTACTGATATATCGCAATTGTAATGATAGAAAAGAGTGTAATGAAATTAATCATTTTGGGAATTCATTCAGAGCATAAAATTCTGCCAAAAACAGCCAGATATAAATCAACAGTCCTGTTCGTGGAAATATGCTCCTCATAAATTATATATTAAGGCATATACAACGAAACAATGACCTGCGTAATGGTAATAAAATTTTACAACTTAATAAAACATGTTTTCTCTAAAACTTAGTGGAATATGTTGTATTATTAATGAAATAGCCAATTAGCCAATTAGTTTAGTCTCCCCCTTTTCTCAAATATCTTTTCAATTTAAACAAAAATAAAATTAAAGAGTTTATGTACAAAAGATTATAGAATTGTATGGATGTGTTAATGAGGCCATTGTGACGAACTGAAACAGCCTCTGACTGTCAACATGAATGGTTGTGAGTTCAATGCCCAATCGGGGGAATAATCATATTTAAATTATTTTCTCATATATACACTTTGTTAAGACAAATAGCGGTATTAAGCTCCGTCATTTATCATACATTTATTTACCACGCAATTTACCTACATTTCGGATGGAAAGTAAACAACAGTGGTTTACTTAGACTTCCCAGCTGTGCGAAAAAACGCGAAAAGCTCCTTAAACATACTATTGATTAAAATGAGACACTTCATTACCTAATAAATAGATAAAATGAAGATTTTTATATAAATTGAAATATATGCGCGGACGTCCAATTATGTTTTTATAAATACAAAGTGATTTCATCACTAAGACCTTGATATTAATAAAGTACTAGGTGCTATATATATGATATATAGTACGTATACACGAAGCTATTTCTACAATAAATAATAATAACATTTTATGGTTAAAATCGTAAATACAGACAAATTATAATTTTATCAATGTAACTTCAATTTATTGCCGAGTTCTAGAGATATAGAAAATATTTAAAAAAAAATACGTACATCAGATGTAGGTAATTTAAACCAGGGTTTCCCAAAGTGGTTTACCGGGGGTCGATATAAACGAAACCTGATTTTAGAGAATCGATAAGGTCTAAAAATCGACCTCTATTAATTGATAAAAAAAATTGTTTGAAACTTTAAAGATATTAATCCATATAAGTTGTGTTACGTGTGCCAATCTGATACACAGATGACTAATGTTTCAAAGTTTTTATAAAAATAATTACCTACTATTTACATAATTTATTAATATGTAATTACATTTTATATTATTATATGTCTTTTTTGTATTTTTTTGTAAAATGTTATGTTTACTCACTTAACGAACGATATAGTTTTTGAATTGTTAAGTAATTTGTATAAATCGAGAAAAAACTAGAGTTATAATTTCTTAATGAATTTGACTATGAGGTTCCAAGACATCAGTTCATTTTAAAAAAGTATCATTTAAAATAGATTAGGAATCCCCGATTTAAACTAATTCAAATCTTGGATTTTAACGGTTTACATTTTAGTGGATACATTTTAGTTTATCTTTTAGAGAGTAGGTACGAAATATCAACACAATACAAGGTGTTATTATGCAGTAATCCGTGAGACATCGCATAATTTGAATGAAGTGTTGTTGTGCAATTTAGAATTATTTACTTATTGTAAAAGATATTGTTTCGATAATAGGTATATATGTTTTCGATGATGTTTTTTTTTCTACTTCACGCTGTATCCCGCATATAGCAGGGTAGGCAGAGGAAACCAGAGAACCTAGTGTTAAGACACTCCATGGTCTTTCAACAATTCCGTTCTCCACTTTCCGCCGAATTGAGGCATTGCGTGTTGAGTGGCGAAACTCAACGCCGCGCTTTGCCTTGTTACCAAACCCAAGAAATGAAAATGCTAAATTTTACATTTCCTGGAGTGGGAATCGAACCCACAATCTGTCGCGTTTACAGTCGCACGCTTGTGCCTCTGCGCCACGACAGACGTCGATGATATGTATATGGTTAAATTAAAAACAAACAAATTAACCTATTGTAACAACTATATAATCCTGCACAGGTACACTGGCAGCAATGACTAAATTAATATCACATTATTAAAACGTAGAAAATATTGATCACGATTCACGACTTTTTTATGACGTCGTAGGTATATAACACAGTGATAACAAAATGTTTTATTTTATTACCAAGATATAAGGTACCTACACCCAAGTTTAATACACTTAACTACAGTAATTTTAGTCTAAGATTATTTTTACATGGGAAATAATATGAAATTAATGATTAATAAATTTCAAAATGGAGCCTATCAAGAAAACAATTTCGATAAATTATTAGAAAACACATCGGATCTATTAAATTAGTAGTATAATTCGTTATAAAAATTAAAAATGAACCATCATAACGTACATTACATTTGTATAGTACGTATATTATTATAAAAAATAAGATAACAATATAAGCATACAGAACGAGATAGTTGCGTAGCAATTATATTCATTGTTGTAGATACTATTGAGTCACGCTTTTCCGTCTGTGATTTGCGTAACATATACACCTGTACTGTATATTTATGGAATTAATTACTTTCCTTGTACTTATAACTATTATGTACCGCCAGCTTACGTTTTGTAAATGACAATAAATTATTGGCGGTTTTATTAGGACATTAAGAGTGACATTGCTAAAAACCTTCACATCCCATACTGTCATCCATATATACCGGTTTACCTTTATCTACAGACTTCCCTGAATGTATCGGGTTTCCTATGTATACCGGCTTCTTTAAATATATCAGCTTCCCTAAATATACAGGCTTCCCTAAACGGGTGAAAATTTTTAAAATGATAAGCCTTTTTAAAATTTTCAACCCACACCACTAACACCTAAATATTTCAGAATAGATTTATATATTTAAAATAAAAAATGTTTGAACTATATAATATTATTTCGTTTTTCTCATTTTAGATTGCGAATATTCAATATATCAGCAACAAAGCTAATTAAGTTTTCGTTCTAGATAGCTCAAGTTTCGTTTGTATCCTATTGGTTAATCGTATTAGCTTATTCGATTATAAATACCGAAATATATCCTAAAATGTACTGTGTTGTAAAAACATTAGCTATAATACACCATCTTACTTTTCCTAAGTAATAAGCTTCTTTAATTATTACCAGGGATTTGGATTTTGCAATACCTTTAGTGATTCAATTATAAAAGAAATAAAATATCAGTTTTTAGATACAATAAGTCTGTTGTGGCGCGGGGCACAAGCGTGCGACTGCAAACGCGACATGTTGTGGGTTCGATTCCCACTCCAGGAAATGTAAAATTTAGTATTTTCATTTCTTGGGTTTGGCTTATTAAGGCAAAGTGCGGCGTTAAGTTCCGCCATTCAACACGTAATGCCTCAACAAGACGGAAAGTGGGGAACGGAATTGTTGAAAGAGAATGGAGTGTCTTAACGCTACATTCTCTGGTTCCCTCTGCCTACCCTGCTATATGCGGGATACAGAGGTACATGAAGTTAAAAAAAAAAAGAAAAAAAAATGAGTCTGCATGTTCTTCAACCTTTCAACAACCATTCTTTACCTTATATGTACACTCATAGCTATGGTATATTTCAGAATGCACTTATAATTTGTTTATTTTAAATATCTTTTTTTTTAAATATTGATTTATTGTGATTATTTATTAATGTGTCATCATTTATAATGTTTTAACTCAGCTCTTTAATTTAAAACCTTAAGTTTTCAGTGGTTAAACTTTAATATGGTACAATATGGTGTGTTATATGGTGCAACTATGCAGATAAGAATAAATTTTAGTGTTTAATAAAATGTAAATATAATAGGCTGGTAATTTTCTCCATAAGTATAGTATTCATTATTAAATTAATAAATAAGCAGTAAAAAACTCACCGTAGCAAGTATTTCATGCCTACGTCTAACTTGAAGCATAGTAATTTTCTGTACATGATCCAATGCTGTATGCCGAAAACATGAGCGGGTAGCTAATAAGAGATTTACTACTTCCTCCACATCAATAGGTTTATGGCGAGATACCTGATTAAAACAGATTTTAGTCAAATATAAAATATTGTGATAAAACAGAAATGTAGGTTTTTAGTAGTATATTATTAAATTACCTGAGAATTTCTATTTAAAGCTATATCAAGTTCATTTGAGATTTTATCAAAGTGATGTTTACTTTCCTTCACACCCTTGATATCTCTGTAATTAAAAAAATAATATAATATAACAACATTGTTAAGATAAAACAACAATGGCATAGAGGCAAATATTTATATTTAAAATACTATCATATAACAAGTATGAGTCATTGTTTCAATTATATGGGGAATTAACTTACACATTTTTATTTTAAAATTAGTTGAATTGTGTCTATACATCTAAACTGTCTAGGTTTGTTATTTATAGTATCTTATTTAAAAATATAAATAGTTTATTACTTCAGTGAATGAACTTTACTGTAAACAATCCATCTTAAAGATTGGGTTTATGAGCTACACATTATAATTCTAATTTTATACAAGCATATTGCTAAAATTTATATGTAAAAAACGTAAAGTTAAATTAATATATGAATGAATGACATACACTTTTATAAATGCTGAGAGATTCTTCAGTATAGTTCTTGATGCTTGATCCAGCAATATAGAGTGGAATTTAGTCATCTCTTGTAAAGCATGAATCATGCGGTTTAGAGCTGATTGAACAGTTGCATCCTCTGAAAAACTGCTAGTCAGGTCCCATAATGCGTTAGTGAATGTGCTGTAGAGAAATGGTTAATTTCAAAGACCATTTTTTACATGAAAAATACCATTTACAATTCCAGAAAGCGTAATAATAAAAAAGATATTTGTATATAGTATAGTTTTAATACAGTATACAAAAAGTTGTAGATGTTATTAATTATAAAATTTATGTAAAAAATAGGATTAATGGAAATTTCACCTTCTTTGAGTCATATACATTTTCCCGGATTCGATCATAATAGAACAAGTCTTCAGAACTTTGTCGAGCTTTTGTTCTAAAGCTTCAATACTAGCTTCTTCGGTCTCCAGCTGTTCCCTTTAGTCACAAATAATAAGTTTAATAATTAATAAATACAACACGTACGAAATTTCACTTTCTACCAACACTAAACTTTCATTAGCTTACCTAAATTTTGGGGAATCTCTAAGACACTCATCAAAATCTATTAAAGGCTTCATGTTTTGAGTGTTAAAATAAAAATAAAGTTAATTTAATTTAACGTATTAGGAAAAACTATACATTTTTTTAACTATAACTAATATCAATCTAAAAAACACGAAAACCTTTATTCGCGAACAAAACTAAACGAAATCACAGAAGTCTGAACCACAGATAACATAAAGTGTAACTCATAACATATAACAACATAAAATATTCGTTTGATAACTTCTTCCTTTTCCCTAAACTAAAGTAACAAAAAACAAAAAACCCCTATATATATTCGTTAGTTCTAGAAATTAAGTACTTTATCAAGAATTTCTATTTTCTACAATTTATAAAATTAACAATAGAGATTATTTTATTTATTAGGGATATTCCATATTTGTATTCAGTCGTTCATCACTATTAGGGAAAATATAATCAGTAGGAGTCGATGATAATCGATGTTGCAAAAAAAACATTTTCATCAATATCAATTCCTTGAATGTTTCAAGGATTTGATATCAAAATATCCGATACATGTATATATGTTATAATAATTACAATAATACCTTGCAATATTTGATTTTGTTCGATAGCAACTTTGACCAAAGCAACATTTACACAAAAAGTCCTTTGTCCATGAACGTCTATAAAATATTAATAAACATATAAACACGATGGAAGTAAAATTTCCGATGAAAGTAAATCAGTTACGGATCACGTGGCAATTTTTATTCATAGAATATGTACCGTTATTTCAATTTCGCCATTTATCGAGACTTAGAATCGATGTTAACGTCGATTATTTTGTCGAACAAACATTAACATCCCTAATCACGGTATTGTTATTTATTTTTACTTTTGACAAAATTTTGATTTTGACAGTTTTTTTGTTGACGTATTCTATATTTACCTATATCCGATTCATTTTTTATTTATAAGTGACATTTCATGATTTCATATACTAGTAAATCTGAATAGCGGTTGGTGTTATAATGTGTGCTATAATGCCGTTGATTGATAGCAGATATATATATCACCAAACTTGAACCACAAATTATGTTTAAAATTTGCACTCTTCAAATTTCATAGTAAAATAAAAACTTTAAAGAAGAAAGAAGTTTGCATCGATTTTTTTACAGCAAAACATTGTTTTTAATTGAAAATATCAAAATTATTATATTAACAGTTTTTGCATTATTACACAATACCCTATTGGTTTATATAAGTCGAATAATTATACTTTAAAAAAGAAATTATATATAATTATATTAATTTTAAAAAAAATATATTAATTGAACAATATACCGGTTATAGAAAATAGCCTTAAAAAAATAACAACATTAATATATACTTATTGATCCTTTATAGCTCAGTGAGGTTGGTTATTGAGGAAATAAATATTTTAAAAATGTTGGCAAAAAATAATGAAAATAAATTGCTTCAAAATAATCATCTTTGCTCCTTACTTCTAATCACTTTTGCTATACCATTATCAATGTCTTTGTGGATTATAAACTTAATTTATTCTAAACTGACTAACAATGCAGAAGGACTTGATGGTAAGTAACTTTAAAAAATATTTAAAAATTATATTAATGATACATATTTTAATGTGTGAATAACTTGTAATTTTTTTTTCAGAACCAGTAATAATATCACCTGCAAGATGGTTAGCTTCATGCCTAATACCAATCCCAATTGCAATTTTTGGTTATAGAAAAAAAAGTGTTAATCTTAGTGGAGCATTGCTTGGAATGGTGGTAGCATTTGTATTGACTCTGTCAAATTATTGCTTTCTAGCTAATCTATTAGTATTTTTCTTATCTTCTTCAAAGGCAACTCGATTCAGGCCTCATTTAAAAAGAAAGATAGAAGAAGACTTTAAAGAAGGTATTTTTGTTGTTGTCACAGCTTAAAATATGTTTTAATATTAGTAATTATAGCATCCTCATTGCACTGTATAAATTAAACTAATATCTGACTAAGTAGGTAGTATATTAGAATATTGAAAGTTCCATATTAGTTAAGCTATTACAATACTTGAAGCTGTTACAAAATTTACAGTACTTATTTTTTTATTATTAATTAAAAACTTAAAAATTTAGCTTCACAGAAGTAAGCTTATCTAGCCACAATATTACTACCTTGATAATTGAATTTTGATGATATGGCTTTAGAAACAGCAAATCTGTATATTTTGAATTTTAAGACATTTGCTTGTGTGAAAAATTTCCAGGTGGTCAAAGAAATTGGGTTCAAGTACTTTGTAAT
Source organism: Philaethria dido (assembly GCA_033558755.1). Lineage (NCBI taxonomy): Eukaryota > Metazoa > Arthropoda > Insecta > Lepidoptera > Nymphalidae > Philaethria > Philaethria dido. The sequence continues at coordinate 275,696 of JAKGSA010000720.1, forward strand.
GGAGGGATGGCAACTCAACTAGCACTTTTATACTTATTAGATGTTGGTGCTTCTGAAAAGCCTATTGATTTTGTGAAGAATTATAGATCATCTTGGCTCAGTATTGGAGTTTTAGGTATATATTTACCAATAAGTGTTTCCTTGCATGTAATTATATTTTTGGCTGTACATTATCAGGTAATTTTTTCTGTTTTAGGTGTCTTTGCATGTTGTAATGGTGATACTTGGGCATCAGAATTAGGTACAGTTTTATGTAAATCAGATCCATTTCTTATTACATCTTGGAAGAGAGTGCCAAAAGGAACAAATGGAGGTATAAGTCTTATGGGTACATTATGTAGTGCAGTTGGAGGACTTTTGATTGGATTTTCTCATTATTTAACAATTTTATATTTTTCTGACAGTAATTTATTAATGTATGCACCTCCACAGTGGCCTATTATTTTGTATGGAGGTTTAGCAGGTTTTATTGGTAGTCTTATAGATTCTATATTGGGGGCCACATTGCAATACTCTGGTAAGTTTAAATTGAATTGCAGCTACTTTCTTTTTTTTTTTTTAATAAAAATAAAAAAATATATAATGGCTAATATTTAATATAATTAATTTCAGGTTTAGATAAAGATGGGAAGGTGGTATCATATTCTAGTGTTAGTGTAAAACATATCAGTGGAAAAAATATATTAGACAATCACAGTGTCAATCTGCTTTCTACTATTATCATGGGACTGCTTATGCCTACTTTGGTTAAAAACTTTAAATATTAAGTTTTTTACAATTCTTGACTAAATTTTTTTTAACAACTAAATTAAATGAGCGTTTTAGTATTAAACTATTGTAAAAATAATTTATTCGCTGTCTATACATCTAAAATTCTCAATGTCCCATTTTTATTATAATTGAATAAATTATTTTAATTTATATGTAAGAACTTATTATTATGATAATTTATTTTAAAATGTACTTAATATTTATGATATTAAATATGACATTTATTTAAAAATATAAAAATCGAGATTTACATGTGAAGTGAAGAGAAATTTGAAGAAACATTCAAAATGAAAACATATAATGCAAATAGATTTGATAATAGATTTGAAATAAAATAATGTAAATAAAAAATTTAAGAGTCTTGTTCTGACACTTGTTGTCAATCAGCTATAAATTTCGAATAATAATTTTATTTTGACTAATAAAAATATAATTCTGTTACAACAGTGTATTATTTTACCACAAATAAAGGTTAATAAACAAGATAATGAATATCTACTGGTCAAAAGGCCAACTCTTATAAGTGCCATGCTATTGAGTAACAAACAAATATTACTCAATCTACGTACTTTTGACCCTTGCCATGTCATTTCCATTCATCAGCCTTTGGTCTAAATTTTGGCCCATATTGTCATGATGTTATTGACTTGGATGTTAATAATTCCAGAACAAACAGTTTCGCAAATTGACATGTCCAACAGACAAAAATTTGAAAATCATACGTGTTCATATTTCATAATTTAATATATCATCGGCGTAATAACAATTATATGCCATATAAAATATGCCATAAAATTTTAATATAATATAGCCCGATAAAATCTTTATGAATTTTCTGAGGTTCGCGCAGTTACGTGCGCGTATTTTAATAGGATACCCCACTCATGCCGCACCCCTACTTCGCGAGCCCAATTACAAGCATTTAACAAGTCTAAAGTTCAGTAAAGTTAAGTAAAGTCTAAGCATTTAACAAGTGGTCTAGGGATACTAGACTTAATTTTTTTATACCCCAAGTTTGATTTAAATAGCCCCACATTTTTTATATTAAACACGTTTTTTTGTTTAAAATTGACATTTTATTTCATATTAAATAATTGCTTTCAGCAAACAAAAACTTCAGCTTAGTAATGCATATATCTCATATAGATGTTTACATAAAAGTTTACACTATGCATATATCTCGTATAAATGCTTAAGTTGTTTGTAGATGTATGCTATTTATGGTTCATTAGTTGTATTTGTAGAATTTTTGGATTGAATTACGTTACAAATTATTTTGGCTTTTAGGCTAACAGACAGAAATTGCGAAAAGAAAATCAGCTTTCCATAGAAACTCATATTTACATGACAAAATGGCATGGAACAGTTGATTACTTCCGATATTTCGAGGTCCTAATAAAACTTCTGGTTTTTGTAACTTACAGTAACAAATATATAATTAGGCTCTTAAGTTATGATTTTAATGTAATGTGCTAAACGTGGGGTAAAAAACTAATACATGGTTACACAGATCGAGTGCCTTCTGCGCAACTGCGCGTACGTTCTCTGCGCAGGGTTCCGCACGTACCTCCGATAATTCATAAAGATTTTGCCAGGCTATAATTACTTGTTGTATGTTTCGATATATTTATATATGTTAAAAAGTATTCGCTATATTAAAAATCATTGCGTACAGTCAGACACTGTCGACCCTCCCATTGCCCACAATGGCAATATCTAATTAGCATTTTTTTAATTTTAACTTCTCCGATTTTTCTTTCTGAAACTAAGTCATTGAGGAAACCTCAATATTAATGGTGGTACATATTATTATTGTTGTTGATTCATCGCTGAATTCATTAATACAAACAGTTATCTAGATGGGCTTGCAATACATATAATTACACAACCAAGATGTTACGGATGGTTTTAATTATTGTTTTTGATTAACTCTTACATTGATTTAAAATATATATATAGTCTCAAAATATAGCTTTCGTATATGTTTTTTATATATATTTCAATATAATATCAGCAGGGTGTGTTTTGGATATACCATCTATAAATAATGAGTATTTCTATATATATTGTTCATAATGGAGAGTACATTAATAAGAAGACAGGGTGACAATATGTTAAAGCTTATTAAGTATAAGCCACAGAATGTAAGATTATTTAATAATTAGACATTGTGTGCCACTGAGTCGCTTTATGCACAGTAATTGGGAAACAGAGATTATTCAAGTTTACTATATTCTATATTCAAGTGGTAATAGACAATGCTTTATATGTCAATGTCTATTTTTGGCTGTCACTTTGACATCGACTTTAACATTGTTTTGTGGGTTGACATTTTGAGTGTACTGTAAATGTTTTTCTTTGTTTACGCATAATTCCTAAACTGTATTAGAAACTGCCTATATGACTCAATCATATTGTCAGCTATAAGGCCCAAAATATTTTTAAGGTGCGAGCGCTTTACCAATACAGATTTAAAGTATATTAGTCAAGTGTAAAGTCACTATTTTGAATATCGGGGAATGATTTAACTTTAATAATGTCAATAACACCTGAAGAAAGCTCAATGATAAATTCTGACATAGAAAATGATGTCACGAGCAGTCACAGAAACTTAGTTGAATCTGAACGAGGTAAACTTAGTTTAATTTCAGTAACTATTTAATAAACACATAAAAAACTACAAACTTCGATAAAATTATTTAGTTGTCGTTACGTACAAGAAAAATTTAATATATTTCCAGTTGTATTAATAATTTACTTATTTATTAAATATTTTGTAGCTGAAGAAACAACAGGATGGATAAAATGTCGCACAGTCCTTGGAATTATGGGTTTCCTTGGTTTTGCCAATGTGTATGCTATGCGTGTGAATCTCTCAGTGGCAATAGTAGCTATGATAAACTCAACCACGCCAGTGCCATCTAATGATTCCACATTAGATGTTTGTCCAGTGACACCATCGAGTAATAATTTTGTGCCAACAGTAAGTCTAACAATATATTTTTAAATATAACAATAATCTCATAACTGGCAATAGTCTTGCATGATTTACTTTACTTAAAATGTGATAGAATGTTATTGATATCTCACCCATTTCAGAGACCAGGTGATTTTAATTGGACTGCAGAACAGCAAAGTTTTATTTTAGGTTCATTCTTTTATGGATATGTCTTGACTCAGGTTTGTCATAAATTATAAATATTTTAGAAATATCTTTTAGTAGTAAGAAAACCATAATTGGCATTTTGTACTAATATAACAATATTCTTACATCTTACTTTAATAAAGTCAAACAGGTAAGACAAACTGTATAAAAAGTGGATAAGGTCAAAGCCTTGATGCGTGATTTCCTTTCCTATTTTGCCTAATTGTTAAACTTATTTCAACTTTGTGTTTAAAATTGCAAATTTGTTTTAGTATATATATTTTCTGTATTTGTTTTAATGATTACAATTAATGTTTAGTTTATATATCTTTTGATTATTTTTAATTTGATTATATGTGAAACACTTATATTTTTCATTTCAGATACCAGGAGGTAGAATAGCTGAAATTTTTGGTGGCAAACTAGTATATGGAGTTGGAGTTTTACTCACAGCTGTTTTTACTATACTAAGTCCAATTGCAGCATTTGTAGATTTTAAATTCTTTATTGTTGTGAGAATATTAGAAGGGCTAGGGGAAGGTGTCACATATCCTGCTATGCATGCTATGTTGGCAAAATGGATCCCACCTATGGAACGGTCAAAATTTGCAGCCTATGTATATGCTGGTAAGTCATATAGCTCAAAATATACATTGTACTTAATTTTTTTTTTATTTCTTCATATTTGAAAATAACAATAATTTTTTTTAATCTTTATTTTCTTTCCTATATACTAGGGGTTAGGCAGAGAGAATTTAGCATCAAGACACTGTATAATAATAGACACTTTCTGTCCGAATTTGAGACATTGCATGTTGATGCTGCATTTTGTGTTACTAGAACAGGGAAATGAAAATAATTGAAATATAACCATTGACCTTTAGAATTTTTACTTCTTATTGTTGTTTTATAATCTGAATTGATTTATATTGTGGAATTATTCATTTAGAATGACATAAATTACATTGAAATTATATAATAGTATACTACTTTATCATTTACATGACAATAAACATGTGGTGAGATAATAAAAATTAATTTCTTTTACTTTAATACTTATTACTCTTATATGCAAAAACATTCTTATGTGTTTATTATTATTATTGTTAATAATCAAATAAAAAATATTTCATTAAAAAAATAATATTTTTTTTATTGATAGTAAATTCACTTAAATATGATGAATAAGCAGTAGACAAATATATCTTTTTAATTACTATATATATTTTTAGGTTCTAACATAGGCACAGTTATATCACTACCAATATCAGGATGGCTGTGCACGCTTGACTTTGGCGGTGGCTGGCCGTTATGTTTCTATTTGTTTGGTGGACTGGGTGTTGTATGGTTTATAGCTTGGATGTTCCTAGTTTATGATTCACCACAAAAACATCCACGAATATGCCCAAAAGAAATAGAATTTATCAATGAATCTATTGGAGTCCAGGTAGATGATTATTTTATTGTATTAGAACATGTTATCTGATATTTATCACAATTAAGTGCTATTGTGTCCACTATTATAATTTATAATTACAAAATTAATGACGGAATTGTAGATATATATTTAATCTAATATTTTAATATACATATTTCACTATTTTTAAACTTATATGTATTTGTGATAACAAATTGATGTTAGATTAAAACTGAAGACTAAATGATCTTTACTGCTTCTAATTTGTTATGGAAAAAGAAATGATTTCAAAATCGCCTCATTTGAAAATCGAACTCTGATTACTATATAGACACGTCTCAGTTGCGTCACGATGACGTCATATCAAGTATGAATATTTATCAATTTATATACATATATTGATTTCATACACAAATTAAAGAAGCTTGTCGTGGCACAGAGGCACAAGCATGTGACTAAACGCGACAGGTTGTGGGTTCGATTCCCACGCCAGGAAATAAAAATATTTAATTATATTTAGTCCTCTTTTATTCCTCGCTCTGGTAACAAGGCAAAGCGCGGCGTTGAGTTCCGCCACTCAATACGCAATGCCTCAATTTGGCGATCAACACTAGGTTGTCTGATTCCCTTTGTCTATCTGCTATGTCCGGGATAAAGCGTGAAGTTAAAAATCATAAATTAAATTTTATAATAAATTCAATTTAAATACATACTAGAATATGAGTATATTATGTAGACGTTTATGAATTATTATTACCTAAACAGTGTTATTCATTTGGTATTGAATTGCGTTTGGTTTATCATTAATGTGGGACGAATGAGTCACGCTATTCGTTTGCGAATGTTTTGAGGTCACTGCTGTTATCACTTTAATAATATTTTTTATTTAATATGCAGATGATTGTCATCGTAATTTTCGTTTTTCTTAGTAATGTACTATTATTATCTTTTAAAGCATTATTATTTATAATTAATTACATATATTATATTTCTCCTACTTGTATATGTATATCATATTGTAAGATTACTAGTTATTGTGAGTTACTTCAAGCGAAGCAATGTAAAATCACATTTTTTGTTATATATATATATTTAAATTATGTCTAATTTTAATATATTGTACTAGAAAAAGAAATACCACAGAAAGGAAATTTATTTTTTTAGTTTTGTGGCTTAGTGGCTAGAGAGCTTGTACATAATAATATTTTTCCTCTTAAAAACGTTTATCGTACTCCTAAGTGTGCGAATAATATTTTAATTATAAAAAAATATATATTAAAATTACGACAGATACTACTGGGAACTGAGAAGACTTCGTTCTTTGTTTAGGTATTGTTTTATGAACTATAAAATATAGAAACCTGTATAATATAAAAATCAGTCCTTCGATCATTGAAAGTTATTATTTTATTGATCTGATGGGATATTTATGGGTAGTTCACACACGTTTCTTATGTCTTACTGTGTAAGAACTGCGTATTTTTTTCTATTTTGTTTATTTAATATTATGTAATAGCAAAACTATTTAAATATATTTACAGGAGGATGAACAACCAATGTCAATACCGTGGTGTAAATTCCTAACTTGCCTTCCTTTGTGGGCCATTCTAATCGCACAATGTGGTCAGTCGTGGCTTTTCTATACGCAGCTGACAGAGTTACCTTCTTATATGAACAATATATTGCACTTTGACATTATTTCTGTAAGTTTTTTAAAGTTTTAAATAAGTACTTTTAAGTGGGGAACGGAAATGTTAAAAGATAACGGGGTGTCTTGACACTAGATCTCTGGTTCCCTCTGCCTACCCTGCTATGTGCGGGACACAGCGTGAAGCTAAAAAAATCTTTAAATACTCAAATGATTGGTTTATTTGTTTTTGTGTGATTCATTATTAACTAAGTGGAGTGATGTAACGACATTTGAAAAGCCAACATTTAAAAATATTTTACAATTATTCTTTGTTACTAACTTTAACTTGCACAAATTATTAGTAATTGTTGATTAAAGGAAAATATTTAGAATACTTGTACGGGACATTCTTAAATATTTATAATTTCTTATACATTTCTAATATTTTTCTTTGCGTAGTGCGTGAACAACATTTTAAAAACAAAAAATCTTAAATAATTATTAATGTTTTATAGAATGCCAGGCTTTCGGCGTTACCGTATCTGACGGCGTGGGTGGCGGGCATCTTGATCAGTATCTTCGCAGACTGGCTTCTCGTCAAAGGATGGATCTCAAGGCTAAATAGTATGAAACTGTGGAACACCGTCGGTACTTATATTTCTAATGTATTTTTATGCTTTTTAAAATAAATTAATTTGTTATAGCTTTATTAAGGTTTAGTTTTTATATTACTTTCTTTGAAAGTTAAATGGTCCTAATCAGTTAGAGAGTTAGACTAATTATCATTGCTTAACAAGGAAATAGCATGTTTTGTATGTATTTTAAAATGGGAGAGTAAATTGTACTAAATAAAATAACCGTTAAAATTAAAAGCTATTAATATTGGTTAATTTTCATTCTAATTCTTTTTACTATAAAAGTAGGTATATAACCATAGTATTTTATAATTATATGAGGACGTTATCACAATTCTTCAACATGACTGCACACTCATTCAAACATTACTTGCACACTCATTCAAACATTACTTGCATTTTTAGTACTTAACTAAAAATGCATGCTAGTTAAATATATTTGTTATTTTTATAGTATTTTATTGCTTTGGAATTTTGTTTTCTGTAGATGATTTTTAATAATTAATTATAACACAGTTTTGAACTATACTAACTATTATCGAACTTTATTTCATGTGTAATTTTCATATCAAAATCAAAATACTCAAGTAGGCTATTACAAGCAATTTCGAACTTAACTATGAGAGATATTTTCCTATAAAGAGGAAAAAAGAATAAGACCATTGTGGAGCAGCGGACAATATCTATCTGTAAACACGATTGGTTAAGGGTTCGATTCCCACTTGGGAACACGATTATATTATTTTCGTTTCCCCACACTGGTAAAACAAAGCATGGCATCTAGTTCCACCACGGAAAGTGGAGGACGGAGTGTCTTAACACAAAGTTTTCTCTGCCTATGCGGGAAAAAGCGTGGAGCAATCAAAATTTTGATTTATTTTATTTATTTATTTTTTAGCGGCGTTTGTCCCGGCGTTTGGGTTGTTGGGTATCGCGTGGGCGGGCTGCGACAGCGTCGCCGTCATGTTGCTACTTAGTATTACGTCAGCGTTCGGTGGCGCCACTTACGCTGGTATGTATTATTTTCACTTTATTGTCGATTTACCTTTTCAATTATAAATCGTTAAAATAAACCTTTAAGTGAGATCTACCACCATTTATATAACAGCTAATATAAATATAACATACATATATTAAGTTAAGCGTCAACTTAATCGAGTATTAGTCAAATACTAATTTAAAATTGTTATATTAAATTCGAAAACTTTAATGTGGTATACATATTTAACTTTTCCTACCGATAACGATTGTAACTCATAGTAATACTGTATCAAAACCAAGTGAAGAGGTCGTAAAAAATAGAAAATGATGAAATTGATATTGATATAATTTTGAATAGAATTTTCAAAATATTTTTAGGTATTGTTTAATTCTGATTTTTTAATGCTTCTAAAAAAAATAAAAAAGTTCGTATTTAGATTGTAAATTTATATTTCTAGTGCGTACTAGTACAGTATATCTAAAGAAAATTAACATTTACAGGTAATCAAATGAACCACATCGATCTGTCGCCGCAGTTTGCGGGGACTATGTACGGTATTACGAATGCCGCTAGCAATATATGCGGTTTCTTAGCGCCGTATGTCATTGGACTAATTATTAGTGACACGGAGGTTAGTATTATTTGGAATGTACTAATATCTAAAAATTGTAAAATAGAGGCAATATAAAAATATCATTTGTGTCTTTATATGAATTATTCCTTTTATAAATTTGAGATTTTTGGTTATCGCAAAGTTAAATTAAATTAAACTATTTTAATCGGCTTAATCGCGTATATTTTAGTATTAGGTAGTCTGGTCACAGATGGCATAAAGCACGGTTGAACAAGCTTTTAGCAATGGGCTTATACAAACCTTGAACTTTTTTGGCGGGCCAAGTTTAAAGTTTTGAAATTTATGGCGGATCATCCCTTTATAGTATTTAAAATTGTTTATATATAATACTTATACGATAGAACATAATATATTAGCGGGAGAATATCTGTATCTGTAGTATAAATAAACGCTTGGCGGAAAAAATTGGTTATAAATTATACTTAACAACTCTCCTACTTCCGCCATAAACCTGAACATTTTGGAAGCTAGTGCTATCTGATGTTGCTTTGCACTAATCCAAAGTCAGCCGAGTAAGGTGACTTATAATCGATACTTTATATCATCATCCGCCGGAAGACGTCCACTGCTGGACATAGGCCTCTCCCATACAACGCCATGTAGCTCGACTGGATGCCTCCTGCATCCAGCGCTTTCCTGCAATTCGGACTAGATCGTCAGTCCATCTAGTAGGGGGCTCGAGAACCTTTCTTTCCCTTCCTTTCTTTTATACTTTATATCAGGGGTTTAAAAATAAAGACGGCACAGTCCATCTTTTACTAACAAACGCGACATTCCGACACATTTTTTTATGATTTCAAGTTAACCGACATAGCTTAGGATAAAAATACAAAATAAACTATATCGAAACTATAATTAACGAAATACATTACAACTAAAAAAATATAGGGCCGAGCCTTGTTATCTGTTTTTTTGTAAATTGCATAACCCATGCCCAGGTGGGCTACAAAGGTGGCAAACCTTTGTTATTCCACTCATCTCATCCTATATTCATCTCTGTTTTAGATAAATATTGGTGAAAACAAACTATTATTAATTATGATTTTATAATAACTTTCAGCAAACATTAGGACAATGGCGCGAAGTGTTTTACTTGGCGGCCGCTATCGATCTCGGTGCTAATCTTTTCTACTTATTCTTTGCGAGCACTGAAGAACAGGTAAATATCTGCTTTAAAGTATGCTAAAGTATTTTAATAGTAACAAGTGGCTCTCATCAACTAGTGGCTCCGTTGATGCGTAAAAAACGAGTTGTCATAGCAACGTATATGTTACTAGGTATATATGTCGAACATGTTGTAGTAATGTGTGTAATATGTGTGATATATTTCTAACGGACTATAATAAAAATGTTGGCTTTCTCATTCCTTCTTTGTATAAGCTTTAATTATGCCAAATTTCATACTACACCGTTTGTATTTTCTTCAGGTATCTATAACATATTAAAGAGGCCACCGTGGAGTAGTGGGACGAGCCTGACTCTTAAACGCAATTGGTTTTGGGTTTGATTTCCACTTGGGTAAAAAATCATATTTAATATCATTTTTTTCGTCGTTCTGGTAAGACAAAGAGTGCATCGAGCTCTGCCACTCCAAAAGAATTAGAAGCTAAATAATTTACATATAAGATTGTATAATAAATTATTGACTTATAGTTTGTAGGGTCCTTATTTGAATTTCCATAATACACAAATATCATGTACAACGGAATTTGAATTAGCGACTCACATGATGTGTTTAAACGCTCTAAAAACTAGATGCTGACTTAGTTGATGTCGAATACTATGTTTTTTATCATAATTTTAATATGCTGTGTAAATAAATGATATGTCTGAATGATTCCTTTATTAATTTTCAGGACTGGTCACGACCAGAAATCGATGACATGACAGTGTCAGCGCCCGTCGAGAGTATCATGTACCCGGAGTCATAGGGCTCGATATTCGGTGCTGAAACCGCACTGTGAACTGTGAATTACCAGACATACAAATTTCTTGAAATACTAACAAAATGCGGTCATTAAAATCATTAAAAAAATCACAAATATTTTGCTGGTTATTGGAAAAAAAAAATGATTTCCTGTAGTTCTTGAGATAGGGAGATAGTAATAGCTTGTTATCCGACCACTAAATATATGTTATGTGTAATAAAGCGCACTAAACACTAAATAGATGAAAATATATATATTTTAGATAAAAAGCTCTATGTACAGTAACATTTTGCCGGCTTTATTTTATCTATGTAATTGTAAATATTTACACAATATCAATTATATATATTACTATTTTAATAATATTTAATAAAACAAGGCCACAATTTTTCGGCTATGAATTTTTTAGTAAAGAAAATAAAATATACCTCTTCCAGATCTATGTAATTATCTTTAAATTGTAAATACATTTTTAAATATAAAATTAATATTTTTGATGTGATAAATAGTCAGTGCTTAAATAATTTTAATTGGTCCACTAAAGTAACCATTTTTATAATAAACCCTTAGATATTTTCACAATTGATATTTTGTAATAATAATTAACTTTATTTTATTAAAATTTGATTATATTTTTGCGTCAACCAGTAAGTATCGAAATGGTTTGTCCAAATTAATAGAAACATATCATTGTATCTAATTTTAAAATAACTTTTTCGATAGTATATGTACATAATTATCAAATATTTATGTAGTTGTAGAACAATATTTATGATGTATTTAAAACTATAATATAATATTTATTTATTCTTAGCTAACCAAAATACGACCTAATTACTCCATTTTGGTTTCAAATATGTCATTAAACAGCTACTTTTACGTGATAATATGTGTTATAAAGTATTTTTAAAAATATGAATTAAAATTGAATTGCTTAAGAATTATAAATAATGAATCCAATTAAATAACATATACTACAATAGAACGTAAAAGATATGTAATACCTATTTGTATTGAATTTCATAATTGTCTTATTTTTAGAGATGGCACAAAGATATTTAAAAGTACATAATAATATAATATTTGTATAAATTATTGACGTAAATATTAAAATGCGCAAATATTTTGGTATAATAACTAAAGAGAAAGAAAATTTGAAAACGTCATTCACAAAAAAAATATGACATTTTATGTAAATTCTCTAAATAATCTGTATCGCATACGAGCATATTAATGATATATGATATGATGGTTTCCTTTATACAAGCATTTACTGTTTTTTTTTTGTTGACCTTACCTACTTATATACTTACTTTTATAATAAATATTCGCTAAGACATATAGAGTCGCCTACAATCCTATTTTGTTCTTAAAACTAAATATATTTAATCTTTTATAATGGCCCCTTATAAACTTTATATTATCTTATATTTATGAAATTGTAAAAATCGATGTATTAGAATTTGCTGAACTAGGTGTGAAGTTAATTAAATTCATAGTTAAAAAAAAAAGTCATTTATATAGAAATACTTGTGGTGCTCTCTTTCTCCTGGTGCGGTGAAGGAATTAAAAATCTTGCTGCTACGACTAATGTATGGCGTTTTGATGTTTACGAAAAGGTCGGTCGTTCTAAGATTTAGTAAAAATTGTTATTTTTATTATTGCCTTAAATAGATGTTGAATTGTATTTTTGTTATAGCCTAACACATTTTTTTTTTAATTTTTTTTAAAAATGAGCCTAGTAGTACACATACGATTATTTTATGTTTGTAATTACGTACTTCGTTTTGTTAAATTTAAAAAATATATTTAAAAAAAAAATAAGCAACTACTATAATAAATTACCTTTCTCATATAAAAACTTCAACCAAGCGTGATTAAGTTGATTAATCTAAAATTTTAACTTTTCGAAGTATGTTATTTATTTAAACTATTAATAAAATATATCTAAATGTCTTATTATTTAAAAAAATACAAGTCGAATTACTATCCTATTTATGCCGGGCACTAATTTTAAGTATAACAAAAAGGTACTATAAGTGCGGTAGCATAACCTTGTGCGTGACATAAGGTATATATAAGGAATGGATTTTATCTATACTGTTTTTATTACTACTTATTTTTATGCTTTGTTATCCTACAATATAGATATTAGTATAATAAGAACAGCTACTATAATTGTTTTAATAAAATTTACTCAACCAAAGCGCATATTACGTAATGTAAAACAAATGCATAAGTATTATGAAGTCCAAATTAGAATGAAGCCGTTAAATTATTATTTATGTTAAGTAGAAAATGAGTTAAACTCTTTACTCCTCAGTTTCTTATACACATATTTTATAACCAAATTTATTTGAAAAAATCTTTTGGTGAATGTAAATATGTATATTAATTCAGTGGTCTAATAACAAAGGCGGCAAAGTCCATTTTTTACCAAGAAACGCGGCATTCCATCACATTTTTTAAGATTCCTAGCTAACCGAGACAGCTTAGGACTAACATACAGATCAAAATAGGCTTTATCGAAATTATACTTAACGAAATAAATTGTAACTAAAAAAATATAATATCCTTGCATTGTTACCCGTTTTTTTGTAATTGCATTAGCTGGACTTTGCCACTTTTGTTATTACACCTCTGAATTATGAAACTTTGGAAATGGCACGTTATGACCGCGTTCGTCCAAAGGACTTTAATATATCATTCCGTTAGTTTAATTTAACTGAGCAGTAACTAGAACTGGATTGTGTATGAAAAAAAACATCATTCTTTGTTGATATGTTTATAATGTTAAATAAAAACTAAGCAAAAATTTCCTTAAACTTTCCTTCCTGTCTATAATTCTTGACTATCATTGTTTCTATATTATTAAAATTGTTAATTCATGCGCATGTGTTAAATTATCTATTTCAGTCCATGTAGCAAGTACCTAATTTCATTTATATGTATATTTTGATTTTTTAACTGGTTTATATTATTTACTATAAATTGGATATTTATATATTAAGATTTCCAATTTCTCATTTGTTTACATAATCCAGTTTTAAGAATTAAGTAGATAAATTAACAGTATTCATTTGTGATGAACTGTTGGCAGAAATGCATGAAATATTATTGGCTGTCATACTTTATATTTAGTTAGGATAATAATATAATTTACTCAAAATCAAAGTTTCCCCACATATTCAATTTTGTTTTAATTCCTATAAAATCCCTTGCATTTTAAAAAGTGTATTAATTATATTTTTTTAATTTATTATAGGTAATGATAAAAAAAATCCTTTTTATTTGCCTTTTTCTTTAATTTTGATTATATTCTAGAGTAATTTTTTCTATAAATATATTTTTAGCTATATATGACATTAAGTTGTAATCAATATAAATTGTACTACATAAACACAATAGTTTTACTCAATTTAATACTTATAAATACAAAAAAGAATCTCTTACAAGCTGTTTAAAATTAGTTTACGAGGCGTGATGCCATAAAACCAATATTATATTATGTAATTATTTAATTATCCAAAGCAGACATTTATTTTTAAATTATTAAAAAAAGTTGAATGTTTTAGACAATGTTTTTTTACTTAACATCATTATATTGCTGAGACTAGCTGGTAATAATAAACGTCAAAATGTCTTGTATGTTTCGAAGCTAAGCAATGTAAATATTTGAAACTTGTATGATAATAAAAAACATAAATGTATTTTTGTAGGAGACAATAAAGTAAATTTTTCACAAATTATTCGTAATTTTATTTTCAACCAAGTCCTGAGGCAGGTACAGATAAATTATTATGCATTCAATTTCCAACATGCCATATCGAAGGTGTATAATAATGACATGCTAGTTTTTTGGCTTTTTGTAGGTCCTAACACCGCACCTCGCTTTGAGAAAATTATAAGTTGCAGGTAAAAATAAGATATTGAACGAATTTTGGAGGCAATCTTAACACTATAGTGAACGCCTCGCCCGTGGCGTAAGTGTGATTATACGTGTGAACGACCGCAAAAATACTAATATTTGTTTTAGACTCCCAGCTAACTTTTTTCTTCGAGCCAAACTTCTATCACCTTAAAAGTGTACACTATAATCACGCACGACTGTAATTACTAAAAACAGCAGGTGTCACATTTTAAAATTAGGCGATAAATATGAACCATTCTGGTTTATGTTTTTTTTATATTGTCTGTTATTATATTTGATTTTGTAATATGTGCCGTGGGTCGATCTAATCAATATTTTGAAATAACTTATCAACAAAAAAATATAGGCTGAAATATTTAAGCAATTGAAAATTCAATTCAATTAAGTTTAAAAATTTTATTATATAAAATATATATCGTCATAACTTAAATTTTATTAACATGAGGTACATACAATATTTATATTATTTAAATTTAGTCAAGTTTTTTATTGTTTGTTATTTTCTATACATTAATAATTTTACAGTTATTTAAATTATTATTTACATCTTAAAAGGCTTTATTGTCCATTTGTTATAAAATTACAGGAATCATTATATAGTGCAAAATGTAGGTACTAAAACTTTAAACATTTATGCGATGTCGTAAAATTTGTTGAACAAGAGTTTTTAACAAAGGTTGTCATTGAGAACCCTTGCATTTCTCCATTAACAATGTCTCTCACCGAATTCGCGCGTGTTGGCTAATATTTTGAGATAAATTGTCCTTTTGTTGATTTGCCTTCAACCCGTCAATTTTACTGTAAAATTTAGAGGCGAAGTTTTACCGATGGACTCGTGAAAAAGTTTATGAGCCGCCAAAGGCTACTAACAAAGCTTAACGATCGTTCTGTTTATGACCGCTTTTAACAACATGTTTCAGTTCGAATGCCCGTTGCGTCCTTTACCCATTGTAGTAAATCTTTGCGCAAAAAATAACGGTAATGGCTTGGTCAAGAAAGATGATATTTGTTTTGCCTGGGTAAATACGTGATGAACAGACGGCAGAATTCTTTGATATTATATACTTGCTAATTAATGCAAGTTAATACAATATGTTATAGCTCATAGGTATTTCATTTTTAAATTACTATAAATCGTTTCAAAATGTTGATTTTGGTCAAAGAAAAGCCGACGTTTAACTAGCGTGAAACATTCTGGATACTTACCCAATAAATAATTTATGTTTCACAACATCCACAGTTTAACGTTATTTATACAGCACAATTGTTTCCTGCGGTGTTTTAAAGGTGCTTTTTCTCGAGTCCGTGTCAGCTCTGGATTCCTACTAATGAGACTTCGTCTCATTGTGTCCAGCGACAAGCAATTCGCTTTGGATTTTAACACTACCTACCTCACTGTGACCATGTTCTTCTGTCTATATTCAGTTAGTGTGGTTCTGTGGTATTTCTAAGAATTTCAATAAAAATCCTTTTGTGTTGTAGCCTTCTCGGACTTTTACGGCTACCGCGACTAAAGTTTTTGGTGTTCTTTAAACATTTTTAAGCGATTAACAAACAATATTTCCGTTGTAAGCCACAGAATAAGTTATCACATCAGTTAACGCGTTACTTTTACTATTTTTCAATGTAAGAATTTGATTGACGAATAAAAAGACTTTTATAATATTTATAAAAAATACCTACTATAAGCGACACATATTATGATTATTTACCAAGGTTGAATTATTTTTTTTCTTATAATTATTTTCTTTTTTATAATGGTAATTAAACTTGATAAATTAATAATAAGAAATAGATGATTGGAAACAATGATGGAAAACTTAATTTTCATCTTTACTATGTGAGTCGTAATTAAATCATACACCTCTGAAACTAAAGGTGTCGGCAGCTGATAAAACTCAAGTGATATTTTAATTTACAAGTAAGAAAAATTGCAACAAAAATGGCCTTTTTAGTTAACTTCTAAGCTTGTGATAAAACCATAATCATTCTTAAAATTAAAATTTAAAATTTATCGAATTTCCTACTTACTTCTAAAGAAAATGAATAAAAAAAGGTCTTGAAAATTTGAAATAAGAAAAAAAGTACAGTTGTAATGGCTATTCAAGAAACCTTTTCACAATGTCTGCTCTATTTATAGATCGTAAAAATATTTAAAATAGGGCAATTTTATTGTTCGAAGCGGTATGGTAGTAGTAAAAAAGCAATATGCTGTGGTATAAAGATCTGTTCCGTTAAAATGTAAGTTTTAGTTTTGCTCATTTTCTGATCTCATAAATATATTGTGTAGATACAATCGTCAGTTAGGAAATTAAATTATTTCTTTATCATTTACTTGTCTGCACTAGAATACATTTTAACTGTGATGACGCACGAAGCCTAACAGGATATTTAGATTCTTAGTGTAGTTTGTTACCTACACATAATATTTATTATCATTTATATCATAATAGTCGTCGCACGTGGTTTTCTTACATATTTGTATGAAGTTAAGACTTCATCTTGAATTAATCCTTGTATTATAAATGCGAAAGTAACTCTGTCTGTCTGTCTGTTACGCTTTCACGCCTAAGCCACTGAACCGATTTTGATGAAAATCATTCTGAAAGTA
Source organism: Philaethria dido (assembly GCA_033558755.1). Classification (NCBI taxonomy): domain Eukaryota; kingdom Metazoa; phylum Arthropoda; class Insecta; order Lepidoptera; family Nymphalidae; genus Philaethria; species Philaethria dido. The sequence continues at coordinate 293,380 of JAKGSA010000720.1, forward strand.
GAACTGAACTTGGGGAAGGTCATAGGATATTTTTAGTCGCGAAAAATTTTTTATAAAAGAATATTTTTATTTTTTATATATTTTTTGACAAATAATCTAGACATTAGGAAAGTCTATAGGCTACTCCTACTCCTTATACGTCGCGCGATATAGCCGAATTTCACGCGGGCGAAGCCGCGGGCAGAAAGCTAGTGGTTAAATAAAAATAAATAATATTATTTATTGAAAACCAATATACGACTATGTTTATACGCACAGTTTAAGAAGTTTCTGAAGCTTATATCCTATACTGAACCTCGTTTACTAAATATCACGATTGTGGTCGACTGCTTAGCACTTGGCATACGCATACAAATTATCTACCTACCGTAAAGTACAGTCTTCTTTTTAATACATTTTTTATTTTCGTTCAAGTCATAAAAATATTTAAAATGGAGCAACTTTGTTAAGCGTAGATTGTTTTGTTGACAGTTTTTCGTAAAAAAGAACAATTATTTGTAGAAACTAAAGAAACATTTACAACCAAATATAGTCCGTTAAATTGTAACAGTTTATTTTTTAAAAAAACTACAGTGACAAGTGTTCTTAGAATTAACGGCAAACTTCCTTCTGCAATCGTTTTAATGCTTATACTTTAATTAGGTAGATACGTATATGATAAAAAAATGTTATAGCATTTTAAAGTACAGGAGCAACGCTTTAAATCGAAATGTTTGTTTATTCACAGTCGAAGACAGAAAGTATTAATATTTAATATATACCACTAAAATTACATTGTTTTAATTAAAATATATATATTTGTTTAAAAAGAGTCGAATCACTACGAAGGCGGAGAGTTGAGACACTCAGCCAGCGGAGAGTTGAGTCACTACGAAAGCGGAGATTTGAGTCACTATGCAAGCGGAGAGTTGAATCACTACGAAAGCAGAGAGCTGTGTCACTAAGCAAGTGGAGATTTGAATCACTACGAAAGCGGAGAGTTGAGTCACTATGCAAGCGAAGAGTGTTCGTAGTGACATAACTATACTTGCTTAGTGCTTCAACTCTACTAAGCAAGCGGAGAGTTGAGTCACTTTAATTATTTTAACTATGCTCCACCTCTTTCATTGACTTGGAAAAAATATATGTTGTAAAAAGAGATCTGACTATTTTTGAATTTTTTTTAAATTTAATCACGCACTTAGGAAACGAAAAACATATTTAGAAAACGTATTAGAACGCTAAGACTAAGCCATGCGTTCTGCATCAGGCTGCGTCGAAGTTCTTTTACGCTTGTTACAACTTATTTATGTTGTTAGCATCTCTGTAGAGAGATTTTTACATATTTCTGCTACCCAAAGATTATTTCAGAGAACAATCATTTGACAAGAGAGAATGTTATTTATTAAATATTTTTGAAGTTTTTTTAAAGTTACATTTAGTAAAGAAGTTTTTTCAGAGCGCTTGGACGGTTTCCAAGAGGCGCAGGTTCGAATCCCGCTGCGTTCAAATTTTTATACGTATTCTAAATATGTTTCTTGTTTATTCATTTGGTTGTCCTAAAATAGTGTTTTTATAAAGTTTGTTTATGTTGAACATTACTTTAGCACTAGCTAAAAGTAGTTTGCTTATATAAATCAAAGACCAGACACTGTAGATAATGGACTGTGTCTGAACAACGTTTTTATATGCAAATATAATAATTTGGCTTTGATGTTCACTGCACGGGTGATGATCAGCATGAATAATTTACGACACGAGTGGTCAAGATTAAGTAGAGATAGGTATATTAGCGTTAAGATAAAACATAGCTGTGTTTATATTAAAATTACTTTGGAAAAATAGGTCAATAGGCTTATAATTTAAAAATTTAATTTTAATTAAAAATTCCTGAAGTACTTTACCTTGAAATTCATGATATTATGGTAAATAAAAATAATATGGCAAGGGTTTTATAGTCTACGCAAATAAAGCTGAACGAACGAAAACTAGTTTAAAAATATATTATATTATGTATTTTATAATGTACATAATAAGTAAGTATAACACATAAGTTGTACCTACACACATACATACATACATAGCTTCACGCTGTATCCCGCATATAGCAGGGTAGGCAGAGGGAACCGAGTGTTAAAACACTCCGTTCCCCACTTTCCTACATACCTATACTTATAATAAGTAATGTAATAGTTACATTCAAATATTCTTCACATAAAAGATGGTACAGTTCCAGTAAAATTTAAGGAAAGTCGTAAAAGACAATTGAAGCACTTATTTGATTATTTATTATCCGGGAATAAATTTGCAAGTTGTTTATTAATGATCTATTAATTTCTAAAAAATATTTATATATAGAGACCTGTATTATATTTCCTCGATCTGGTAACAATGTAAAACGCGGCGTTGAGTTCCGCCACTCAGCACGCAATGCCTTCATTCGGCGAAGGAATGAGAAATCTGAGTGGAGAACGGAAATGTTAAAAGATAACGTAGTGTCTTAACACTAGGTTCTCTGGTTCCCTCTACTGTGCGGGACAGCGTGAAACTAAAAAATATATATTAGTAGGTTGGTGGGTGGGTTTTGCCTAATATACAGGCCATATATCGATACGTAGGGTTTCCGCTGCGTTTAGCCTAAATTGTGTTAACAATAGTCCATAAAGTAAATTTTGTGATTCATTACAAAATTATTTAAACAACATATAACACAATAACACAATAAAGTATATATAACGAGGAACACAGGTATTGCTTTAAAATTTTTGTTATAATGCATTTTACTATACTTAATAAAAATAACAAATCTTATCATATTATGTACACATAAGATGAGACTTTGATGTTTGCCGCCTGAGTCACGAGAAATTATCTTCCCCCGCAACCTTAGAAGCATCGGTGGCGTCGAGTGATGTCAGCGTTTTGATATTTGAATAAGGGTTTCTACATACCAGAAATTGATGTTTTACTTATTTAATTAATAATAATATTTTTATAATAATAATATTGCAGATTTTTTTTTATCCATTGTCAAAATAATCTGTTCTCAGCTTTCCGTCTGAATTCAAGAAAATCAACGCAAATTGGTTTTACCAGAACGATGAAATAAAAATAGCTTAATATATAGAAGAGGTGTCCCAACACAACCATTCGCGCTTTCAGTACCTGTTCTACTGTGTTATGAATTTTTATATTATGAAATTTACTTATTTTACTTTATTTGTTAAAATTATGGATTAGTGGCATTTTTTTAGTTTGTGTGTCGAATTAAAATTTATAAGTATAGAGTCTGTTTAACAATGTTTTCAAAATATTTTTATTAAATTTTAATGATTGTAAAGCATTAGCTGCTACTATACTTAAAATTTTGACTATTCAAATTTTTTATGAAGTTTATGGACACATTTAATTCCAAAACTACTACTTCTAGAGCAGTAACTTTACTGCTTTAGAAATTTAAAAACAATTTTTCTTTTTAGTGTTGATCTCCAAACGAAAATACTATGCTAATTAGAGAAATAACACCTAGGTATAAGGTGACACAGTGTTATTCATATAGTGTTCGGGCAGCCTAGCGAGGCACGCGACGGCGGCAGGGCGTACGCGTGCGGCTAGCGAGCCACCCGTCAGCCGCTACTCGCCACTCGCCAGTCGTGCGACGACTGATGCGAGAGTCGCACGTGTCAGGCGACATGCTGTGACGGTTTACGCGTGTTTTGTGTTTCGTGATGGTGACCGGCATCGGGAGCCCCCAGCAAGGGGTGTCCAACGTGGCTATGAGTGCTGAAGTACAAAAAAAAGGAGATAATAGGCGGGTAAGTTCATCTAATTTACTATAATTACTTAATATATTTTTTAATAAAACTAATTATGACTGCTAGGTATAATAAATATATTTTTCATTTATTTATAACACTAAATCGTGAATATTTGTTATACATTTTAATATTTTTACGTAAGTAAGAAAGACTTCAACGCGTAAAACTTGAATATGTCATTGAAACAATATATGTATTAAATATACATAATATATTAGAACCATCGTATACTGTAATATTAATTTACTTCGTGATAACCCATAAAAAATTATTTAAAAAAAATTATACCATTAAGTTTTATACATGTTACTTCAATAGAGTCGCTACATAAATACCGAATTTGAAGTATGCTTCAAATATACTATATACTATATTTAGTAATTAACCAATGCAAAAAAAAAAATTGGAAACTGCGCTAATTAAAGTTATAGTTTCTTAATAACAGTAAATGAAAGGGATATGTTTATATTAATCCTAAAATATTATGTCATTAGTTTTAGTCTAAAAATCATTAAAATATAAGTTAAGTTTTTAGTTAAAATTTAATATTTTCATTTCTTGGGTTTGGAGGGAACGGAATTGTTGAAAGAGAATGGAGTGTCTTAACACTAGGTTCTCTGGTTCCCTCTGTCTACCCCGCTATATGCGGGTTGTAACCCGCATATAGCGTGAAGTTAAAAAAAAAAGAAAAAGATTTTAGAGGTCTTTTTAAATTACTTTTGTATAAAGCTTTGCGCATGAATATGTTGACAGTATGTAAAATGCAATGTCGATTTACCTTAACAGTCTAGTTAGCAAGTCGATACAAAGTTCGCAACGAGCGACATCACGATTGTTCGTGAGCTGCTCTATACGTGGGTATGGAAATGTTTTGGCTGTTACTGTATACATTTTTTTCTATTCCTTAGTTTTTTTTAGCAAATTTATAATGAATTGTTAAATACAATAGTTTATGGATATCAGAGAAATGCGAAAGACACTAACCAAATAATCACGATCATTAAAATAAACTATGTTCTTGATAAACGTAGCCATACTTACATATACAGCATATGTATTTTTCTTAGAACCACGATTAACAGGCGCCGTGAGTCAATGTATGTGGGTGGTGTGGGCATCCGTGGGATAATTGTCGTGGGAACGCTCCCCACGCTATGTTGTAATCAGAACAACCTAATACGAGTTAATATTTTTTTTTATTTACTCACTCTTGTCGTTATAATAATTTGCCAAATATTAAATAACAAGAAACCTTAACTAAGATAAAATTATATTTTATTGGAAGCATATAAAAACGAAAGCAATATAAATATATGTACATATGTAACTCTGACATGGTAGCTCGTTAGAAAAGCAATTTACCTGCCGGCACTTATGTAAATCAAAGGTGGTTTATTCGACAATATGAACAATACTCATATTATATATGGGACTGTAATAACCGGGCGGCGACTAAGCGTAAGTCGTAAACAAGGCGCGTGTAGGAAGCTATTAGGAGTAGGCGAACGATCCGTCATCGCGCGATAAACATCGTAGCGAGATTAGACGGCGGGCGATGCGTCTGCGCCTACGCGTCACTCGTCTGCGCCGCGTCGCACCGCCTACGTCGAACAAATAACCACAAATTAAATTAAACACTACCATTTACGAATAGTTACACCGTTCAAGTAGAATAAAAATAAGTTAATAATATTTTCCTTTTCTTATAACTGCCTTACTAGTTCTAATATAAAAATTATGTCAAGCTCGAAAGTATATAATTTAAGTAATTAATTTCTTAACGAAAATTTATGTACAAGAATATTAAATAAAGATTAAGAGCGACATAATTTAGGGTCGACAATGGGCCTTAGAATTTATTGTCGTGTCTACACGGAGCGCGAGTTGGAGCGCGTGCCGGAAGCGGCGTCCGCTCCCACGCCTTGGCACGCGTTGGGTCCTTGCATGCCAGCGTCGCGTTGCGCCAATGCATGCCAGCGCCGACTCACCGCCTGCCACTGCCAACTAATGTGACTGCTTTCCGTTGATATTTCGGGGCTCAATAATATTTTACACTTTTATTATATAGACACTTGTATTTGAGAATCACAATCGCTTTGCAAATGCGCATTTTGCAACACCTCTAGTTTTGAGAATACTATTTTATTTTTTGCTAACTAACCGAAGTATTAAGGAGAATAGAATATAGAATTAAGGAAGTTATCATAAAATTCCCATTGAATCAATTTAATATATGCAATCGAAAGACAGAAATGTTTAAAAATATGTTGAGACAAACGGAAAATCCTTACTAATATTATAAATGCGAAAGTAACTCTGTCTGTCTGTCTGTTACGCTTTCACGCTTTAACCACTAAACCGATTTTGATGAAATTCGGTATGAAAGTAGAACTGAACTTGGGAAAGGATTATCGCAATACTTTTTATCGCAAAAAAAATGGGTAGAAGAGTTTGAAATAGGGGATGAAAGTTTGTATGGAAGTTCCTTTAATGTCAAACATAAAATCATGTAGGATTATTCAACTGTTTACAACTTTCACACCTTAACCACTTAACCAAATTTGATAAATAGTCTAGACCTTGGGAAAGAGTAGACTACTCCTTACCATGTCGCACGATATAACCGAATTCCACGTGGGCGAAGCCGCGGGCCGAAAGCTAGTGTATAATAATTAGAACCACTTAGAGGAAAATGTGTCAGCATTAGTGACACGCGCTAGACGCACGTGTGTCAGCCGCGAGTGACGCAGCAGCCGCGGCGCCTCGCACTAATTCCGAGCCCACTGCAAATCGCTACGTTACGTAAAAGCTCACGTTGCCGTCTGGGATCACGACTCTATCTCAACATCAACTATAAATAATTCATATTTTGAATACTAAATAATTAAAATAGACGGCGTCATACAAATATATCTTAATTTAATTTAAAGATACAATTACCTACGTATAATTGTGTCAATATTAACAACTAACATTACGTTACTTTTAAACGTATCAAAATATATAAGTACTAGCTTTCCGCTCGCGGGTCTTCGGCGAATTCGTTTATATCGCGCGATGTGGTAAGGAGTAGCCTATAGTCTTTTCCAAGGTACTGTACTACTGACTATTTATCATTTTTTTTCGCGATAAAAAGTATCCTATGTCCTTTCCCAAGTTCAGTTCTACCTTCATACCGAATTTCATCAAAATCGGTTCAGTGGCTTAGGCGTGAAAGCGTAACTGACAGACAGAGTTACTTTCGCATTTATAATATTAGTAAGGAATTGGCATAGCTGTACGATAAGCAATGATATCTTTGCAATAAAAAAATATGTATAAAGAGATCGACGTCATTTATATTGGAAATACTACATAATTTTTGCTTTAAATATTGTTCTTAAAATTAATGAAGACTTGAGACTTGAGAGATTGTTAAGAACCTGTTATAAGAACCAAATACCTACACTATAATAAAGCTACTTATGAGAGCAGTCGCTTATCAAGAAACTCATTATTTATTACTATAGGATTATATTTAGGCCGCACGTAATAGTAAAAACAAGGCGCCGCGTTTTGCTAATCCTTATTGTATTCAAAATAGTATTGTTCTGTCATCTACATACTACAACATGACATAGGAGATAATAACGTGTAGGTATTAGACAAAGTGATAGCGCTCCATATTTGCTCTACTTCGAAGCTTAAAGTGGAATTTGTTTGTTTTAATTTATTTTTAAACAACTTCTCTATTTAAATATAAAAAATAATAATAGTAATACTTTAAAAACAACTGTGTTCAAGTGCAATAAAATTAATCAAAAATATATTTCAAAATTTACCTACCTTAAACACCTTTAAAATTTCCATAACCTTTCAACGTCAAAATAGCTAGCTGTATTTTCTAATGAATACCACAATGTAATATATTTAATTACAGATGAACATTGTAACTTCATAATTTATTATTTATACCGAGCGACTTATGCGGAGAGGCTATGATGTGCCTGTTGGATAATTATATCCCTCGGCAATATTAAGATAAACGCGTTGCACTTAAACTCATTGAAGCATCACTGATAACATACGTGACATTAATAAATAACGAATAAAACGTGATCACCGGAGGAGGCGCATCGGGGGTCGCTACCAATGTTATCTGCAACTCTGTCGTCTTTTTATAAAACGTCATTCGTTATTTTCAATGACAGTCCTGCGTGCTACTTGAAAAATTAATAAAATTATGATCAGATATTTTGCGATCGATTGAATTCCTTTTTATTTCTCTTGGATGAATGTGAATTCTTATTAATTTGAGGCTTACAAATATGTGCTGGAACGCAGCATTTCAATTTTTTTACTGAGTACAGTGGTAAATTTGTACACACTAACGTTTAAAAGGATTTTGCATCTATCTTGTAATCTGTTATTTTTAATAAAATATAAATTATAACTGACCTGTGGATTAGTAATCAGAGCGGAAACACCTTCAATTGTCGGAAGTAGTAAAATATACTTAAGTATATGACTTTTATAATGAGGGATTAAATCTTTACATACTATGCTGAAGTGTTGTGAAAAAATGTTTTCTTCTCTTGAAAATTTATTGAAACCAGTCTTTTTACAGTGTGGTTGGATTTAAAAAGAAATAATATTTTATTCATTTACTATAACAATAAAAAAATTACATTTTTTATTATTTTCTAATCGTAGCATATAAAACAATAGCTTCTTCAGGAATCATTAACAAAAATCACCTAAAACTTTTTACGAAACAAATTTATGTATGTAATTTAGCTATGTTTTTATAAGGTAAAATAACTATAAAAATTGCAAATCATGCGTTATATCCATCGCGTCATTCTATAATAATAGTAGTTAATCATCATTAAACAATGATGTATATAAAATCGAAGTTGCTAGGTCCTAAACAGTTTCTTGTGTAATTAAGATAAAGATAACAAAAAAAAACGTCCTTGACGCACAGCCTCCACGATTAAAATAAACAAATGTATGTAGAAAGGATAATTCAATGAGCCATAAAACAATATTTATGCAATATATTTTTTTACTTACAGATTTTTTGTACAAAACTTTATAACTTTTAAAGTGTATGCAGACTCTGTAGACAGTGAATGCAATTATCTATATATTAATACGTGAAACAAAAACTTTGTACCCCTTACGAATATTACACGGACGGAGGAGCATGAAACTTGGCACGCTTATAGTTCATATAGCGAAGGAGTGCACAATGATAATATATTTTTAAAATAATTTAAAATCAATAAAATAAATGCTACACACACTACCATGTTTCGACATCTATGTTTATAAAAAGTGACATAGATACGTTGCTAGGCAACGCGCTGTTAACGAGACAATGGGGACACTAGTATAAATTAATACGTGAAGCAAACAGTTTGTACCCCTTTTTAAGAAAATTATGTGGACGAAGTTGATGCGTTAACGGGAACGCTAGTTTTAGTTAGTAATAATTATATAAATAAATCAACCTTTTGGTACATTTAGAATTCAGAATGTTAATTTTTTTCACGGCTTTACAATATGAAATCAGGTTGTAGTACATGCTTTAGCATTAATCACGTGTAGCGCGTGACACGGCGTCACGTCCGACTTCGCGCCAATCACGGCCTTCACCTTGAACGACGCACGCGCTCGTTATCGTAGATTCACGGATACTTTTGTCATTCGTTTTTCTCATTGACTACTTTTATATTTTCTATTCAAAGCGAAATTTACAAACAGTTTTATTCCGTCACTGGATACATATCATATAGGTAAAGAAAGTAATTTGACTTAGCGACTGTTATCAGTTTGTACTAAAACATTTTGTTTCCTCTACGGCCTCTTCTTTAGTTCTCGTGTAGAGTATGGCGGGCCCAAGCAATTTTATGAGGTATATATAAATTATAATAACATGAGTTTACATACGTATGTAGAAACCAACCAGTTTAGTTTTATTACATATTTTATGGATAAAATATTTATGCGTGTGGATAACAATTGCACCTAGAAAACTTGCTTGAATCATACATAAAACACGATATTGAATTTTATAATGACGTTTATTCTCTTTGTTATAGAGTAACAAGCCTATAATGGAAAAACGCCGTCGAGCGCGCATCAATAACTGCTTGAATGAATTAAAGGCTCTTATCCTTGATGCAATGAAGAAAGACGTGAGTATTAATATGTAGCGCATTTAAAAATAAACATTATTATATTATTGTATATAAAATGGCAGAATTTTATTTATACATTAGAAACCAAGTACGACAAGTATAAATGAATAAAAGAAAAATAAACAAGCTGATTTTAATTATTCAATTATTTAATTGTTGTAGCCGGCACGCCATTCAAAATTGGAAAAAGCAGATATATTGGAAATGACAGTGAAGCATTTAGAGGGATTGAGATCAGAAGGAACCTCACCGGATAGGTTTAAAGCAGGCTACAGACATTGTTTGTCAGAAGTGGCTAAATTCCCTGGATTAGAGTCAGGTTTAAAACGACGGCTAGTTCGCCACTTGGAGGGATGTGTAAATACGCCTGGTTCTAGACCATTCGCAGCTCCAACTCCTCCATCAGATGTTGAAGATGCTGTTGTACCTCCACAGCACTCTACAATTTTTATTTCGGGTATGTGTTAGTATTACATATTTTTACAATTCACTAAAGCTTTTCTTATATATTAAAAAGATCGAATTTCGATGCAAAAATTTAATAAATATAATGCTTTCAGCTGGTCCGGGCTCAGGTGTACGTCTAGTTCCAACAAGATTATCCAATGGAGACATTGCTCTGGTGTTACCAGCCGGAGTGAATACAAGTACTTTGGGCTCTATACCAACTCTTGTCCCGTTGTCTCCTAGAGATGTGTCATCAACATCATCGGAACCCAGGTGTTTCTCTCCAGCTAGTTCTGGATGGGGAACTCCTCCCCCTCCAACTGAGGAACCTGTCCCTCTTGCTTTAGTAATGAGGAAACCGCCAGAAGAAAAGCCTTGGCGACCTTGGTGACAGAAAATGTAAAAATTAATTCCGTGTAATTAGACTGAAGTAAATACTATATATAAAAATAGATTCAAAAGAATCTTTCAAATAAATAGGTAACATATGTTGAACAAAATCTTGAGCAACTGTTTGATTATTATTAAAAAATTCTGTGATATTTGTTTGTAGCTATATTAAATATAAAATAGAAAGGTAAGTTAAAAATATATACTTGTAAAATGTATGCTAAAATATATAAAAAATTATAATAATATTTCCTATATTTGTTTCGCGACTACAAATTGACATATCCAACAATTCAGATGTCTATTTTTTTATATAACAGAGTGATAGATTATAAAAGTTCCTAATCTGTACATAATAACTAATGTTTATTTTATTTGGTCAGTACTTGGTCTGTGTTATTTATTAAGTTAACACTAGTTTAATTTCTAGTTTTAGTCTTCCGCATAATATAATTTAATTAAATAAGCTACGGTTGTAAATTTTCGAATGACATCTAAGGCAGTATTTCATGAAACTGGACGTGGGTCCATTAATATTAACACAAATAAATATATTTTTATATTTTCAGTTAAGCACTTGAAGCATGATAATGTATCGTTTTGCTAAAAATGTAATCAACAAATTATTAATGCTTATTTGCTAATTATATTTTACATATAATGCCTTAAAATCCGCGCATATATAGTGAACTACTGTTATATCGAATATACATACTTTGTTATGTTAATAAATAACTTATTTTAGTGCCTATAGCCTTAAATTTGATTTTTTTTATGAAAAATATCCGGTTTTAGTTCATTCTTTATGTTAGTGGCGTAAAATATTTAAAAAAAAGCGCTGATTATTTTTAATTTAACATTTAAGAGTAAAAGTCATAGAATTCTACGTGCCTTATACAGCAAAATCGTATTGTCTTCCAGTATAATTAATACGTAAAATATAAAAATATTTAATTATCATAGTGAATTATTTTAAATAAGTTTAGTGTCAAAGATATATATTAATCACAGTTAAAACTAATAAGTTGTTACCATATTTACAGTAGTCTTCCTTTACCAGTTACCGATTGATGGTCAGTGACAGATACCTGCATAGATTAAAAAGGTTTCATTAAAACATTGTTTTAGATCACATGTTATTCAAAATATACTTTAAATAAACTTACATTGCCCGCAAATTATAAAGGTATTGTTGATTTTGAAGAACAAATTACGATTCTCCCTTGATCTCTATAAGAATGGTTTTTTATGTATATTGTGACCTTGTACAAAATTGTCTAAAATTATTGTAGTGTAGTATGTTAGTGTAATTAATATTGTACATAGAATTTGAAATATAAAAGTGATATTATTATATTATGTAAATTAAATTTATATACTTACTTAAAAGACATATGCCATTTTATGTACAAATAAATAGTATGAAATATAAATGTATTTGTGTTTCTCTTTTTCTATCATTTTAACAAAATGTTTTATGGCGAGGAAAATTTACAAATGAAATTAATAAGACGTTTTGAGTTTACGATTTTTAATGAAGAATAAGAACTAATTTATTTCTTCATTAATATATTCTTTATAGCACATAGTTTAAAAATAAAAAAGCGCAAAAGGCGGGCTTGACGCTAGAAAGCCCTAGCAGACAATTTTGTCATATGGGTAATGATTTTTAGTACCAAAGTATATATTAAAAAATATATATAGAAATACGTAGGTAAATATTATGTAACTTGAAGGTGTTATAAAATCAATATGCACACATATAAAAACATAAGAAAGAAACAATTTTCTAATATTATTTTCTGAACAATTTTTGTGTAGGTAACTATATAAAACTGAAATTTTGATATATACACATTGTTTTTACTTGAATTATCTAAGTCATTTTGTGTAATTTTGATAAAAAAATATGGAAATAATGATTTTTTTACCATCCGCAACTCAGGTGGTCGGATATATTCGTCAAAAGACGTTTGATTGTATCTCTTTGTTTGCACTGTCTTGACGCTAATAGCAGGCTATTGAGGAATTACGGCGAGAGGAGCAATTTACTACAAGTGCTGCCTGCTGCTGCATCGCTGCGTTATCATGCGATCGTGCCACCCTGGTAGCATCCAAAATAAGTACCTTTGAAAGATTTATATGGATGGAAAACACTACCTATACACAGAATGCCTAATATTTTTGTAAATATAGTATTATAATTGGAATTACACATTCATTATATATTCATGTGTTCAAGCGCGTCGGAATTTTATTTAAAATTCTTGCTACAAATGTGTAATTATTTCTATATAAAATTATAATAATTTCATTACATTCCATAAATCAAAGTAGACGAACGAATCGAGGCTATGTTTCTGCTGCTGAAAGAAGCTCTATTATTTATTTTAGTTGTCATTTTAAAACAGAATGTAGTACGATATCCGTTGAGCAATGTGGTGGCTATACAGGAGGTAGCTACGGCTACAGCAATGTTTAGATTGTTTTTTAAATGCGCGTGCAACAAATTTAACAGTGGTTTTACATTCATCCAATAGTCCAACAAAAATAGCAGACTTCCATATATACCTAAATTTTTCTCTATTTTGCTCCTTTAGGATTGGAATTTTCACATCCTCTCTAATAGGTGATTTACTTATTTTTTATAGTAATTAATTGGTAATTGGCTCATTTTAACAGTAACCCAAAAACAGTAAGTTTCATGTTTGTAGAATATACAAACTTTAAACCTTAATTCACTCCCAATTCAATCCTATTTCCAAAAATCGTTACTTAGCGAACGTGAACTCCATAAAATACTCCATAAATACTGACCAATAAATCTAGATAGGCATATCATCATATCATGTATCCTTATATTCAAAAGAAGTACAATGGATACAAATTTTCTATCTAAGGTTTACAAACATAATTAAAATATACTTATTTTTATTTAATCTGTAGAGAACATCTGTTGAACCACCCAAGTGGACGCTACGGGCGCCTCACCAAAACTTACTGTTTTTGCAAGCATTTTTAATACTGGTAATTCCCCATAATAACATGTCATTTAAACATATTAATTGTTCCAAATATACGAGTCCATCGAGAATAATACCTTACCAAGCCCTCCGGGCTTCTGGAGAATGTTTTTCAATCATGTTTTAAAAGGGCGTTTTTCGGGTCACTATAATTTGAAAAGCTATTAGTACCATGACTTTATTATTGACCATTGAAAGGAGAATGCGTGTACGCATCGAACTGCATATAAATTGAAGTTGTCAAGCGAATCGGCGGCCCTCATGCGGCTCTGAGTGACGGCTCCTCGTTATGAAAGGTCATTGCTTGCTTGGTGTCATTCTTTTTTTCTTTGTTCGGATCGGTGATGGAGACCAATTAATCAGTTTTATGACGCGTGACACGAAGTAATGAACATTCGGCAGAACATTATAGGACTAAAACTTTGATTTCTCAAAATTTTCTTACAATTATACGTGTTTGTTTATTTTAAAAAAAAACAAGTTAAGTTATACAGTATATAGGGTTTATTTATGTCCTCTAGATACTTCATGCTTAATTTGTCATTGAAAGTTGTAAGGCATACAGACATCACATGTGTGTGTATAGCACAATTGTTTATAAATGTGAACATTGGTATCACTATTTTTATTGATGTAGTCTAAATTTGGACATTTCAAGTTTTTGTTCCAGACCTCCTTGCTTGTTAGAATTACTATCTAGGTGGTCAACGGTTGGTGGTCGTTGTCGTCAGCAATCAAATTTTATCGTTTGACCACCTTAGAGAAATTGTTCGCAATGCCCGCTCATGATCTGTATAAAACTTTATTTTGGGACTTTTTCTGAATTTAAACAATGTTAAGATCTTATAAAAGAAAAAAAAACGAAATTCAATTACTTTGGTTGTAAATAGCAGCTGTCATTTTAATTATAATAGTATTTAATCGTATCATTACTCTGTTCTCAAAACAATGCTTCATATATTATGTACATGAAGAAAGCAAGATGATATAGTATGGTAGTTTGATTTTAGTTATAAAGATTATTAAATATATTAATAAGTATTTACAAATTTTTATTTAAAAAAAGTGTACCTTATTATTAAACGAGAAACGGTGACTTCAAAAGAAATGACGTTGCTATAAAATTATATTGAGTTTGTTTATACGACGATCACGTGTCAACTTAGAAAACAAAAAAGTAAAAGAACAACATTCACCACCCACGAGGCCTTGTCTGAACTGCACGTGCGGAGCTTGACGTGCATCATCTCGGATTACTGAGTTTACACTGATATTTCATCACAATTCATGGAAAACGAAATTTTGTTGTACCTAGTACCTACTCCTAAGATCTTGACATCAATTATTTCTAGATATATTTATTAGAGAGATAAGATAATCTAAGGTATTAGGTAATTATTAGTCTCAAATTGTTTACGTAATTGAATAAATCAGTAGGTATATAATATAAAAATACTTAAAGTTTAAAATGAAATTCCTTCGAAACTCTAATATGCGAAATATTTGTTCCCCCTGGAGATTCATTAACGATATTATCTCTATTCTGCAAAGCGTAGGCAGTTAAGCTCGAGCCCGATTCATTCCAAACATGCCTTTAATATGTCTGCTGTCGATACAAAGAAGGAATCGATTCTTCAGAGCGTGCATTAATCGTACCAATTACGGTTGCGTTCCATGGACGAAAGGTAAGCTATGCTTTCAAATTAACGGAATTGATAAACCAATTGATTTGTAGCAATTTAGTTTTTGTTCGCGGTTCTTGTGAGACAAGTAACTGTAATGTGTGTAGTATCACCTCAAGACACCGACCAATAGCAATTAGGGCCTTTCATTAGGAAAATTATGTCGAAATTTTAAGTTATGTTTTTTGTATCGATTTTGAATTGCGTAGCATACATAGTCGCCTAATTTTGTTCTTTCACTTTTCCCAGTTATCAGTGTGATCGCGTTAATGTAGCCTGAGTAAAACCCCATTACTTAGGGCGACGCCTTCGTTCAGAAAGGCAGCGACATTTCGATGTTTAATTACCGAGCTGTTAATGCGCGCCTTAAAATAAAATAGCCAGACGGAATTTTATCGAGCGGCGGTGCCTCGACAAGGTTCGCCATCACGCTGCCTCTTAAACTACGTGTCATTATTTCTTTTAACTAATTTAATTTTTCCGAACGTTGGATTCCGGACCATGGACGGAATGTGGTGATAAAATTCAAATAAAGTTTTCGGTATGATTTTTCATAATAATAACCATATATTAAAAGAAGACTTCTTTTAATTATTATAAATGATGATTACTCTAAATTATATTGTTTTTAAATTGTAACTGTGTAGGTACGTAAATAAGCTGATAAATGTGTTTCGTAACGTAAATAGCATGATACACTTACAAATAGTACTTACACTTACAATAAAGACAAACGAGAAAATGCGCGTGAAATAATCTGTAAATAAGTATTCTTTATTTGACAACTACTGTATTTTTATCTATTTACTATGAATCTATTTCAGACGATTCTATTTCAGAAACTTGATCAATATTTAAATTACCTGAGCACGTTTATTTGTATTACAGTTTAGTTATACGATGTGTATTATACGTTTAAATTAGCTAATCCCCGCAAATTCGTTGCGTGACCATTACGACTCTTGCGATACTTTTCCATTTATCACCTATTGGCATTGAAAAAAAAAACAAATTAGATATTCCAAGGGAATGAAGCACACTAAATATCTGCTGAGGCGGATTTTTTAATTTTTCATGTTATATCTGGCTTATTATAGATATAGGACATGCCAATCTTCATAATTAAATAAACCCTATTTCCTGCCTAGAACAAAACAAAAAAAAGTTTAATGCATCACGTAGTTACAAAGCTGTCCGCGTACAACAGAGAAATAGGCAGACAAAAATAAAAAAATCATGTTTATCCATTATTCTATTACTGTTTTATCAACACCTTTAGTTATGTTTTCGTAAATATATTCAATGAATAAAAAAGCAAAATAAAAAATCTAATAATGAATATAAAACGTTGGTCTGTTTTTTAACGGCAGAATAGAATATGTTTTTAAAAGATAAGAATGGCAATATACGGATTTCAAATATGATCATCTACAAACTATTCCGCATCGAATGATCAAAGTCCTATTACGATAGGAACGTTCAGTAGATTTGACGTGATTGGTGAACAAAGAAAAAACACTTTCATTATATATGTATATATAGATCATTGTATATCGTCATATAAATATAGTAAGGAGTATTTGACGATAAAAGCAAGAGGTATGCCATTACAAATTTTAACTAGTTAGTACAAGACTGATGACCGAGTACGTCTCGTGGCCAAAGGTGAGCACGGTGTAATTTTCATAATTCATTATATGTAGGCAATTTATCATTTCTATATTACAATTAACTATAGAACACAGAGTATGTTTAATAGTTTAAAAAATCTTTTCTACTATGATAGAAAAGTAAAATTTTAAGGGACCCTTTTTTATAAATAATATAGAATCTCACACATTTACTTTTTTATATGTAGGTATAATATGATACAGATATCGGACATTTAAAACGGGCGATCAAAATTTAATACCAAATTTATATTACCTATTTTAAAGTTTTTAAAATGTTACTGTAAAAAGAGTGCGCGGAATTAGTTATTATTTTATTAATTTATAAATAAAGTCACTTTGTAACACGTGCTAGAATGTTATGTTGTATGTAAGCATCATTGTATCTATACATAAATACGTGAAACAAAACCGTTTTACCCTTTTTTACGGAAATTACGCTGACGAAGGGGCATAAAACTTGGCACACTTATAGTTTATATAGAGAAGGAGTGGAGAATGATATTATATATTTTTTAAATAATGTATAAAAAGTATATTCAATTAGTAAAATAAATGTTACACATACTACCATGATTTGACATCCATGCTTACATAAAGTGCCATATACATGCTAAAGGCAACCAACCCGTTGTCAACGGAGACACTATTTTAGTTAAAGATATTAAACTAACAAATAAACGATAGTCTACCTCCCCTAAAAAGGCACAGTATTGTATAAATAAGAAGTTTTATCATCAAAAAATAATGAAAAACACTTATTCAAGAATATTTTGTCTGCAAAGTTTTAGCCATAAAATAGTTACGACGTACTAAATGTCAATAGATAATTATTTCTATATATTACATATGTATACCTACTACCTATAATGTATTTTTTTATTAACTCATGTAAAAAGCTATGTTTATTGGTTATAATTTTATATCGTATTTCTAAAAGGAAATTAAAAATAATTTTACTTGGGTATATATTGAAATACACACACACACAATTTGAGAAGTTTTTATGACTTAATTTCTAAATTTTGCCATCTATGTAAAATATTTTTAATCAGTTCAATTCAGTTCTTTTATTATGGCGCTTCGAGCGTGCCAGTTGAGCACAAATCACTTTGCCAACGTCACGTTGTATGGAGAACACACGAAGGAGGATTGATTGGTAAAAATATTTTTAATCAAGAACACTATACACTTTCTTTTCAGCTTCAGGCTTTATCCCGCATAACAGGGTTCAGGATAACCAGAGAGAACCTAATGTCAACACCGTTTTCCTCTTTCCGCCCGAATTCGAGACATTGCGTACTGTGAGTGAGTACCTACTGAGTAGCGGAAATGAACGCCACGCTTTGTCTTACCAAAGCGTAGAAATGAAGGATATACCATAGAAATGAAGATAATGAAGTATAATTTATTTTTAAATCATAGAAATAACTTATTGTAAATCTTATTGTATTCAGTATAACATTTAAAATTATAATATGTAAGTTTATTTACTTACTGTTTCAGGTCTTGAAGCATAAAGGAACAAATTTACCAACTTCAAGTACCTACATGTATAGTATAAGTAGATTTAGTCGGCAAAAAATATTTTATACTGATTTGCAATGTAAATAATATATGGAATATACATAGTACAGTTGTAAAATAATATATCTTTTGTTTGTATCCAGGGATCACGACTAGTAAGCTGTTGAAGCACTCATTCTCTATGCAGCTGAGAACGGCGGTGGCCGAGAGAGGACGGACCCGTCACGAAACGTACAACTCAAATAATTATAGAGTATATGATGATATACCAAGATGACTATGACTAACTTTGTATCAATGTATAGTCGTAGCTAAAGTATTATAATAATTATATCATAATATGGATTTCCTCTTAATCGAATGTAGGAGGTATCTCGTATGAAAACTCGTGGTGACGGTAATAAAAATTTACAATAACAGTAATGATATAAGTGCATAGTTATTCAATAAATAAGGATTCCAGTCAAAGTCTCAAAAAGGAGTGCATTATGGGAATCCTAATAGGAAGCCTACTCCCTCTGCCCAAAAAGTAACTGTGCTTGATTGAACCTTTTTTGTGATAATTGAAAAAAAGTAATGAATAACTATAAATTAATGTACAAAACACACAAATTTCTGTCATTAGTGTTCTTTTTATTGTCGGCTAAGTCTATAAACTCCAGGAACTCATTGTTCAGTAAGCAACAAATCTTATAGATAAAATATACGTAAAATTCACTTACTCTTTTTACACGATGGACATGGTCTATTAAAAAAGGTAAGATCCAGATAGTAAGGTATCGTAGGTGCTATTTAGCTCTCCAACTTCGTGACTTACCGCTCGCAATAAGAAATAAAACGCCCACGCTTTAAAAATGTTAAAATAAATAAAATGCACACGTCCCGGCTTATCTTGCGCCTGCGCATAGCGAGGACAGGGTAGGGCGCACGTGCACTGGTACGTTTTTTGTTTTTGCATTGTAGAACTAGATTATGTAGATACATGGCTTTAAGTTAAGAATACTTCATAAGAACTTGACAAATATTCATATATACAGTATTCAGTATTTAAAATATTTAAAATCTTTGATTTTCATATACTTACATGCATAAGGAAGTGGTAATTGAAACCCGACTTTTTCACTTAAAGGAAGCTTTATTTTTTTAAAATATTATTGTTTTATGGTTATCAATTTAAGTTTAAATATTAATTTTAACACTTTGACTGAAATAAAACACACGAAAACGGCTACATTTTAAAAAAAGTCATACCATTTTTTCAGAACAAAGAATTTATTATTAAATAATTAAATTAAACATTTTTTTTAAATTATTTTGAACATTGGCTGTAATCGCTGCCTTAGTGGCGTGTGCCCGCGGCAGGTGCTCGCGACCGGTCCACACATATGCCAATATAGCACGTACACTACGCAAGACAGCACTAACGAGCTACCATCATTCTGTGCACTATTGTTCTGCATGAAATCATAATTTTGCGATACATACTTTGAGTAAAACAAATTTTAATTATATAATTTCACTTATACAAGTATCAGCACATAGAAAAGTTTTCTTCAAATCTGTTGTTCCTTTAACTTCATATAATATAATTTTATAATTCTATAATATAGTATGTAATAATTAAAAACCTAATAGAATTCGTAAATCTTACTTAATAGCGATTTGCAATAATAATTTTTATGTACAAAGATATATAAAATTTATGGCATATAGCTATAGGTTACGTTTCGACTCTTGTCTTTATACAAAACGTAGTAATGATAAAACTAATGCATTCAACTAATAAAATAATGCATTTTTAAGATATTTAACAATCTTGATGATTATAGTAAATTTAAAATAGGCGTTATATGTATGTTAGGTACATTACCGGAAATTATTATTGTTAAATGAAGTTCTAAATAACTGTTTATGATTTAACTAGAAAATATTTCTGAAATTAATGTGAATATATAACAATAAGCGATTCTCTTGGATACCTAGTATGTAAGAAAATTTAGTTTACTTAATAAGGATTCTTTATCTTTTATATTTTTTTTAATTTTCAAGAATTACTGACTCTTAATTTGTCATAAAATGTTAAGGTAGACTTCTCTCTAAATAGTTGCACATAAAATTCATGGAAACTGATGGCTTCTAAGGAGTGGATGTAAGAATCGGCAGGCATATCTAAAAGGACTTAATTACTCGTTTAGTATAAATTTAAATATTTATATATTTTAGAATTTTGTAATGTTTTCCATGTGCACGTTGATATAATATTTTACCCCGGATTTTACATATGATAACTGATAAGCTTAAATGCTTGCAATAATGTATTTGAGAGGTTGCCTGAAGCAATTAAGATCGATTGCTTTTGCATACTTTTTGTTTTGTGTTCAATAGAGAATATTTTACACATATGTATATCTATTTTATTCGGTTGGAAGGTATCTGAGTGTAAAAGCAATGGTGCACTTTCTAGTCGAAGAAATCTTGTTGAAATTGTTATATCTGTGCCATTACGCAATTAGTAAATTAGACGGAAAGTGGAGAACAGCGAATTTATCGCTTGATTCACTTAAGGCAGAAAAACATTTAAGGTGAAATGGTAAAAAAAACTTTTTTGACCTATAAAATAATTAGAAACGTATAAAAATTTGAACGTAGCAAGGCCTGGTTCTTGGAATTCATGCAAGCGCGTCAACTTCAAAACTATTTTATACGATCTTTGCAGCTTAATTTGCTTGTACCAAATATGTAGGGAGATTTTTACAAATTTGCTAAACAACTGTTACCCAAAGATTATTTCTAAGAATGATCATTTGGCAAGAGAAAATGATTAGCATTTTGTATAACAATTTTTATTATAGAAATGAGCTAAGTATTTTTGGCTAAAAGTTATTCTACTAAAAGTTAGTCATTGATGCAAGCGTAAGCATTGCATGTAATATCCTTCCTTCTTAAATGTGATTAGTCACTTGTAAGCGCAGGAAAGGGTTCTTAACGCAGTAGTTGGTGTGTCGACATTGTCACGTAAATTTGTTCACAGTCGGCTAGTCAGGCTAACTGTAGGCTGTATCCTGCAAGTGCAATCAGCGTCGATGACAACCTTTTCCTGTGGCTACCATGAAATATCAAATATAATTAAAATATGTTTCAAAAAAGCAGCCTCCGCCTTTATCGAGCGTGGCAAGGTAAAAAGATAAAAATGAGAACCTAGTGCCAATATACTCCGTACGTCGCTTTCCGCTTGGATTCGAGACTTAAATATATTAAGGAAAATTATATATATTTAAATATAATACCTAACAAGGTATATTACATGAAATTATAATTGTTAATTGAACTTCTAAATAACTGTTTATGATTTAACTAGAAAATATTTCTAAAATTAATGTGAATGTACAACAATAAGCTATTCACTTAGATAGGTATGTAAGAAAATTTAGTTTGACTTAATAAAGATTATTTATTTTTTATATTTTTTTTATTTACAAATTACTGACTCTTAACTTGTCATAAAATGTTAAGGTAGACTACTCTCTAAATAGTCTAAAAATAATATAAATGGAAATAATAAAATATTTATTACATTTTTGTAAGCTAACTGCGATCACAAGTTTCAAAATAGTAAATACTTATAAGCTATGTACTCGTATGTATGTAGCTGTAGCGTTGAATCGTGACGAAATTATGACGCTTTTAAATTAATATCTTCCACAGTACTTATCCATTGCTAACGGCCGTAGCGTATAGATGCTTATACAAAGTCTCATATTATGTTTCTTAAAGTAGAGGTGTTTCTTGTAACTGCCAAGTTAGCACCACTGGGTTGGTTAAGTGGTTTAACACAATCTATTAGGGAAAATAGATGTGTGAGTGATGGATTTTTTATTTTCTTGTCGTGTTAACATGTACCTATAACGCGAGATGCTCTAAAATGACCTAATTGGTAAGGCGTCGTTAAGTGTTCATTTTATCTGCTAAATTTCAAGAAAAAATACAAAATTGTGTTTCCGACATCAACGGAACAATTCATGAAATACCAAGTATTATAACGATTATTACTCACATCGTGATAAAAACCCTCATTAAAAATAAATGTGGCATAAAATGTGCACTAAGACGATGCCGAAGACACTTCAATCTGAATCCGGTTCCGACGAAACATCGACCTCTGATTTTTTTTTTCGCAAAACTGTCTTATTTACGTTAATTAAGTGAAGTATAAGTTCGTGACTAGTTGTGTGGGAGAGTTGGCAATATTGAACAGAAACGTGACGCCTTTCTGCTGTTGTTCTGTCAGTCATCCGATCATATTTACTTGGGTATTGTGTATTGAGAATTTATGATCTATCTTTGATATTTTACTAAAAAATATATAAAATGGAACGTCAGTATTGTGATAAACTTTCATATTGTGATGCACTAACAAATGCGAGGCAGGTATCTAAAAATAGTTCTTTAGGTATATGAATGAGTTGAGAATATTATATAGTGTTTAATGAAAAAAAGCACAAATCACACTTCTTGTTCAGTACTTTTGGCGGCGCAGTCAGTAATGGCAATGCACCATAAACAAGGCAATATGTGACTTATGGGCGCCATACACATTGTTTATTACAGTTATTATAAGCCCGAGGCACACACGAATTATAGAATAACAGCTTCACGAACGAAAATGTTTTTTTATCTTACTTCAGCTTAAGGGTAGATCAGCTATTGTTTAGCATCGCTTCTACCAATTACCTATCATATTAAAGTACAACATAGTACTAATGTCAGATCAAATGCTTCAGTAAATAATTACAAAAACTGCCCGGGGCGCACAACTATCAGAGCACAAGTTCTGACGTTTAATATTCTACGTATATTATTTGCGACTAAAGAAATATCTTTATATGAATAACTATAATTTGAAATATAATTTTTCCCTCATATAAATACCTATATAAACATTAATGGTTTTTATTTGTCTTCTTGTTTTATACCCACAGCTTGTTCTTAAAACTATAAAATTGTCAAAAGGAAAAGAACAAGATTCCAATATATAATGTATTATAGCGTCGTATTTCACACAATAAACAAATAAACTAATAGAAGCTTAATGATAAAATAAACATTTATTATAGGTACTTAACGTTTCTGAATCTTAATTAGCATTCGTAAGCTAAAGTTCAACTACCTACCCAATATTAAAATCAAAGTACAATTTATTAATATGTAAGACCTGTTACTGGATATTTTCATAGTGTGATGTCGGTGGAGTCTACACTGTAGAAGTCGACGCAGCGTGAAGACAAGAGTGGCACCGCAGTGAGCGTGACGGAGCGCGCAAACGTCATTCGCATTGGACACGCGTATCTCCACTTGTTTCGCCTTGCAGAGCAAATTAATTTTCTTACAAAGGGACATGAGTAATAGCCTTGTAACTATATTTTAAAATTGACCAAATGGTTATTATATTTTTTGTTTTGAAAATATTTAAAGCGATAATATATGAAAAGCAATGGCACGTATTCGAATATTTTTTTATACAATAGTTTACATATCAAAAATAGAAAACATGAGTAAAACTGTCAGTTTACACGTCGATCATAAATTTAATTTTCGTGCATATGATTGCACGAAATCAATCTACAATATAGAGATTCCCTTTTTTACTTAATTAAGGAGTTATAGTGACCGCCAAGACTTTGTAGCATGATGCTACAAAAAAGGATATAATAAAATGGGCAAGTCATGTCATAACATCCGCAATGATACTACTGTACAGGCTTATGAAATTAAGATTTTTTGTACATGTACGGTTTAAATTATTTCACTCACATTAATTATGTTCAATGGTTTTAAAAATAAAAACGAAATGGCTGGCAGAATTTTTATACACATAAAAGTTATCTCGATGAATGTTTGCTTGACATTTTCATTTTAAGGGGTGTTGCGTATCAATTATTATTTGGCTATATTTTACATGTCGGCGATACTGAGGAGGAATACAAATGACAAGTAGCTATATTAAATGTTCTTAGTAATTTAAATAAGCTCGATAGAAAAACTAATATTATTGCTCATTTACTTATGTTATGAAAATACAATTTATTTATCAAAAAAAAAGACAAACGGTGAGAAAGCTTATTGTATGCCATAAAGCTGCCGAAAAGTAAACGACGATACATTACAGGAAGGTTTATACAAACATATCAATCAATAACGTCTGACGTCTTTCACAGCATATTTACCATCGAAATGCTTCCAGTTTGTGTGTACTAGAAGCGTGACTGAAGAGTCCTCACGCGTCAGCCCGCCACACGTGCGACGGCCTTTGTGCCTCTGACCATTTTACAAAGAGCTATATTCTTAAGAATTTAAAGGGTCACCGCACACGGTGTTTAGACGCTTGAGTGGTTTTGCTTGTAACTCGTTTCTATGTAGGTACTCTCTGTTACCGTCAAAGAAGTACTTACGTTGGCACTAAAAGATGTTACGCGAAAATTGTTTACCTCTCTAAAAACATTAAGCGATATGATTATTACTAAGTATAACGTAATACTGGTATTGCGGTTATTTTCGCTTCCCGCTCATAGCAGGTTAGATAGTTTAGGAGAACCTACTGATAAGACGCTTCTTTTTTCCCCTACCCTTTATTTCAAGATTTTGCGTGTCAAGTGACGAAGCTTGACATTGCGTTTTGTTAAATCAGAACAAAGAAATTAAAAAAAAAAAAAAAATCAAATTTAAAAAATATTTCCCGAGTGAGGATCTAACCCACAGTTATTTCATTTTAAGTTAAATACTTAGGAGATAGTATTTATCTTCTATGAGCTATTGTTAAATATATTAACAATTTTTGGTATAAAACTGATTTAACAAACCTATGTTTTTAAATTTGGGATATAAGTATATTGTAATTATGGTCTCTTTTTTAGTTTTATGAATTTTACACTTTCTCAATAAACAACAATTTTCAAGCACAGAAAGACGATAAATATAAACATTAAAGTTATCACAATGGAAATTTTTAAAATCTGAGATAAGTACTTTTTTAAATTTCCTTTTATAAATTTCCTTCAAACACATAAATTACGTTTGCATTTTATAGTTAGCCAGCCACACTACTTATTACATTTTACAAATACTTATATATTTTGTATTATAGAAGAGTAATTTATTTTAATAGCAAATGAATTTATAAGATTTTTAAAAAATATTATTTGTAACATCACAAGTGACCGCAAAGATAGATTCTTTATTAAAATCCAGTTTGCGGCGTCGTCGGCAGAATATCTTCTATAATATATTTGAAACCAAACACCAAAACCGCAAAACACTCCCGTGTAGCGCTTGCTCGAACACGACTTGTAGATCTAGATATACATCCAGTTCATTGTAAATCGGCTGTGTCGGTGTAAAGGCGGCGTCTAATTCTCCGCTGTGCCGTCACGACTCATCTGCGCCGCGGTAGGCGAGGCGCACACGACTCTGCATAAATTACCTCACGCTCCGAAACAGGATTGCAAAACATAAAAATATACTTGGCCTGTATACATATGTCTGGATGAATTTGATGACTGTATTGTACATGTGATTGATGAAGCCTTAAAATAACTAAACTTGTAATCATCAATTCAAAGGAATCAACAGTTCTAAAGCTAAATAAAGTTCTAATATTTAAGTCATCACGTTCATGTTCGAGTATCGTCATTATACTGCGTAATATAAAAAGTCCTAAGATCTCACTTTTTTAGTTCACATTGTTATGTTGAAACACAATTAACATAGAAAATTAAAGAAATAGTCTTATAATGACCATTTTTATTAATTACGCTGCAACTAACAACGTATGCGTTCGAAAATAAGATAAACCAGAAAACGCGTAGGCAGTACCTGCCGTGTAAGCACCGCACGTTAAGAACGAAGCAGATATTAATCAATATCCTCGAGTATAAAAGCACAATTCTATTAAAAGCAAATTATAAATCACTTAGAGATAATCTTTTAAATAAATGCATAGAGGACGTTTCCATCGCTCGATATTTACGTAGTACGTAGACAAATGTCAAGATTGTCTTGACTAATGTTTGTGCCGTTCCTAACATTAGTATCATCCCACGATTGAAAGCGGCGCGCGACCGCAACGACCTCGACGACTGCGCGGCTTTTCTGCGTACACCGGCAGGAGGCCAGACCATTTGTACCAGCAGCTTGTTATTATATAAATTATATCAATGGTATTCGAACTAAGTAAATGAAATACCGGTGGCGTATGTATAAATTTGAACAATTTTAACGGATATTTTAGATTCAAGAAAATATTCATTGTTACTATGATATTATATGCAATATATTTGTGTAAATAATTTTATTTAAAAAAAATATCTTGGTATACATAATATGTATTAGATTACAGTCGCAATATATGTAGGTATACGGTCGCAAGCATTCCAGTGTAATTAGTTTCAAATATTTGCAATTTTGTAAAACAAGAAAAAAATATTGATATCAGCATATTAAACTTATGGTGGCTATTTGAATATTTCATTAATTACATAAAATATAATTTCAATTTCCTGTTATGACAAACTATAAGTCGTACGGCAGTCATAAATAGATAGTAAAGAAAATTACTTCATTTGACATATAGGTAATTATCATCAACCTTTTATTAACTTGCATCGGAATGTTAACGGTGCTATGATTAGTTTAATTGTTAAGACGTACTATAATGAAGTATCGGAATTTGTAGTTCATAAGACACAAGTCTGTTTCGGTGTGCTGCGCGGGCGCATGGGCGCGGGCGGCGCGTGCCTGGGAACCGGCGGCGCGCGCGCGTTCTCACGGCCCCTCTGACCCTCTTGCCTCCCGCCTCCCTCTCGCCGCTCTCACCTAACCTGCCGACTGTGATTTATAAACTCGCTGAATTCCGCCTCAATTAGCGTGGATTAGTCTGAGACGATAGTTGTTTAGAAAGGCCGATAGTAGTCACGCAAGCGATAGAGAAAGAGACAAGGAAGGCTTACAAACATAATCTCAAGTACTGTATGAGTTATTTCCACCATGGCTTGCGATAATCAATAAGAGAGATAATCAGCCAGAGCTTAACAATTTTGCATTTAGGTAATGTTGAAAATTCTGAAAAATGTAGGTTGTCGTGGATATCGTTGAATTGTATCGAAGTGAAACTATCTACCGTAAACACGATGGTTGTGGATTCGACCACCAGTAGGGTAAATTATTATATCATTGCCATTTCTTCACTGTCGTAAAACACTTAGCACGGCGTTGAGCTCCGTCACCCAACACGCAATGTCCGATTGAAAGTGGAGAAAGGAGTGTCTTGTTGCGAGATTCTCTCTTGCATTCCTTGCTATTTACTGGAGATGAGTGAAGTGTAAAAAAAAAAAAAAAAACATAATATTTAAATTAACATTATTCAATTTCATAGTCTATCCAGTCCAAATTTTTAGTCTTGTTTTTTTATATACCATAATAATGTGCTAATAAGTGCTTGGTATAAGATACAAAACAGAGAGGCATCTCTTGCATCTGCTTTAGTCGCATATATCGCAAGTTGTTGTAAAATATTGTGCAACATATTAACAATAATTATTTGGCAATAACAATACTTTTAGTCAATGAATATCTGTTTTTACGGCCGCCAGACTTTGAAATCTTAGCATATATAGCAACTGACATAGCCCCATGACGCGGCATACTAAGATGCAATCAGTTCGTTTTATGAGGCGTTCTATAGCGTCCTATAACATAACTACGACACGAAACACCTACAGTGCACATACCAGCTTTTAAAATGTTTAGCTTATTGCTCACAATGCATAAATGTTAAATTATTGTTGTGGTGTGTAGTCGATTTTATTTTTCTCCATTTAATATTTTTATTTTTGAATCATTACATTTCAATGTAAATATTTTCTGTCGTCAAAATGCCAATTTCAAAATAAAGCTCTTGTATTTATGAATTGTTTCACTTTAATTATAATAAAATTAACTCCTTGTTTTACTTGTTACGAGAGAATAATATAACTGAGATAACCCGCAAAAACAAGCTACCTGAGCGTGCCTTGCCTTGGGCCTTCATTGTGAGGACACGATTTTTATGCATCTAACAAAAATGATGATCTTAACGGCGAAAGAGATGGAAGTAGGACGACCACTAATGAAGAAAGGGAAGAGCAAATTAAATCCTTTTTTTAAACCAAGGGTTATGTCAAAAGCGGTCGGTAGCCGAAACAAGTTATTTAAATTCGGTGGTGGTCAGGACTCTACGCCTACGTGGACGTGAACGGGTCGAAGCTGGAAGTCGATATGTAATCGAGAATCTTTTTTAAAAAAAACATAAGTATCATTACTGCGTTGGGAATTGAAATTAAAATGCAGATGCGTATTATACAATACATATCTTGCTAATGTATGCGTGTGACCAATAAAGCAATCATCGGGATGGTCTGGCCAATTACAGAGATGTCGGTTCAGTGGCTGAGATCGAATTTTTATATTTAATTGATAATAACTTGCAGTCGTGGCACTCGCGGCGCGCGTTGTCGGTGGCTCACAGCGTTTATGCAAAAGAGATGCTAATTCAATTTGCGCTCGAGATAATTTCATAAATCTCGGCACAGCATTCATTTCATAAAGAAAGGTAACTATCAACAATAAAATATTCTGACGCGATATAGGAGGCTTAATTGAAATGGACAAAATATTATTGGGATTGAAAAAGGTCGTCTCGGTCCATTTGAAGCCTGAACGTGGATGCAGCAATTTGTTTTTGATTGTGCGCGGATGAATGAGTGCCGGCGTGGAAACGTGCGCTCTGCATACTAATGAATTTCGCTCCAAAAATATTTTGTTAACAAAGATGAATATAGCTATATTCCTTAACAACAAATACACAATAAAAAAGTGTTTCTGTAGCTTGAATATATTTACGAATAAATAGTTTAGGTGGTGGTAAAATAATAAGAGAATATAAATTTATTATTTTATTTTTTTTTATCTATCCATTCATCGGTTTGTTCATTTTGCTATTTGTCTGTCTCAAAACTACTGGATGACCTTTGTCCCAATATGTTGTCGGTGAATGGTATTACGGGAGGACATAAAGCCACGCTTTATCTTGCTGGACTGGATAAATAATAAAAAAAATAACCACATTTTTGCCCAAAACAGATCATCTTCCGAGACTCGTCAATATATTATAACCTCAAATAAAATAAAAATATTCATATAATATGTTATAGATTTGCTAAATATGTTTAATTTGTTCACTAGATGGTTCTATAAGGTGAATACGAATACGAGGTGAAAAAATAAGAACCCCGAGTAAATTTTCGAAAATCGATTAAGAAAGACATGATTGAAGAGGCACGTTTTTGTGCGAGCTCTCATCGGACAACACTTTAAACTAAAAATTTTAGCGTTCGAACCCATAATCCAATCTGATGATGAATAATCAGATTAGAGCATGTTCCGCCCATTGTGTTCCGTAACGCCGTTATTGTTACCATTCACATTAACAGACATATATAATATACGTAATAGGTATAGGATGGATTAAATACGACAACAGCGTGCCCTCCACTATCCAAAAAATTAACTTTAGTTTTACATATAATTTTGTACCAACTGTATGATTTTATAAATAATAGTAGTACTGAATTAGGATTGCTCTTAATTTTCAATGGTTTTCATTGAACAAAGTGCTACCTACTCTGCTACATAACGCCCATGATACGTAATCGTAGTTCAGTTAGTCATAAACTATAAGAACGACTAGATTAAGGAATTTGTACTTATTACATCATTATTTTTGTGTTTCGATTCTGTGTATTAAAAATTGTATGGCAATAAAATCCCAAATTTTGTTGCTAATCATATACAAATAGAAGGATTATCGTTTTTATGACTTTATGAATCAAATTTAAAAATAAATATTATCTTCATTGATATACGGAACACTGTAGTTAATGAGTAAACAAATACGCTTCATTTTAAGAATTCAAAGTTAAGTTCTTTAACTATGGCGTTTCGAATTCATTTTAAGAATATTAAAGCTCATGCCCCATAATTTTAACAGGACAGACAGATACTAAAATCACAAGTAGCAGGCTGTGTTTACTTTTATACCTACATTACAAAATAGTTTAAAAAATATATACACCAAGAGTTAACAAAAAAAAAAATACACTCAAAAGTATTTTCTCATTATCCTGGTCATCTTGAGAAGGCCATTTTATACATCAGGACCGAAAGGTGGCTAAGATTTTCTAGCTAATCGGACTTCAAGATTGTGTCAAAAATTAAACATAGCGTTGCAAGATTTTCTTATATTATAGAATGGTAGTTATTAATGAATCTATTAAAAGCGTGTTAATAAAAACATCAGGAAATGTAAAATTTAGTATTTTCATTTCTTGGGTTTGGTAACAAGGCAAAGCGCGGCATTGAGTTCCGCCACTCAACACGCAATGCCTCAATTTGGCGGAAAGTGAAAGGGAATGGAAATGTTGAAAGAGAATGTAGTGTCTTAACACTAGGTTCTCTAGTTCCCTCTGCCTACCCCGCTATATGCGGGATACAGCGTAAAAAAATATATATATGAATTAATAATAGTATTCATTATATTACTTTACTGAATGTAACTGGCCAAAGCTTTATTAATTTAAATTAAAATAGTCGCCATCATTTCAATGTATACCTACAACCTAGATATTATTTAGTATTTATCATATCTTTAGTTTATATTAACTGTTATTCTACTCAGTTGGATACAAAATAATAAAAGTGCTATAAGCCGTGAGTAATAAATTTGTCTCGTAAAGATGTAAAGTAAAAAATCAATAGGCTTTAATATTTAAAAGTATTTTTTCTACATCAAATCTCAATTATATAACAAACTAGCTTTCCGCCCGCGGTTTCGCCCGCGTGGAATTCGGTTATATCGCGCAACGTGGTAAGGAGTAGCCTATAGTCTTTCCCAAGGTCTAGACTATTTGTCAAAATTGGTTAAGTGGTTTAGGTGTGAAAATTGTCAACAATTGAACAATTTTACATGATTTTATGTTTGACAATAAGGAACTTCTATACAAACTTTCATCCCTTATTTTGTCCCCTTCTACCATTTTTTTCGCGATAAAAAGTATTCTATGTCCTTTCCCAAGTACAGTTTTATCTTCCTACCGAATTTCATCAAAATCTGTTCAGTGGTTTAGGCGTGAAAGCGTAACAGACAGACAGACAGAGTTACTTTCGCATTTATAATATTAGTAAGGATTAGCTTAAAAGATAATATCCTGTCTTAATTTTTTTTTTCAATATCCTGCTTATTATGACAAGTACTTCAGGTTCTGGCTGTGACCATTATTAAATTGTGTTGCAAATTTTTTACTATAGTTTTAGAGCAAATCCTGCGGCAAGTTGTGGATCGAAACTAAAAATAGCATTTTGAGGTTTTCTTATAATTATAGATAAACAATATATAATAGGTACACGCGAAGCTTATTAACAGCGTATACATACTATGTATATTTTTAAATTTTTTTTTTTTTTTTTTTTATGGATAAAAAAAAAAAATAATAATAAATATAATAAATATAATAAAAAATAAATATAATAAATACAATAAAATAAATATAATAAAAAATTAATAAAAAAAAATTAATAAATAATTAAATTTCACTTATTGTAAGAAATTGAGACATCGATTTTATAAATATTCTTTTTGACATTACATATAAAGAGACTATTTTAAGCGTATAAAATACTAGTATTTATTATTGAAACACGCCTACAAATCCATTGCGTTTTAATTATATTTTATTATTCGATTGTTGTTTCGATATTGCATCATTATCGGCGTACGTGAATCGAAAATTTCAATTTCAAGAATAATTAATTGCAGTAAACATGTAAATTGTGATTTTAAATTACACCTAATATTAAACAGAGGTACAATATGTGGCTGGAGTGAATATTAAGCGTTGTTTATTATTTTTTAGTTTAGGCCTTAAAGAATTGATTGTAACTTTCTGCTTAATATGTCAATTGTCGTAAATATTAATTCTCATAGACACAGTTATGACTGTTGTGTAATGAAAAATAATTAGTTTATCATATATTGCGTTTATATGACCAAATTAACACACAATGAAACACGCTAACCAAAACACTATGTGTTGTAATTAAGCAAACTGTTTACGTTCTTTAATTTTAAATAATAAAAAAATACATACAAAATTTTTAATACTAAAAAAATATTTTTTTTTTATTTTTTATCTCAAGCGAAGAAACTCTCGTATAAGCCTAAGCTTTAAAGTCACATAAAGAATATTATTTATATGGCTTCTATAGCCATATAATTTTTTGATTTACAATATGTATTACTAGGTCATTTGAGAAACAGTAATTGTTGAATGAAAATAATAATAATAATTCAAAAACCTTCAAGAGTAGTTAATGTTCAAGCTAGTAATTTACTTAATAACTAGTATATCCAAACAAATTATCTTTTGGTTGAGAGTTAAATATACCTTAGTCATATTCTTTCATTTTATTTTAAAAAAAGATGTTCTTTATTTCTTAATAAAACGTCAATTAGTGCCCTATATTAATAGCCTATCATAAACAGTGAAATAATCTACGATGTTAATTTATTCCCATACATATGTTTATGAAATATAAATGATAAATCGCAAAATATATTATGATACTAAATCCTATCATATCGAATATCCCATCAGCTATACAAACAAATAATAATTAGCTTAATGTGAACTTAAGTACGTAATTATCTCCTCCAAGCAACCAATACATGTTTCAATCCTCATTTTCCATGCAAAGTAACTGTTAACTTCACTTGTCTCCACAAAAAGACGACCGTTGACCAGGCTGTCATTAAAAACGCATCAGCGCCCGATAAATTATTTTATTAAATGTCGATTCACACCTTTGGCTCGCTTCAGCGTATCTAATCGACCGGAGCCTTGGACAAGTTTATGACTGGTTAGTTTGTCAATGTTATTGTTAGATGTTTTAAAAATAAAAAATATAGTTCTAACGAAGCGGTAGGTGGTTTTTATGGGACTGTTTGAGAAGCCGCGATGTTTTTTAATATTTTATATAAGGACTTATATATTTTAACTATAATGGCAAACTATTTTTTTCTTAAGTTCTTTATTTCAACCTTTATTTACAGAGTGCAAGCTTACATACATTTTATATACACATTTATACACATTTGGCGATAAATATAAACCTAAAATAAGATAGGTATGTCTTATATGTATATAGGTATAACATTATAATATTTTTTACTTTAGTTTGTTTAGTAAATCTAAAGAAATATAATTTACAATGACATTCCCACAGATAAGGATTATTGAATCTTGGCTAATGTGGTTTTGTACCACATTTCGAAATTAAAAAGATTAGGAAACGTTTTTCTTCTTAGGTGGCAAGATACAACTAAAGGATAAACATTTCGAAAGCTCTTAGTCGTAACTTGTATGTAAGAGTATAATGCTTGGCTTACACGATGATAGGTTGAGCTGTTTACATAGATATTGTCAAAACTTGTCTTATCAGGTGGTCCTCGATTCCATTGTATTATCTTGCCTAAGTACTACATACCTATAGTTATTTAAGTTGAGTTAACGTGCAGTTTCAATTACTCAAATAGATTATCAATTTCAAAGGAGAAACTTAATTAAATTGATCAAATTACGTTATAACATCACATTACTACATATTACCACTCCAAGAAATGGAATTCTTCATTTCCTGGGTTTGGTAACAAGGCAAAGCGCGGCGTTGAGTTTCGCTACTCAGCACGCAATGCCTCAATTCGGCGGAATGTGGGGAACGGAGTGTCTTAACACTAGGTTCCCTCTGCCTACCCTGCTATATGCGGGATACAGCGTGAAGCTATGTATGTATATATGTACTACATAGTACATAGTCAGAACGTTACATAACCTAAACAAACTTGGAAGCATCTAACATTATTTTATTTAGTAAAGTATGGACTGTACCAGATTATTTTATCAGTATAATTTCTGTTACTAAATATTTAATGCATGGTTTAATAAAAAAAAGAGCTAAAATGTTTTACTGGAAACTTTTTGATACCTGACCGCGCTTTGCATAAAAAATAAAGTTGCTAAACTGTTTCTTTTAGCCGATTCCACACGGTAAGAAGCAAAAATCTTATCTCGACTCATTGAATAGTTTTTATGTGCACTGCGTACATTTTAGTCGATTGTAAGTTTAAAAACAGCTACTTTTTACGGACATCTTTTTTACCAGTCGCGCTATCTGTTGCATGATCGAAGCTAAATTTATTTACTACCTTTGTAAGGTGGGTGATCTTGCGCTTGCGGTATAGATCAAGAGATCTACAGTTAAAAGATGCAAATAATGACCATAACGTTCTGTTTTAATATATTTTATAATCGCAACCGAGGAAGAACAGTTCGTAAAAAGAAACAAATTTTAAATACCTAATTGATTATTAGTATTGAACTCAGTTTTCATCAAATGCAATTTAATTGAAGTCATTCTTAATTATAATATATTTATTATTTCCTTGACCAATTAATTAAATATCCAAAAAAAAAAAAAAATAAACCAGAGTCAAAAGGTATCTCTATGGACTAGTGCTTAATTTTAATAATATTTATTAAAATAATATATAAATATTATCGGCAAAAGTCGATATTCAAAAGTTATTTATAATAATATATTGACTTATTTTACTTACTTATTACTTTTGTGATGTGTGCTATATAAAGTATGACTTTCATTTTTGCATATTATATTTTAACATACAGTGTCATTTTTTTGTACACCACTTCTTAAAGGTTTTGTTTATCTTTTACTGTCGTGTAAACTATACAATAAAGTACAACTTCGATTAAATACTAAAAAATTGATGGTACAAAAAATATGACACTAAAAATGTGACTTTTATTTATCTTTTAGAGCTGTTGGCGGCTGTTGACGAATCAGATGGTGAAAATGAAAATCAATTACCTACAGCTATTTGAGATTTTTTTCGCAATGATTCAATGATACAGTTCATTTTTCATAGATAGTCTACAAAGCTATGTCGAACAACATCTATACAATATATGATTCAATTGTTGCAAGAATTTTTTTTCTTCACTCATGAAGATAGGATACGTAACTGACTTAGTCAGAAAATATGAGTGGCATTAATTTAATATCCCTGTCCTCCATTTTAGAGACATTGGGTTCAGAATATCATCTAAACAAATCATTGTTTAACTAATCCAAGTTAACAGAAATAACTCATTTTTTTAATATATTTATTACATATGTAAGGTAAGGTGCGATATCGCACCTTTAGAATTATAGTGACCTATTTAAAAAATATCAACCTTTGGGAAACGTCAACATTTTGTATATTTAAGTTTTTTTAAATGAAATGTTTTTTTTAATTATATTTTAATGTACCTATATTCTTGTTTTAATCACAGTCGATAAAGATTGTTGTCTTAAGTCGTTTAGTGGCCAAAAAATAAAATCATATTTTTTTTTATTAGGTCTCTACAATTGTAAATGAATACAGAATTAATGATAAGTTAAATTGACTGTTAAGTCAATAGTTAGGCAAAGAGTTAACTTTGTCTAACTAATAAGGCAATTTAAGCCCACCAAGTCGCTTCAGCGGATAGCTTCATTATTTAATATTCCGATTTAAACTTTATGTGAACATAAATAGTGAATGTCTTTTAGTAAAAACTATACTAAAACAGGAATATCTACAAATGACAAGAGATATAATTTAAGTGTAAATAAGCTACCTTGTACCGTAGTATGGTATCATTATCATTTAAAACACTACTATAGGCAACTAAAAAAGATGAATAAGTTGATACTATACGTAAGCATAAGTACTTATACTCATATAAAATAAAAATAAAGGGAATTCTACATCATTTCTATTCTTAATATAAAACAATTCTTTTCTTCTTGATGAGATATTTTTTAACTATTAATATAATAAATACTATAATATAATGATGGACAGTTTTATACCTAATGACTAAGAAAAGTCTGAAACATTTAAACCAGAACCATAATTAAAAAGATTTTGAGTAGTTTAGGTTGACAAGTAAAAATCAAAGATCTAAAACTGACGTATAAAGAGACAAGAAAATAGCGTTTAAACAGCCCGGTAAGCATTTTTTATTGACGTACAAAACAAAGATTTGCAATATCTTTCGAACTAAGAAATCAGCTATACATAAGTTGGGAGTAAGTAGAAAGTAGTAAATAGGCAACTACTAATATATAATAAGTATTGGTCTGAGATTATTGCATATAAAAATGAAACTATGTTGTTATTCAGATGTAGATTTTGACTTTTTTTTAAGTGGTGAAAAAAAGAATATTTCCCAAAAATCCCTAAATAAAATGGAGATACTCTATAGAAATTACGCTTACTGAAAGGCAATCGACTTATTAAAGTTTTGTAATTCTATAACCACTAAAAGATTATCTCAATTCGAAAGTTACATTTGCCTTCGTATTTAACCTGTTTACCAAAAAATATAACATTTTTAAAAATATAACAATTTGTACTTAAAAAAATATTATTAAATATATATGTATAATTTAAAAAATAACAATAAAATTATCTAATATGGGACAATATAATACTTTAAATTTACAATCAAACAAAACAAAAAACAAAACAAACAATTCGAAATCAAAGCTCGAGGCTGCAGTTAATATATGTAGGCATAATTTAAAAGTCATCAATATATTTATTACGTTAATGATGTTATTTAAAATGTAATTACTTTTATAATTAAAGCCTATTCATTCGAATGAGCTTTGCGTGGCAAAATTTTACGACTGCCAATTTACTTTAGTGCAACGAAAAGTAATGGTTAAGATTCAGCTTTATAGTTACGTATGCTTTCTTTTTACTTTTTTTATATATATGAAATATTATTTAAGTTATAACTTTATAACTACTTACATAAAAGTATATAACGATTCTCTGTAAATACGATATATATTATACGGTAAGAAGCTTTCGTCTAGCTCTAAATGAATTTATCAAATAAGTCGGTGCATCGGCGTGTTACTGTGGATTTTTTTCTAACAACATAAATAAATATATATTAATTTATATTTTTTTATTTTTATTTTAACTTTGTTTATTATCTGCTCATAACTTCATCACTAGCATTTGACGTTACATATACCAGAAATGATTGGGGATATAATTTAAAATATCTACAATAATTTATGGACTCATTATCATTTACATGTGAGATATAATAATAGACAAATATTTAATTTAATCAGTAGACCCCTTAACGCGTAAAATTACGTCTTACAGCTTTGTATGTCACTTTAAAGAATTTCAAATATTTTAAATTATTGGATAGAATATTGGCTTTTTACACCCCTTCTTCTAGTAAATTTTAAGTAGGTAGGCCAAATTTTATACTTCTAAATCCACAATTTTTTTAAAATAAAAGATCGAAAGTTTTTTTTCACGTATTCATAATAACATAATAGGTGCAGTATAAAATAATATTATTAAATTGTAAGATTTGGCATATTATTATGTAAGTACTTACGTAGTGCTAAAGAGTTGATATGGCTTGCAGAGCAATTATACACGTTCTATTATTACAACGAAACACTAATTATCAACGAAAGCGCTCATCTCCATCTTTAACCATATTAATATTTCATAAAAATGTTAGAATTTTACTATTGCTATAGGTATAAAGAAGATTAATAGGTGCACCATATTTTTTTGCGGACAATCACATTAGAGAAGTCCACAATCACGAGGTATACAGATAAAAGCAGGATGATAAATATTCATATCAATTTACAAACAATATAGCGCTATTATTTTCTCTAGGACTTAATTTTCTGTAACTTAAACTGTAGTTTAAGTTCTTTTATTATTTACGGTGTTCATCAGCGTGTTAACAGCGTGTTATCTATGATTGGCATCAATTCAATTAGCAGCCGAACAATGGAAGTGCTGGATATACGGTTGTACGCCGCTCAGCGTACCAGATATAATAAAATTAAATAAATATATACATAAATTCGTAGATAGATATTTATATATATATATATATATATATATATATATATATATATATATATATAATATATACAGGTCATCGTGGTGCAGTGAAACAGTGTCTACCTGAAAACGCGATTGTTGTAGTGTCAAATCTTATTCGAAAGAAAATCTTATTCAAAATTAAATGAAGGACGAGAACCGCTTCTACCGGGAAATATCATGAAGTTATTTCTTAATACAATATATATATTATAATATATACCCTTAGAAACTTCATAAATATTTCTAATAGTATTCAATGGACGTCACAGTAGTAGATACTGAATATTTATTTTCTTCAATAAATAAAATAAATACTTTCACTATCATGCTTGCATGTAAGTTAAAGAAGAAATGCTTTTAATAAACTTAAAAACAGATAAGTTTTTTTTTAAAATTATTTATAATAGCCCTCTTGAGACAGACGTTAACTAACATTACACTAAGTTCTTGGTTTGGCTTAAATATTTACATTTTTTAAATAAGAAAATATATTTTTTCAGACAATGGTTAACAATGATGACTTAACGGAAATAATAGCAAGCGTCATAACTCATAAGTCATCGGTCATTACGGTTAACTAATAGTCGAGTCAACAGTGAAGGATATGTGAGTTTAATGTTTTTTATCAATCGATGGTACAAATGGTAACAATGATTTAATAAATAATTGAAACTCAAATGAGCTACATACATACATACATAGCTTCACGCTGTATCCCGCATATAGCAGGGTAGGCAGAGGGCACTAGGTTAGTATTTAGACACTCCGTTCCCCACTTTCCACCGAATTAAGGCATTGTGTGCTGAGTGGAGGAACTCAACGCCGCGCTTTGCCTCGTTACCAAATCCAGGAAATGAAAAATTCTATTTCCTGGAGTGGGAATCGAACGCACTACCTGTCGCATTTACAGTCGTATGCTTGTGCCTCTGGGCCACGATTGATGTTACTGAAAAACTATGAAATATAATTCTCTAATAATCTTAAAAAGCAAAACTATAAAGTTATAAAAATAAAAATACTATATTATATAAAACCCTTTAGATAATTACCTGACGCTAGATATTTACAATCGCGTTCTCATTTTATTGGTTTTTAACACAAAGAAGAATTTGAAAACGCAAAATATTTATAGCATAATACATGAACATACGAATAGGAAGTGCAATGTAGTAAATTAACACTGTAAAATGCAATCATCATTACGTTTCTAATTCGGATACGCGTAATTGAACATCCACTAAATAAAAAATGTTTTTCGCTGATTAAAACCAAACATTAAAATTTTTATATTTATTTTATTACTATTTACCAGATTACTCTTGCCAGTTTTTAGTGAGTAAAATAATTTTTGTTTAGTTATCTCGTCTTTTTTCGTTCTTCCAAAAATGTTTCTTTTTGACAACATTCAAGCATATACACTAGAGTAAATGTCTAACTTATATAAAACGCAAAATTATTTAAGCAATTTAAAATGCTTAATGAACCTATTAAATATGCATAATAAAGTCTGTTTATATTTATACCGTCACTTACCCGTGTGTTAGGTCCATTACGACGTTATAAAAAAAGTAAAAAGCAAAAGCAATCCAACACGTGCATTAATGAATTATCTTAGTCCAGCTTAACATTTCAATTAAGGCGATTAAGAAATTAAACATAATGAGTGAACAGGCGCTGATTATGGCTTACGGCATTACTAAGATATAACTGGTACTTTGGACTTTAACCTTCATCAAGTGTTTGTTTTTATAAAATGTTTCGTATTATAAGATTTTATACCTCTAAGAACTTGCATACTATTAATATAAAGTAATAATAAACAAGAATAACAATAACTTTACAAATAGAATGGAAATTGTTTTATAAAGGGAGACTTCTTAAATGTGAAATATCCAAGAGGTATCTCATTAAAGTAACATGAAAACGAGCTACTTATACGGCAGTCGGTTAACGGATACTTAGCTTGTTGTACATTGTTCCAGATGGGGCTTCTTTCCATACATACGGACTGTAATTGGAATATGCAATGGGATATTCTCCAAAAACGCACGCAAAAACTGGCGCAAAATGCCTATGAGAATGAACCGCGGCTTTACCATATGAGATGACAGCGCTCTCGCGAGGACATCAAAGAATGATACAAGAAATAATTACGCCCATTGATCGAAGCTCATTAAAATCAACCAATGGCCGTGTTCGGTATCGAAATACAAAAGGAAAACGCCGGGTAGGTGCAATTTGCTCCGGCGCCGCTGCCTGCCCTTTCTTATTCGTATAATTCGACTTAGCTACCGCTGAATTCGATTAGACTATCCGTTACTCGAGAATTTTTCAATTCGATTTATGTACTGCGAGAGAAATTGCGTTTTGATAACCAAAGATATATATTATCTTTAAATTGATTTGAAATTGAGAAGTAAACAGTGATTGAAAGGTTCTATAAAGTAATGCTTATTGCATTAATGTTTTTAGGAATTTGAGTTATCTTGAATTTCTTATTTCAATTGTTATGTTTCAATGGTTCTAATATTTTTTCTTCACTATTTATTTGCTTTTAGGAGTTCTGAGCTGATGAGTTTATCGAGTCTGTATAAGTATATATATTTACTAACAAAACAGAATTATCTTAATACAAACCTTTCTAAATCATTTATATATACAGTGCTACTAGTAAGCCATATTTTACTGTTTTAATGTTACCATCACTTATCGCTCCCATCGCTCATGTCGTTATTAATTTTGTACCTGTTTTAACCATGTTTTAGCGCTACCTGATTTTTGGATTGATACCATCGTCTACAATAAACATACTGTTTCAAGTGGTGTCTTCATATTTAATTACTTACATATGCTCATACCTCGCATACATACGCACAAACCTTTGAGATGGTAGCATATATGTAGTGTTACAACAATACTACTTAGTAGCCCCATTGACGTGTCAAATACATCTTTCCTTAGCAACATGTACCTATGTCAAACATATGGTAGAGTGAGAAAAAAGAATTAATTTTAAAAAAGTTCTAAGTTCGTTCAAAGTTTACCCTAATCCTAATATTAATTAATATTTAGTATTTTCATTTTCCTGGTAACACCGCAAGCGCGGTGTTGAGTTCCGCCACCCAACACGCAATACCTCAATTCGGCGGAGGAACGGAAATGTTAAAAGAAAACGGAGTGCCTTAACATTAGGTTATCTGGTTCCCTCTGCCTACCCTAATATGCGCTGGAGAAAAAAAAAATATCCTTCACGTGTCTATTAGTGTAATGATAAAAGCAGATATAAAACGAATCCCACTATTTGTCTGTCCAATCATCATTTAGAGCATTTTATGTATTAGTTATAGCAATGCAATTTATAACAGCGGTAATTCGTTTTGTGATCTGAATGGCTTTAATTAAAATATCCAATGGTAAATACCATGCTATTTATAAGAGCCTTTTAAATTGCCCTTTACAATACTCAAGCGCAGATTACTCGACACCATTTACAGCAAATTATAAGGTAACTGCATATTGATGTGGGCATAGTTTCAATCGGCAGAAAAGAATAAATGAATCTAAGATATAAAGATTGCGCTACTTTAATATCTCTATACAAAGACACGGTTATTAGCACATATTAACTGTGAAAAGAAATTAGTAATCCCATCAGTCCACGTCCGGCCAATTGACAGTATAATTACGGATTCTCATCACCTTACCAAAACAGAACCGATCACGTCCTTGTCGGAAATAAAAAGCAGTAATGTTAGTTAGGATGGATGGGTGGATGTATGGAAGATGTCCGGCAACTTTTTGTCATTGCCGTATCAATGGAAAGTTGAATGAAGCCAGCGCAAAAAGCGGCGTGCCGCGTGTCGCCATTAGTATGTGTGGCGAGGTCTCAGCGTGAGCATTAATTTATTGGCGAAATTGTATTGAATAATGCACGTGGAGCCGCTTCAATTTCGTGGAGAGCACGCGCTCCCATCCTGTCCATTGTGATGGGATAAAGAATAAGTTCAATCAAGAATACTGATAAAAAGTGCATGGATACATAAGTATTTATAATAGTTTCATTCTATTTTATAATACGTATGTCAGATTGTATGTGTAACGAAATCCACTAATTATTTAATCTTTATAAGCTCGAATATTTGAGGCGATGATACTCTATAACGTAATGTTACTTAGGTGGAGTTAGTATTACCAGTATTTAGATTATGAAGACGAGAAGTTAAATTTTAATTGAATAATTTAATAGTAAAATACAAATTATAAGAAAGTTGTAGCTTCCTCCAAGCACTGCGTTGCATTAACTATACTTATATCTACGCAGAATTACTCGACTACTTTATTCTATTTTTGGATTATATAAAACCAGAAATATAAATAAAACATATTGTTGTTCACTTGTTTAAAATTAATTTGACTTCAAAAGAAAAGCCGACTGACATTGGGAATTTCTTGTCAAGGATTGTAAATTACTCTTAATAATACAATAAGTACTTACTGATTAAATAAAAAATAAAAGTCTGTAAGCAGTTAAATATTTTTAATATAAAGCTGCTTACTATAAAACATTTTTTAAATAAAAATATTTAATATTTTAATCAAAAATCTAAATATTCTTTATACAAATATGCTATTACAAGCACTTTCGGATCGTCAATTAACAAAAGATGTCTTGTCCATCCTACCGGAAGCTACCACCGGCTCCGAAGGCAGTTCTGCTGAGAAGAGGCGGCAAGAAACTCAACAGTTGCTCTTTTCAAATAAAATTTTACAATAAATTTATAACTATGATGAGCCTCCCTCCCTAGGGTGAACTTCAATGACAA
Organism: Philaethria dido; assembly: GCA_033558755.1. NCBI lineage: Eukaryota > Metazoa > Arthropoda > Insecta > Lepidoptera > Nymphalidae > Philaethria > Philaethria dido. Next base: position 337,052 of record JAKGSA010000720.1, read on the forward strand.
TATAATAATTATGGTTAATAAATAAAGATTACCATAGGAATTCATCGAAACTTTTATCAATAAACGCACGTTTCCTGCTAGTGCCATTAATTAAAATACTCGACCGCTTTACAAGGCGGTGTGTGTGGGACATTTGTTATACAGTGTCCCGATAAAAACGACGATCCCCCAGAGATTTATTAAATAAAATAACGATAATTCAGATAAGCTAAATCGATGCAAAATATCCATGGATACATTGAAGATACGAATTAATTTGCAAGTTGGATTTTTATAACATACCTACAGTGCACGAACGAATTATGTTTATTAATTTTATTTGTTTTAAAGATATTTTTTTTTTTTTTTTGTAGAAATATTATTAAACCAAGGCAGTGAATTTTGCTACAAAAATTATACGTATAAAGAGTTCATAATTATTTACGTTCTTACGTTTTCTTAGTTATAAATTTCATTTTTAAATGTTATTTAAATAAGATATAAGTTTTTTTGTATTGAAAACTAACCAAAAAAAAGTAACTCGTGTAAAGACAAACAATCAGATGACCGCGACGGTCGCAGTTTGCATACCATCAATTGACAGTCGATTGACAATAAGCTCTCATTAAGTCTCTTTGCGGAGTCAATGCCGGACGAAATCCTCATTTATTTCATACTTTTTTATTTTTTTATACTGGAATGTACATATAAGTAACTCTTCGGATCTGTTCATTAAAATATAAAGCTTTGTACTGTTGATAGTTTTTTCTAAATTTTTTTTTAGAGTTTCAACTAAGGTCAGTTAAATATTTCATTAATAATTATACGTTCTTTTTAGGTTATGTATTTTTTATTATAAAATAAAATAAGTATTAACTTACGACGGCTGATTAGCGCGCTAGTGTAAAGAACAAACGTTTGGAAAATTTTCACTTTTATAGTCTTATGCGTACGGTCAAGGTGCGACAAATTGGTTACTCAATTGCACACTAAACAAACAAATTCCGTTGTCGCTGTACCAGTAAAATGGATATCCTCTCCACGTGTAATCAGTATTTTAGATACCTATTGAAATAATATATAAAATTTGTGAATCATAATTTTGAATAGAATTATTGAGTGTGTGTATCTAACATTACCTAATTAAACTTATATTAAAATGACGAAATATATAATTAATAATTTAATATCATTTTTAAATACTTTTTATTTTTTTTAACTAAAGATAATATACTTTTTTGTGCCTACATTACACTATCGCTCTCCTCCAGTCGACACTCACCCGTAACGATAATGAGGCTATAGCCAAAAGCAACCATTTTTTGCACAAAGTTGCAAAGTGCGGTCATTTTTTGACATGACACTGATAAATAAGCACATTACGAACATGTTACAGTCCACACCTCAAGGAGAGTGTGGGCGTTACCTTATTCGTTGTAACTTACATATGAAATTATTTTTTAACATAAATGTAGAAAGTTCACAGTTCTGTTGATAGCATAAAAATGATTACTTTAATTAAGTATTAGTGGTTTACATTGGTATGAAAAATGAGTAACCACTAGTATTACGCCTCAGAAACGATGTAAGCCAACGTATTGTTATTAATCGTTACGGGCTACATATTTAAAACAATTGATCTTACGGAAACATAGCCTTACTAGATGAGTTACGGGGGTATCTCCTCGTGTAGCACAAAATAATTTGGAAATCATTCCAATCAAAAAACTCTAAAAGAATGACTTTTATCTTGATTGTATCCTATAATGGTATTATAGCCTATAACCCGTAAAAAACAAACAGGGCAGAAAAACGAATAACTAAACTAAGATCAAGAAATAGATTCCACAGTGCGTAGTGTGTATGTTACTTACTTTTATCATGATATGAAACAGTATGAATTAAAAATAATAGGAAAAATATAATAAAGAGAGTGTAGGTTCGCTTGTAAAACAGCAACGTCGGACAGTTACCAATCGAAGGTATTATACCAGCGGCATCGCTTATGTATATTCAGACAATAAGTAAACTGGAATTCAAGTACCACAGCTTCGCAGCCGGTCACGAAAAAACCAGCCTGCACCCATTGCTGACCAGTTATTTGTCAAAAATAAAAATTATACTTTGATTGTTATTTCAAGCGGGAAAGACGCCCGGCATCCGCTGCGAAGCGATACAGGCGATAAAACGACAATAAAATATATAAATAATTCATAATGGAACGCGAGTATTGATTCGTAAGAACGTGTCTCAAATGTTTTATTGCCGGTGGTATTAATAAATGGAGCAGATGCGCCCTGTTGTTCTTGCTGCCATGATTGCGTCCCGCTTGGCAGTTCAATTAATAAAAATCAAATAACTCATCTGCATTCATACAATAACATTGCAATAAGAACAGGCTTCTTATTTAATAACAAATGACAAAGCACAAATTGCTTCAGATATCTGATACTTTAATATTGGTTGCTTATTTATATGTGTAAAAAAATCTATAAGTATATAAACCTCTTACGTTATTACGGACAACACTGTCTGACAGCCAGTGCAGCTGAAATTACTGTGTATAGAAAGATGAAATTTGGTGAGTAGGTAAGGCTTTTGGAGTATAAGGAAACAATAAGAGAGACTTTTCCGAAATTGCTACCGAAACGGGAAAAAATGGAATGTTATGTTTATAATCGAATTTTTTGGCACTAGTCGGTAAAGTCGGCGATTAACTAGATATAAACGTTTTAATTTTTTTTTATTTTGTAGTAATATACTATGAACTATGTTTAAAGTTGACCTAAATACATTTCGTTCAACTTCATATTTGAAGTGTTACAAAAATACTTTAAACCTGCCTTGTCCGGAATTTTTTTCTTTATTTCTTTTTTTTGGGCATTTTTTCATAGAAGACTATCTCCTAATATTGAAATTGGCTCTATTTGACCTCCAATAAATATTACCCCATTTAATCCATTTCAAATTCCTTTATTAAATACTATTATTCTTATTACATCAGGTATTACAGTAACATGAACTCATCATGCTTTAATAGAAAATAATTATACTCAAATTTCGGAATTTAAGTCCGGAATTAGACATTACAGTATTCTTCTAAATGTCATTCATTTTTAATATTATTATTTTTCTCATATTATCTTCTCTACACCTGCTATAAATAAAAATTATGAGACGTTTTCACGACAATTTAATATTTATCTATTCACTCTTATATTATATACTAGCTTTTGTAATTGATTGCATTTTTTTAAATGTCTATCTGTACTGCTATACGGGTTCATCTTTTATTTATTTCGTATAAAATAACTTATAATTTCTATATCAAGTAAAAGTTTGTTTCATGATAAATAGCATCAATATTTATTAAGTTAACATTGCATTGTTAATAGAAATGATAGTGAACATGCGTACATCTGTGGCAATAAATGAATATAATGATGGAAGACCAGCAAAAAGTAGAACTGCGACATGCTTTAATTTAATATGGATGAGTGAAAAAATAAAAAAATATTGTGGTATTCAGAGTCAGTAGCTACGTAGTACATGCCAGTTGAATTTCTTGTTGTTGACACTTGAAAAGCAATGACATGTGCTACAAAAATAGTGGTCATCTGTCGGTCGACCAATCAGAGGGAGAATTTGAGGTGAGCTGCCTTCGGAGGCGGTCTCGTTTTCATATTTCTAGAACACGTTGTGATCTTAAAGTTCAATAAATCCATACATATTTATAGATGTTTTTATTATTTATTTAAATTACCTACTACTAAAAACACTTCAAAGTGGATAACTTAAAATTCGCTGCAGCGGTTTATTGTACAACTTAGCAAGCAAGTGATTTTCAATAATGGGAAAGGGATCTTTATGTTAATATGTCCATGGGAGACGTATTATCATAAAAATGTAGTTTGGACTCCCCTTTGTTTTCCAAATTTGTTCATGAATTTTCTAAATATTTTTAATAAGTAATATGAATATATTTTAAAATATTGCAAAATCATTGGCAAAATATTTTTGTAAACTTTTTGAAATACCCCCTAAAATACTTTTAATCTAGTGATCAGTAGATACTTTCGATCTTCCTATCCCGCCTATTTCAGTGATCGCTTGGTGGTAGAACTCAAGGGCACGCTTTTACTCACAATATTCTCTTGAGTTATCAAATCCATAACGTTTACGGTCACTTCCAATCAAACGCGGAATGATTATAACGTCAATATCACTAAAGGCAAACAGGCTTTGTTTTATTAGCACTTTACGTACAGGTGGTAAAATATCCAAGATGTTTAAACAATAAGTTAAATTAAACTAAATTTAAATTTCTTAGTTGAGTTTCTTATAGCAATCTATTCTAGGTCAAGCATTGAGAACTATAAATAGGACAATTAAGCCTATTTACCTACCAGAGTAGACAATTTATAAACGTATGAACATCCATCAAATAAACGATTATACAAGATAAAAGCTGCCGCGGCACGAAGATTTGCTCCACAAAATGTCAACAAGGCTCGCGCCGACAAAGGACGCCTCGTCGGGGCATGTGCGGCCCGCTACGGGTTATTTTGAAATAATCGGTTAATTGCGCACCCTTAACGAGTCTGCGGAAAATGATTGCTCATTGCTTGCACTTTTTCCGACAATTTTTTGTACAGTTACTTTTTAAATACAGTAGTATATTAAATTATAAGTAAATATTTAACACTAGCTAGAAAATATCGCTTGACTAAAGGTATATTTTATTTATTTAGTCTGGTAATTTTTAAGTACAACTTTTTTTTTGCCGTAATGCAGTGCCTCAAATTCGGCGGAAAGTGGGGAACGGAATTGATGAAAGAGAACCGAGTGCCTTAACACTAGGTTCTCAGGTTCCCTCTGCCTACCCTGCTATACGCGGGATACGCTATGCTATAAGCTATGTATGTATGTATGTATGTATGTACTTTTTTTTTTCAAAAAAGGGAAATTCATGCACTCGAAAGATTAGCATTAACTAATATTCTCGTAAGCAATACATTTTCTTTGTTTTTTTATTTTAGATAATATAATTCCATGTGCCTACATAAACTTTATTTAACTTTTTTCTACGTATATTTTTTATTAAAAATAATAACCAACTGAATCACAATTACCGCCAAGTAAACAATTGTAAAACTATGAACATGGGATTTCTGATATTTGCATAATTTTTACATTCAGTAACCTAACATAAGTAGGGGTACGTGGTTAGAATTGAAGTTACAACTGAATTCTGTAGAATGGAGCACTAAAAGCCACGGCCTTCTTTCACCTCTTCTTATGCCTCGTACACTGTTATTCACTTCTTCATACATTTCTGCCGCGGGTTTTCGTACAGCTTACGATACCTTCGTCTATTTTCTTTAATTTTAATGTTATAAATTCTTTATTGACTATATAAAATACAATTATCAGAATAATTATACAAAAATACCCGCCATTTTGTTGCGATGCAAACTTTGATTAAGAATATTACAGATTATATATAGGGACTTATACTGTCATTAGAACTAAGGGTATTGTATTCTGAATTTGTGAAGTGAAGTCGGTCAAATGTATGTTGTAATATTACCACATGACTTCAACGACAAGTTAAATAAAAGCTTATAAAAACCTACGCGGGCTTTAGCTAAATATAAAATTCATTGCATAAAGTAGTACAGCAGTGACGTGAACAATTATATAAATATCTTAAATATGCATGAAATAATTGCGTGCAAAATTTTACTTCAAAACGATAAAATTTGCAAGGTATAAATGAACTTAATTAGGTTTGAACGACTTAAGAACATCTTTTAATATATCGTTATCTATAATAATTATATATTTCAATAAACCTGTGACTACTTATGAAGGCGATATGAATATTCAATAATCTGCATAATGCATATCTGGGAGGCAATAAGCATTTATTCGTTGATAAATATTAAAATTTGCGTGCATTTTTATGTCGGACCACACAAGAAGCGGCACGTTTGTGCTGCCTACGAAACTGGGCGATGCTTTTACGGTTTAGTGCTCACCTGTGACGACACTCTACTGTATTGCAAAAGTATTTCACAAGAAACAAATTTGCTGGCAAAACTCGAGTATTTAACATTGTACTTTCTAGAGTTTTTATACTAATAAAAACTCTATAAATATATACGCACATATATATGTTAGAGCATAATGACTAAAAAATATTTATTATTTATTTTAACTGATTCGATATTTGAAATATGAATTAATGGTTAACCGGCTGGCGATACATTGCTAAAACACTATAGAAAGACAGTATAAATAGCGTGCGTCAGTACAACGAGTAGTTCAAACAGACGACCGCACAGAGGCTTCATGGGCCCAACCACAGGACCCATCCATCTTTATGGATAGTGCAGATTACCATGGCCATAGGGCACTCGCCCCTGATGCCATCACCCCTCCTCAGAAAACCGCTTTCTGCGAGTTCACATATTGGTGAGCTTTCGCCTGTGCCAATGGAGCACACTGTCCATGGCGTACGAGGGTGGTGATTATGTCGCTACTCCTTAGGACTCGGATTCCGTGACATAATCAATTTAAAATCTTTGAATAAATCTAAATACTACGTTTATATAAAATTAAGGAATTAAGGAATCTGTAAGGAAAGTGATTAATATAATATTTTAAAATAAAAGTGTTACGTTTAGTTAAAACGTTTCGCTACCTAACTATATGTCTATTTTTTAATATAGGTGACTTACTTTATCGTTCATTAAAATGAAGTTTTATCTTCAATTACATTATAAGCTAAACTGAAAAAAAAAATATTTTAAAAATACTAAGTATATACAAAATATTTTAAATAGAAATATTTTGACTCTTGTACAGATCCCTATTAGAATACTTATCTTATTAGATAAAATTAAAGTAGATATATGTATTGCACTCATCACCACAGCATTAAAAGTTCATGATGCATTCAATGGAACGTAATAAACTAACTAGTTATCAGTATTTCAAGCTTCCTAAAAACATTCGTCCAGAAGCTATAATTAAATAATAAAGTAGATAATGAAAAATACTTATTCTAAATCACAATCTTGGCTATAAACTACGGAAATGTCAGTATAATTGTCTTTTTAGATGTTAATATGTATAAAATTTTATATTCCTCTGAGACGTGCAAATAACATCGTAAAAACAGCAAAAATTCCAAAATAATTTTACAGACAGCACTTAAAAACATAAGTGTACGAGTAATAGGTACCTAACTAAGTATAAGAACTGCACTTAACACTTCTTTAGGTTTCTGTTAAGCTAAATTAAATTTATATGCATTTAAATATTTTAGCTTTCAAAATTTGTGTGTCAAAATTCGTATTATCATATAAATTTCATCTAAGCTTGTATTTTTTGCAATTTCACTTCCAAATGTTCCTTGAGCTTCTTTTTTTATATCCAATTTTGTTGAGCTTGTGTTTTTCGACCTTGTTTCTTTTTCGTGTTCCTAATCTGCTAGTAAGTCCACAAATATATTGTACTTTACAAAAGCTATGTCGATGGGAATCTTGCTATATGGACTGGTAGATAGCTACTTCTTATAAAACTTATTTTGGACTAAATGAGTACTTATAACGGAAAACTAAACTTGAAATATTATGTTAACTATTACGTATTTATACGTATTTAGATATTATTACGATATTGTTTACGATAAATACTTTTTTAAATGGACAGTGTCAGTTTTTTTACAAACCAATGGGCATTCATGACATTTATTCTTTCATTATATAAGCCCGTAACAATATTACATATTAAATTGTACTGGACAAAAATATTACTTTATAAAAACCATAACAAACCATTTTTGAACCTTTCCTTTTTGAAAATTGATATATTGTACACCAGTCTATGGACTAGTTAGAATATACTAGTTATACTCTCCATAGGCTAGTGCCTCCCTGAGGATACCCTCTACTCTCTTTACACACAACATAAAATGCGTTAAATAACAACGAATCTCTGAAAATAAGGTATAGGTTATACCTTATATTACCGACAAGAAACAAATACATAGGTATATTAATAAAATGAGAAAACAATTTCCTAATTTATTTTTAAGATTTAACTTTACATTTTATTTATACGCATTTCCCACAAGCACGTTAGGCAGAGGCCCATTTGGCGGGAAACCAAATGCCGTAAATTTATTTATTTTTTTTTATGGAAAGGACAAGGCAAACGAGCGTTCGGGTCACCTGATGGTAAGTGATCCCCGCCGCCCACGGCCCCGTGTAACACCAGAGGAGCTACAGGTGCGTTGCCGGCCTTTGAGGTGGGAGTAGGCGCGCTTTTCTAAATTAAAATAAATTAAATTGTCTATGCAAGAGAATATTTTATAAATAATTATTTAAACAAACATTTTCAAAGTGGTAATTGAAATGAAAACAAAAACTATAAACTCAATAAGTATACCTACATTATGGCATTGTTAAAAACCATTTAAAATAACTAAAAACAAAATAAATTTGTTTAAGATATTTACGCTTAATTTTTGTCAGACATTTTCAGACTTCACGTTGATATGGTCGAGAATAACTCTTTCGTTATATATACAATGTAACATGTACAATTGTACAGTCGTTTTGAATTTGTAGACGTCAGTTTCCTTCCTTTATGCCAAGCGTTGAATAAAATGAATGACAGGAGCTGCCCACTCTGACCGTGGGAGGCTTGTGTTAAACTTCCGTACCGTGAGAAAATACTTAGATGCACTTCATGGTCTACCTCGAACTTGGTATTTGCATTTTTTTAGAGTAATTAAATATAGTATAAAGGAAATAACATAAAACCATGCTATACTTAAGGATTCAAATACTGGTCTTAAAGAATATATTGTAGTACATCAGTACTTTACAAAAAATCTGGTGTCTTGATTCTTGACATGGTTGGAAAGCACCTCAGGGTATTTAAAGGTTTGAATTTAAGGTCATACAGTATTTTCGCAGCCTGAAACCTAGCCTAGTCTAGCATTAAGGGCGTGTTCTTTTCAGTTTCCTTCTTAAACTAATTTGTTATTCAATACCAACGCCTAAACTATAAACATTATCATAATCGCTTGATAAGTTAAAGTTAACAAAAATAAATGATTTAACAAAAAATAAAATATGAATATGTATCTAAAATTAAAATTTTACAAACCATCGTACGATTGAGTGATTTTGTTATAAATTACAACACAATTTTCCTTTCACCCCAATTATTGAATACGCCACTGAAACGTTCATGCGACTGTGTTTATCATCCAGATAATGAATGCAATCATAATTTAAAGTAATGAGATTTCATGAATTACGCTTATACCATCGTTGTGGTGGATTGTCTTTTTAAGGCTTTATTATTTCCGCTTTATTCAGGCACCACACATACACAGTTTAAATGAAAAACATTTTTTAATTAAAATATATTGGATAAAAATGCATATTATATCTCAGAAATTTTAAGAATAAGTTTGTGTATAGTCTTATCCTTACTTAATATTATAAATGCGAAAGTAACTCTGTCTGTCTGTCTGTCTGTTACGCTTTCACGCCTAAACCACTGAACCGATTATGATGATATTCGTTATGAAGATAGAACTAAACTTGGGGAAGGACATAGGATACTTTTTATCGCGAAAAAAATGATAGATGGGGTTGAAATAGGGGATGAAAGTTTGTATGGAAGTTCCTTATTGTCAAACATAAAATCATGTAAGATTGTTTAACTGTTTACAACTTCACCACATAAACCACTTAACCAATTTTGACAAATAGTCTAGACCTTGGGAAAGACTATACGATACTCCTTATCATATCGCGCGATATAAGCGAATTCCACGCGGGCGAAGCCGCGGGCGGAAAGCTAGTATATTATATAAGATTATTATTTACAAATTCCTACCTACACAAAACAAAAAAAAAATTTATGAAGAAAAAAACGGGTATTATAGAACTGAAACCACATTCTTCTAAACGACAAAATTCAATCATAATGAAATTTCAATACGATTATTATATATTTTTTATTGGCAACTCATAAAGTAGATACCTTTGCATGTAGATAGATTTTGCAGAATTGATCGTATGATTCGCAGTTTCTTCGCTGTTTATTTTTTTTTCTTTTTCTTTTTTTTTTAACTTCACGCTGTATCCCGCATTTAGCGGGGTAGGCAGAGGGAACCAGAGAATCAAGTGTTAAGACACTCCATTCTCTTTCAACATTTCCGTCCCCCACTTTCATCATCATCATCATAATTTCGCTGTTTATCTTTACATATAAAAAATTAATACTATTTAAAATTATTACTTATAAATATACGTAAGTATAAAATAAAGTTTTAGAGGTACACATTCTTGTGCGTTTTCATTACAACGCTGTCGCTGAAAGAAAGGAATTGTTTCTTATATATTTACTGTATTTAGGTGAATTACTTTGCCTTAAAAAAATTCTAAAAATATATTATAACACAATTATGTAGGGTACCTACTTTAAATACCTATTTGTAATTCATTGTGCATATTTTGATCCCATTAGGTATAGTTTATTGATAGTTTTGGCAGTATTTTTAACCTCACAGTGTATCCCGCATATAAGAATAATCCAGCATAAAGGCAGAGGGAATCTAAGAACCTAGTGTTAAGACACTCTGTTCTCTTTTGATATTACCGTTCCCCACTTTCCACCGAATTGAGACATAGCGTGCTGAGTGGCGGAACACAACGCTGCGCTTAGCCAGAGCAAGTGAGTTTACCAGAGCGAGGAAATGAAAATTATAAATATTATTTATTATTTTCATTTCCTGGTGGGAAAAAAGTGGGAATCGAACCCACACCCTGTCGTGTTTACAGACGCACGCTTCGGCCTCTGCACCACGACAGGCCTTTTTGGCAGTTTTTTAGCAAGTCATAATCGTACCTGCCCCCATGACATGAGTTCACAAAAAATGAAATATAACTTTTAAAAATATAAAAATCGTCATATGATTTGTGATTTATTATAATCAGCACACAATCTCTAATATTGCAGGCTAATAAATAATTATGTTATACATTTCTATACGACACTGCACAGTGTAGTGTACACGTTAGTTCACCGTGATAATGACAAAGTCATGAATATGCATATTTGCACCTTGCACGACACCGTTCCTTTTTAACCCTTACCCTTTTGCGAAATAACAAAAGTATCTGTCAATAAAATTTATGAATATTCAAACTTAACAATTAAGAAATCAATGTTAGCTAATATCTCAATTTTTCGATTAGTCATCTTGCATATTTTTTTCAATGGCTGTGAGAAAGTGGTCGAACAAAGGGCAAACTGCAGTAGATAATGATCGATGAGAACAGTCTATATTCGCCAAACAATGTTTTTTTAGCTCCATGTATACTTATAATGTATTTTTCAATCAAACAAAATCGACTGGATCGAAATACTCGTATCTGAATTTTCGCATGGTATTAGCTTAGTTTGGCTTTTATCCTGTTATTCGTGACAATTTTAAGGAAAAAGAAAGAAAAACTGACACAGCGAAATTACTTTTTATATACTGATAAACTACTGGAAAGAAATGAATGATTTTTGAATGATTAAAGCTTGGAGCAACATAGCGGATACTTTTATCCTGGTAGTCAACGTATTTTCCGTAAGAAAAATCAAAAACTAAACTGATGTTAAAATTTCTTTCTAATCTCACCAAGTAGTGTGGTTCTTTTGAAAAGAAAAGAATAATATATATACTTATAAAAGAAGTATAAGCTTTTTATTATAAGGATCGTATAATCACAAAAGACTAGCTGTTACCCGCGATTTTGCTCGCGTGCGTACTATAATGTATAGTGCGTATGTGCGTTAATTTGAAGACTTTGAAGTAGCTAGATTTTGCGACATTTCGTGTCTGCCAATTTTTTTTTATTTAAAAACAATTTTTTTGTTATAAAAGCTTTCCTATTTCCTTTTTAGTATCTCTATGAATATGTGTACAAGGTTTCATGATAACCGGTTAGTATTTTTAACGTGAAAACGTAACAAACAAACTTACATTCACATTTATAATAATAGTAAGGATGTATGGATAGGTAGGATGAAGTATGAAGTAACAAGTCGCGCCATCTGTTATCAAATCGATGATACTGATATTTTTACTAACTACATTATTAAATTATTAACTTAAATAAAGTTAAACAAAAATTTAAAACAAACCTTTTAAAAGAGCCATATAGTTTTACTTATCACGATTTTATAAGCTTTCCTGCGAATCAATGAATTAATCTATCTAAGAAAATGTTGGAACGCAACTTTGCATGCATTTGATTTTGGGAAATACAATATAATATTTTAGGCGTGCTGCTTATATATTTTTTTTTAATTTAGTATTATTAATAGTATATTCATGAAAAAATGAAGGTATTATAAACTTACTTTCAAGTACTACTGATAAATATATTCCTTATTTAGATGATATGTATAACTCAATAACTCTAAAACTTATGACTGTATTTCAGGAGCTGTTATAATTATAAGCTCTAGATCCAAAAAACCAGACCTGATGGCAAAAAATTACTCATATATGACTGCAAAATGAAAGCTCCAGGAAACATAAAAGAAACCAGATACAGTCAAATTTTGTTACTTACAAAATTAACAGAATTATTTATTATTAAGCGTAAATAATAATACGCCATTAAGTGATGATAATGTTTTCTCCTACTCCTTTAAATATCTTATGACTACATAGCTAAAATAAGAGGAACTATTTGTAACTCAATTCTAATAATGTTTTGATATTTAATTTTTCCCCTACCACTTGATTCTTTGTTATGGAATTATTTCCTATTTCTTGTAATATAATTTGTCCATTATGGTTCTAAATCAGGTGTCGGTCTTTCAAATCAATTATGTTGTAAAATCTTTTTGCTAATAGACACTTATATAACTAAAAAATCTTTTACTTCCAGGCAATGGTAAAATAATAAATATAAAAATTAATTTTTGCTCCTGCCTCGGACATACGCAAATATAGATACAGAAACAAATTCAAATTAAAGATGTGTTAAAATAAAAACATGGGAAGAATTCAAATTTATCATTTTATTTATAAAAAAATATTGAGACAATAGGTTTCAATAACAAGCATATAAGTTTTGCAATTAGAAATGAGAACATAAGAAAAATAAAATATATTCAAGTATTATGAAAACATAAAATGCATACTTCCCATGGAACATTATATGAAGGGTTCATATGATTTTATACAAAAAAAGAGTATGGTCATAATACTTGAAATTTTAGTATTATCTTAAAGTCTAGATATCCAGTCTTGAAGTGATTTAATATCAGTTGGATTGTCATCATCTCCGGTGTTAGCAGAACACTCAACAAATTCCACTTTGCTGCCAACATGAGAGAACTCAAAATCTTTACCTAATTTTCCAAGATATGTTGAATTGTTGGATTGAGATGGATCTACAGACTGTAGTTGGCTGGATTTAGTCACACGAACTAGATTTCTGCAAAAGTTTTTTTTTATATATATATAACATTAATTGACATTTAAATATTTAGTGGTTAAATTTCTTTTCGTCTTTTAGTAGATTAATTAATATGGCTAAAATATATTCACTACTTACATTTCCTTCTCAAGTAAGCTTTTGATTACTTGACTGCCTTTTGCCATAGGTTGATCTTGTTTGTTACATAAAATTAGCAATGGAGGATTGTTACTCTGTATTACTGGATCTAAGAGTATAGTATATAAAAACCTGGAATATTATATTCTTATCTTATTCTAATAACTAATAAATTACTTAAGCTTATAGATTTATGAAGGTAAATAAAAGTATCATAAGTGTCTTATTTAATTATTATTCTAGTCTATAGAAGTGTCAGTGTTGTAAAACTTACTCAGCAACATCCCTTATTTCTTTCTGTATAGTAACAGAATCAACAACATAAACAATAGATTTAGCATTATTCTTGTATTGATCGAAATATTTATTCCTTAACCGTTCTTGGCCTGGTAAATCCACAATTCTCAGAGTTTTCTGCAATAAATTTGAAAATTACTTTGTGTTTGTAAAGCTTTAGTAAGTAAATTAAAAATACTTAAATAAAACCTACACTTGATGTTATATATTCCTCAAGATTTTCTTTCATGGACGTAAATGTCTGTCTATATTGTGAGTATACCAATCTCACAAAAAGCAATGTTTTGCCAGCGTCAGAAAGTCCCGCAAATAAAATGGAGGTGCGTAAATGACGGCGTCGTGAGAAACACCACCAAAATACTAAATAGACAAAAATTATGATAAAATTGGTTATTATTTTAAAAAAAAGTATCAATATTATTCCTATAAACGCTTACCGAAAGTGAATAATAACACTATCAAACTCAGTAAGGTTATGTATTTAGGATCATTTAAGAATGGCTCCGTGTGAATTTTCTCCTTGATAACATCAGAGTCTGTTTCTAAGTTATCCATTATATAAAAGTTTTTTATTAATTTTACTTATTTAATTATATATTTTATTTTAAGATTTTCAAATATGAAATGTTTAAAAACACCTTTCACTTGCCGCTTTTGACAATAGACATGTCACGACACACATGTGACGTGCCATGACATACATAAATAAAACAGATTATATATAATATATAGCTGTATTTGGCAATGACAGTAACTTTGCAGCTATCCATTTCACATATATGTGATATCTAATTGAAAATTACAATAGAAAGTGTCACAAGAATTCATAATTTTATGATTTGCTAAGTGTGTTTTCAATGCGAACTCAAAACAACAAAATCAGTCTAGATTTATACCTATAATAAACAACTAAAATAATATATCGGTAAATAATGCAATGTGGTGAATTTTGACATTATGTCTAAAAATTATGAAAATAAATATATAATAATATAGTATATCGAGATTAAATACAACGACGATTATTTTTTAAAACAATATCGATATTCCAATATATCGATATATTCATTTATTATTTGAGTTTTGAACATAATCACAGTTCACAAGTACCTATTTCACAATGAAATGTATTTGTGCCGTAATGAAGTTTTAGAGAAAATTAGTATAAGATAATTAAACTGTTAATTTATCAAAAAATTAAGCGTATAATTTCCTACAACACTAGACAATTAAATAGAAATTGAGATTTTTAATAAAAAAACAACTGAATACAAAAACTAAGAAATAAATGATTTGTTAAAATATTATACAGGTAATTACATTTATTCATAATACTATGTATAGTAACCTCAAACAATATGATAACATTTTAAAGAGATAAGATAATATTTATTAGTTTTGTTTTTGACGTACTAGATTATTTATTGGTTGATTATAAGTTTAAATAATAATTTCTGTAGTGGCCTGACAAGTTAATAAAAGTAATGAACTGTGATAAAATTATTCTTCCATTAGTTGTGTAACAAAAAGTATTAATTCATCAAAAATTCCAGATTTACTCATTTTTCTAAACAAGCTGATCTATCACAGTGGGATAACATATCAAAAACTCATATGGGCATAAATTGGTTAAAATTAAGATATATTAAAAACACCGTACCATTACCCAAAATGAGCATTGACATTGGAGGTATGTCTTTCTACTTTTTAATTAAAAAAAAACTATTGATGTATTTTTTTTAAATTACTTAATAATAATTAATTAATGAGTTCCGCCACTCAGCACGCAATGTCTTAATTTGGCGGAAAGTGGGGAATGGAGTGCCTGAACACTAGGTTCCCTCTGTCTACCCTGCTATATGGGGGATACAGTGTGAAGCTATGTATGTATTAATGTAACATAATACAATATTGTAAACATTTTAGGTATGCGAATTAAATACAAAGATAGAAATGAAACATTTTTAGAAGAACATTTAGCATCAAAAGAGCCTTTTGGGCAATTTAAAGCATGGTTTGATGATGCATGTGCGAGAAAGGAAATTTTAGAACCTAATGCTATGTGCTTAGCAACATCTTCAAAGTATGTATGCACTTAACTTTTATATTTATTAGTTTATAAGTTTTCTTATATAAAATAGTTTAAAAATGTTTTTTTCTACTTTAAAGAGATGGCTACCCTTCAGCAAGATTTGTTCTATGTAAAGGGTATGGAAAAGATGGTTTCAAATTTTTTACAAATCATGGAAGCAGGAAAGCTAAAGAAATGGTAAGTATAATAAAAGATATATACAAAACATGTAAGTTTCAAAAGTACAGTAGTAGTAGTAAAATAAAATATTATTTATTCATTTTTATTTATTTATTTATTTCATTTATTTACTATAGGAAAACATACAGCTTTTTATATACAAAAATAAACCTTAAAATTAAACAACAGATTGCCAATAAAGTTTTCACTACAATTTTAAAGCAATTTGTGAACTCAATAATACTTAATTAAAATATGAAAATTCAAAAAAATACATTAATATAATTATATATACACAAATAAATATTTTAAATAAATATTTTAAATTTATATTATAAAATATAAATAATTATATATACACACTTCATATACTTAAAACACACCTGTACACATAAACATAAATACAACATACATACATAAGAAAGTTAACAATTTCTTTTTAACAAATTAACAAATTTATTATGTGAAATATTATTTTAAGGCTGAAAATCCAAATGTCGCAGCAACATTTTACTGGGAAATATTAAACAGATCAGTGAGGATTGAAGGTCATATTGAAAAATTATCTGAAGATGAATCTACTAAATATTTCCATTCCCGGCCAGTTCCCAGTCAGATTGCTGCTAGCACCAGTTTTCAAAGTACACCAATAGAATCTAGAGAGGTTCTTTGTGAGAGGGAGAAAGTTTTAGAGGCTCAATATATGATTCCAGGCAAAGAAGTGCCAAAGCCAGAGTTCTGGTAATTATATTATAACAATTTTTTTAAATATAGCATTATAGGTCCTAAAAATGTATCACTAAATATTTTATTTTTTAAGGGGTGGTTATGTCATACGTCCTAAAGCAGTAGAATTTTGGCAAGGACAAAGAGATAGACTACATGATAGGATTAAATTTAGAAAACCAAAAGATGGCGAAGTACCTGATGGAAAACTCTTACATGAAGGAGAAGATGGTTGGGTTTTTGAAAGACTTTCTCCATAAATACCCATAATATATATTTTGCTAAGAATAATATCTTCATTTAAGATGAAATAATCATTGTGTATATCAAGGTTACGGTAAAATAAATTATTATTGATAAATGTTTATATTCTTTTTATTTTTAAAATTTCTCTTTGTATTCCACAATTAGTTTTCCATACTACATCACTTGTAAGATCAAAGTTTTTTAAAACACTTTCAAATTGTCTTATTCCACCTCCAACTCCAAAATAATAGGTTTTAGCACCCACTAAAACTATACCATTTTTATTTAATCTATTTTTAATAAGTGAAAGTATCTTATTATAATTTTTCTCATTGTAAATTGTTTCTGCAGTCAGTATAACATCAAAATTTTCCAAATTTTCTAGCAAGGTATCAAATGA
Source organism: Philaethria dido (assembly GCA_033558755.1). Taxonomy (NCBI): domain Eukaryota; kingdom Metazoa; phylum Arthropoda; class Insecta; order Lepidoptera; family Nymphalidae; genus Philaethria; species Philaethria dido. Next base: position 354,603 of record JAKGSA010000720.1, read on the forward strand.
AGCCCAGTCTCCTGAATAAAATTTGCACTTTTTAATTTGTTCTTCTCTTTCATCTTCTTCAATATTTAGTAGAACATTTGGAATAGTAGAAATTTCTAATATTTCTTTATTCTAAAAAATATTATTAAATATTGTATCTAAAATTTCAAAATTTGAAATGTATCATATATATATTATTAATATAAGTATTTTACTTACATAATCTTGAAAAGTGACATATGCTCCTTTCAAAAAAGCATATATTCCTAAAATACCAGCTCCACAACCCAAATCCAACACTTTTAAATTCTGAAAATTTATGACTTCTGGATTTTCTTCTAAATATTCTATAAGATCATATGTGCATTCCCAAATCTTAAGCCCACCTAGTTATGTAAAAATATATTTTAGAAACATTAAAAATATATAAAACAGAAAATGCAATGCATCAATGCTGTCACATATATATGCAGTGTTAACCCTTTCCAATTGTGTGCTCCAGAACAGAGCTATTTTAAAAATCATATTCAAGCTTGAGGACTCTGCTGCAGAGACAATGCTAAAAAATTAAAATAGTTATTTCTGATGTGGAATCAAAAGCTACTAAGACATTTTAGCATATAACAATATAAGAAGTTTTTTTTTAATTATGAGAAAAAAAACTGAGCGCAAAAGATCCCTTTGCTCTTCAGGGAAGTGGAGAGAAGCCATTTAAAATTTGTCATGCTCAAAGGCTATGAAAATAATGCAAATAATTAAAAATGTTATTTCTGATAGGAAAGCAAAAGCTATTTAGATATATTTTGTTATAACATTTAGAAAAACAAAAGAAAATAAAGTTAATTAAAAAAAACCTCAAAGTGCAAAAGATTATATTATAAATATTTTCATTACTCTGGTCTGGTTTTCTCTACTTAACATACAATATTGCAAAAAAATGTGTGGAAAATGATGAAGAAAATGAACAGAATATCTTGTCCGTAAGTTCTCTCTGACTACCCTGCTATGTAGGCTAAAGGGTGAAACTGCGTTTTTCTTTGTAATACATGAAAAATGATTTGATTTTCTTAGAAACTATTTTAAAAATATATTTTGTGTCATATATACACAAATATAAATTCAACACCTTCATATGTGCCAGTGACAAGATCACTATGATTATGATTAGCAAGTTCAACAACATTGTCCAATCCTTTTTCCTTTATATATGTCATCATATTGCTGATTACCACATGTCCTATTTCTGCATCTCCACAAACAAACATTTTAGCTTGAGCTGCTAAATTTTCAAGATCTTTTATTTGATCGCATGGTACTATTTCCTCGCTTTTTAGCCATTCGATATTATCACTGTCTTAAAAAAAAATCAATTTGTATGAGACAAAAATTAATGCAATTTATTTATGGAATAATTATACGTTTCATTAATTAAATAAAATACCATTCTTATCCGTTTCATCAGGTTCACCCGAAAAACCAAATTTAAATGAATTCATATTTATATAAGGATTATTTGAGCAAAAACAATAATAAATGTTTTGATAGAATTATTTTTGTAGTTTCATGTGATTGCGGAGATATATTTGATAAATTTGACTAAGTATTATGTTATGTTTGTATACAAATTCGTGTAAAAAGTTCAAACCGCATGAGCATTTCAACTGTGACAAGTGACAATTATCTACTATTAAGATTATAGAATAAAAAGATTTCAAATGCCTTGAAACCATAAACCATAAAGACAGGAACATACATGATCTATGCAAATAATTATTAACACATATATTTCTACATTTTCTTCATCATTATCTTCATCTTTTTTCAATTTACTGTCGATGCTGTCGTATTTTCATTCTCACTGATTTAGCTTTTAATATTAGCGAACTATTCTAAGATTCATTAAGCCTAAAAGAACTATATCTTATAGACTTATAGACAAGGGATGGATATTTGGATAGAAAAAATAATTAATAATATAGTATATATTTTGAGAAAACTTCGCGTTTGCACCAAAATTAATAATTTTGGTACATAAAAGTATAATTAAAAAGTATACTTTTATATAATTCGATGCAGAGACTATGAAAACTAAAATTTCGTAGGAATTTCGAGAAATCCTCTCTTAGTGCTCCCTTACACTTTCTAACGAGTCTGCAGAACAGTCGCCAGTACGTTGTTTATCAGCCACTTAAAATGCAAGCGTTTTATATAATCTTACTTTTTTAAATTACAATTACTTGTTTTTATTGTTGTTACTTGTGTATTACCAAATAATACTTACGTTTACTTCGTAAGCTAGTATTCCCTTGCTAGTTAAAAAATCTATATGAACTGCTTACGTACTTATGTTACTATAAGAATAACAGAATTATATTAATTTTTAGGTTTAAAATTATATATTCTTATAGTGTAATGAAATATTTACTTCACATAAAATTAGTGGAGATGATTTACACTGAAACGATTTTCATAGAATACATATTTCTCTGCCATATTACGTACAGTTGAATAATAAATGTGATATTTATATTAAATAATTATTAAATAGAATAAAAAAATAAAATCATATTTCATAGAATTAAACCTACCTCTATAAAAAAAATTGTAAAAAATTTAATGCCAGTTGATAGAAAAATTGAAAGTATATAATGTAGTAGGTGTCTGTTATACATTAAATCATTAAAGTATAAAATAATGGACATGAATATTATTAGATCTAAAAATGTCGTAGGAATTACTATTTTTGTGTTTTGTCAATATTTCCTTATGTAAAAAATTGACACCGAAACCTTGAACGCATCATTATATTCTAGCTCCTCATTCATTCAATGATTCAAGCACACGAGTCAAACTAAGAGTCAAAAGTTGTGCGGTTTCCATTGTATTTTTGTATTTACAGAATATTTATAAGTCTAGAATCCATATTTAACTTGATAAACAATGACAGACGTTGCAAAGAAGGTAAAATTACAAAAGTGTATTCCAGATTCTAATTGTTTAAAAGATAAAATTAATATATATGTTTGATCTACAGTACAAACTGATATAAAATTCTTTGGCGTTTTTAACGTTTTACAAACTAAAAGTCTTACATATCTCTAATAACACGGAGCCGAACAATGTCTTCAATTTTAGCTGCTATAGAAAATCAACATAACCTCACTAACTTTAAGTGTGGTCATGGGATGTTGCCGATTTAAGCATTGTACTTTAATTTTGTTTTCAAATATTTATTTTGTGTTCGTATTAAGTAAATTATAGCGGTTCCAGGTTCAGGAATATAAAGATTCCCTCAAACAGAAGGCAGAACACTTAATAATAAAAGGTTTTCCCGAAAAAATAGTAAAGTTGAATGAACTTCTAGAAACATCAAACTTCCAAAATCGGGATCTTTCCGATGTTCATCAGGTAATATTATATATTATATTTTTTATAAGAACAAGTTAATAAGCAAAATTAAACATAGCTGAAAATTCCCTTAAGAATAGTCTCTAATCTTGTGCTATTTACTTTTAGGACCTAAACATTCCAGTGCCGCCTCCAGCTCAGTCTAGTATTGAACCTAATGCTAAAAGACAGCGTGTAGATGTAACCGAAATGTCAAGCAACTCAACTATTGAGGGTACTAGAGTCTACGCATTACCTAATGGATCTGTACCTTGTAACAAACCATTGAGTGATCTAATATATCTTGTAAAACCACATATTAGAGAGCTTGTTGAAGATTCCAACTTAGTAAGTACTTTACATGTATCTTATTGTAATAGTTTTTTAGAATAAATATTTTACTATAATGAACATTTACATAGAATAATAAATAAAAATAAAAAAATTTCAATATGATACACTAAAGTGTATCATATTGAAATTTTTTATTTTTAATTAATAGTATATAAAATGTGTAATGAAAATATAAAAAAAATTGTAATCGTTGGAATTTTTTAGACATACATACCATAGGCTACCATAAACTTTATATGTGAAACCAGTTGTTTCTTGGCTCTTCACAGTAGAACTGGCTTAGAAGCTAGTGGTAGATTTATGTACATTAATTGTCAATGCTTTCAAAGGTTTATTGAACTAAAGAATAATTTAAATTAAATTTTCAGTTGAAAATGTGGATTTCCTTCATGATTCCAAAGATAGAGGATGGAAATAACTTTGGAGTTTCAATACAAGAGGATACACTAGCTGAGATACAATCTGTAGAGTCAGAGGCTGCCGCATTCTTTGATCAAATTTCACGATATTTTATTTCCAGAGCAAAAATTGTTTCTAAAGTGGCGAAATATCCTCACATTGATGACTATAGAAGAGCTGTTAGAGTGAGTTAAATTCCTTTTCATAACAAGTTAGTTAATATGTCAAAATGTTATTAAATTATAGTATAAAATAAATTTTAAGGGTAGGATATAAGAAAGGGATATAATAAGTAGTACAATAAGGCGGCCTTATCGCTTAAAGCGATCTCTTCCAGGCAACCTTTGGATATTGGATTTGTATAAATATTTGATATTTCAAGAGTGACTCATATCATTTGCAAATTTGCTTTTGTTTTATATAGTGAAACAATCATACATCTATAAAAACTTTCATCATGGCACCAGCCATGATAATTGAAGTTTCCTTCCATATTATCCTGTTGTGTTACACACAATTTCCATAAGTAAAAAATTGACATTATTTTAATTTAGCTAGTTCATTTAATTATAGAAGCATAGAATCATAGAATAATATAAGTTGTGTGGCTTCTTTTGTATTTTTTGATATTTTTGAATATTTATGGATATACAATTTAATACTAATTATGGTTTTATTTAGATTGTATTTGACAATATCTGTACAGGATGTAAGTAGGTTGATTAATTGACATTTTTTTATCATAGTATAATAAGTTTTATCTATATGGTGAATAAATTTACTGACTTAAATAAAAAAAAGTAATGAAATCAAAAACTTTCAGATAAAAAAAAAATAACATAAAAACAAAATTTACATAAAGAACCTAAAAATGTCATCAAATCCATTAATTTTCGATTTATCAACTTATTCACACCTGGTACAGATATGTCAGTATGCATATGGGCAGGCATGGTGTTTATAAGTGTCATGCTCTAATGCCTTGTCCTAACGTAATTTTTAAAGTGAAAACTTCTTTAGCGGCGTTGTACACTTTTTGTGATGGGTAAAAAAATGTTAAACTTGGGTCAGCAGTAATTGATAGTATTTTTAAACTGATAAATAAAGCAATTCATGCAAAATTGTTCCCTAACCATTCCAAAATATCAAAAATGCATGTATGTTCAAGTTTTCACTTCTACCAGCACATCCAGAGTGCAACCCGTTAATTTTTTTTATACTTTCCAGGAGTTAGATGAAAAGGAATATCTATCTTTATGGCTGGTCATGTGCGAAATCCGTAACCGCTACTGTTCCTTACACGACATTGTGATCAAGAACTTAGAGAAAATCAAAAAGCCCCGTTCCTCTAATGCAGATTCATTATACTAGGACCTACTTTAATCTCATTTAGTAATTTAGGATATTCCTTGTGAATTTTAAGGGTACTTTGTGTATCTAGTTTTTTATTCACTAGAGTAAAATACAGCCATGTTATTGAATTGAATAGACTACTTTGCCTAATATTCTAGCTCTGACAAATTATATTATTAAGTAAATGCAAAAATTTATTAAATATTTGTATATCGATCCCCATTTTGTTATATTAAATAAGAGATTCCACCATTTTTGTATTTTTACTAGTGATTAAAAATATATATATTTGCATTGAGGTATTGTAGCAAGGTCTATTTAAGTATTATTATGTAAATCGAGACTGACATCTGTGTTTTGTACTTGTTAAACTCTATGGAATTTCCTATGAAATGAATAAATGTAACAACATGGAGAAGCCATAGACTTTGACATGTATGTATACAATATAGGTATTCATTTCTTAAATATCCAAACTCGACTAATTTATAATTTGTTTATGATAATTGTTTAACATTTTTTATTCTATATTTCATAGTGTCATAGCCTAGAACTTACTAATGTTAGTATGAATTAAGAGGTGTAACATTTTTGTACATAAGCTGTTAGTCTTGCTACAAAGCTTCAATGTAAACTTTTGTACCACCACATGAACCCGATTTAATTCTTAACGACATTAGTCTAAGTGCATAATACTGTATTTACATCATTAAAATAATCCAAACAGCCAAACGGTCAATTTTTATTTATTCCTAACATTTATAATGCTGTGTTATTTGGTAACTTGGTTCATGATTGGCTGAACAGATGTTAAGTAACATTATAATCAATTCACAAATACGTTTCTATGAAGTCGTTTGTATTTTATTTTCCTAAAATACGAACATTTTAATTTATCGCCCTACGTGATTTTTTTTTTTTTCTTTTTATTTTTTTCATGAAAGGACAAGGCAAACTCAAGTGTTCAACAATACCTGATGGTAAACCCTGCCGCCCACGGCCCCGTAACACCACAGAGTGAGCTACAGGCAGGCGTGGCCGGCCTTTGAGGTGGAGTAGGCGCGCTTTTTGAAGGTACCCATTTCCTGTATCGACCTGGAAAAACTGCCGCGGGTAGGCCATTCCACAGTTGAGTGAAGTGATTATAAATCATTTTAATTATCGCTAATTAAATGTTTATTGTCTTTGTAAATATTAAAAGAAATTAAGCTGCTTTTTTTTGTACCAATACTTCCATAAACCGTAAAATATTATATTACATTAATGGGTGTAGAATGAAAGAACGTGCTCAGGCGGTTTGGGGCAATGTCGTGAGGGGATGAGGGATGAAAGAATGGTGAGAAAGATATATGAAGCAAAGGTGAGCGGTGGGTGAGGAGGGTAGGAGACCTCTGGCTGACTCTTCTCTCGAGAATACAGTATCAATGATACTGGAGGAAGTATCAATGATACGTAAAAAGCATGAGGACCCCCCGGAGGGCATGCATGAAGAGGTTAATGACTGTGGATGAGGCGAAAGAGGTATGCAGGGACCGTAGCGTTTGGCGCTCCGTTCTCTGTGACTACCCCGCTAGGGATAAGCGTGAAGTTAAGTAATTAATTAAATGAAATAAAATTATAATAAGAGAAATTAAACGGTTAAAAAAATATTTAACCTAAGTACCACAGCTACAGCTATAAAACAGTTTTTATTAAATAATAGAATCAGTTAAGTGTAACTGGCCATCAAATTGTCAATTGCTATAAATATAACAAAGGAAAAAGTATTCTGACGCTCAAGCATACTTTTCGAAGACATTTATTCTAATGCAAATTTTTACAATTTTAATTTCTGAGATATTTTAATATGCTATAATTTTATGATATAATGACCAGCGAAGTCGACAAAGGACATTTCGGCGACAGTGCGCGGAATAGATCAAATCACGTTATTAATAATAAATCTTCAAATCATGTATTTGACGGAGCCGGCGAAAACATCCATTATCATAGCGACAACGAGTCCCTAGGGTCCAGGAAAAGTAAGACCAGGTACATAAATCCAGCAATTTACATCGAGACAATTGAATCCACTCATTCCGTGACATCATTACATACGGAATCGTCTTGTATCGAAGAGTGCACACCGCACCCTCATAGTACTTATAGAAGCAGTTCCACGCCATTTTTGACGGGAAGAATTTCGAGTGCTTCGTCTTCGAGCGTCAAAAGAAAGTCATGCCGACTCGTAAGCTGTGAAGCAGAGGTAACACCACGAGACGATCGCACTTACAGAGAGGATGGTGCAGATACGTTTCGCTTGTCCGTTGCATCGGTTTCAACTACGACTACAGCTAAGGAGGAACGTGAACGTAATGAAAAGAAGCGACAAGAGGCTTTTCAACAGTGGTTAGCGAGGAAAGAGCAAGAGGTAAGGTGGTTCCGGTTTTATATATTGATTTAAGAATAAGTTGTAAGTATAAAAAAGCGATTATAAAAAGCTTTTGATAGACAGTTTTTTGCCTAATTAGGATTGGGATTCAAAGGGGAAATGCAGCTAACATGATTGTCACTAATATAATCAGGCACGAGTATAGTGTAGCTGTAGTAAGTGTATATATTGTTATACATGATATGCTTGTCATATGTCTATTAGGAATTTCATTATTATCAGAAACGAGAGAAGGCTCGATTAGAGAAAATGAAACGCCAAGTGGTCCCAACAACTACGCCTGAACAACGCGAGGAGTCTTTTAGACGTTGGCTAGAACGCAAGCGCACTCAGAATGAACAACGTAAAGCAGATGTAATCATGCAAAAATTTCGGAACACTGAACGCCAAGAACAGGAACGTCAAAGGCGTCAACAAAATAAAGACGAAAAACTAGCAGAGTGGATACGAAAAAAAGAAGAGGACATGAAATGTAGGTACACCACTATAAACTTCAACAACTTCATTTGTCTTTAATTTTTATTGTGCAAAATATCTTCTCAATATTTGTGGCTGGAGAATGACATTTTTACATTTTTTCTGGTAAGAATAATCGGCAGCGTTCCGTATTTTTTGATGGGATAGAAATATTCTAAAGCCTGTTTGTTTTACTTCCTTCAGCTAAAAAATACGCGTAGAGTAGCCGAATTTTATTTTCTATTGGATAGAATTTAAACGTACATACCTACAGCAAGAAATACCGTCGATCGAAACGAAACCCTGCCTTTTGTGTGACGACACACATCTCATTTCTATGATATTCTTTTTTCTATGACTTGAAACTACCTAAATGTATTTTATATATCATAGCGATGAAAACAAAAGCGGAACGTAGAGCAGCACGCCAAGCAATAGAGGAGGAACGACGTCGTGTAAAAGGTGAACAGGCTTATAGAGACTGGCTTCGGACCAGCAAGGACAAACCTTTACCAGTTCCACTTAACCAAGGAGTTCTCAGTATGTATACATATATTAATATTTTTATTTCTTTATACAATCTCGCTAAAGACATGGCCACGCATGTCAAGTTAAGTAGTTTATGATTTTCTAGCGTTTTCTAAAAAAATATCTTAATAAATGCTCTCAGTTGAAAATACATTATATTATTAATAATATAAGTAGGTGGCAGTGGCGAGACGTCCATATAACACGGTGCCCACCAGCTTACCATTTGTACATGACAATAAAATATTTGAAAAAAATTGGTAGTGGAGTGTCAAACAACAAAAGTTTGAGACCTAAAAAAAGGTCGCCAGGAAAATTGTGGATGTAAAATTGCAAAACACAAACTCTGAGACCAAAAAAAAAAACATCGTCAGCAAAATTCGATAGTGAAATTGCTAAAAAACTTAGCATCCTTTACCAGCTTCCCTAAGTATTCCAGCTTCCCTATATATGTACCGGCTTCCTTAAATCTACGAGCTTATCTTTTTTAAATTTTAACCCCTCGCCAGTGGTAGATGGACATACATACATACATACAGACATGTTTTCTAATAAATTTTATATATTTTTTAGGTATGCGTGGTTCGGTATCGCAGATGTATATAAACCCAATACCGTGGCAGTCCCTCACACAGTGACTGTTGTTTACATTTGGGTAATTCAGTTTATTATTTAATTATAATTATGTAATTTCCGAGATTATACGTCTCTTGCGAAAATAAAATGTATTGATTTTGTGGTACTTATTATATAATTAAATTATTTTCTATCATAATATTTTATTCTTTGTAAATCCAGGGCATATTTTTATGTGGTTAAATTTGTAACTGTTAAATAAATTTGAAATTTAAGTTCAGGCTATTTATACTTTTGTCATCATTCTATTGTTATGGACTTCGACTTACAAGAGTTTTAATACTTTTCAATAAGTTACTATGATATTTAAATAAATGTAACAACAACAATTTGTGAGATTTTTTATTTTTAGGAAAAACATGCTAAATTGATAATTATAATAATTTACTAAGTACAATAAAGGGTCCCTATACGTATACATTATATGACTTTAAAATACAAAAGCGTGTTTTAAATAAGATATTGTGAGTTTAGTGTTGACAATATAAAAGTACAAATATTTAAACCACATTTTGTAAAACAAAGGAATATTTTTATGCTAAATATTAATTAATTATTCAAGAAAGAATAAAAGCAACAATAAAACACATACAATTTCTTTACTATACGGAGCCAACATTCAAAATTATAATTTTTAAATTTATTTTTTTGGAATAATAGAAGAAAATTTTAATAATGACTTAACATTCAGGAACCTCCCATCTTTTTTCCACAGGATAAACGCTTAAGTTGTAGAGATGGCCTCAAGTAGTGCAATTGTACTACTCTACAATTTTTTATATTATTTTGCAATATAAATGATTATTGCATTTTTATTAAAAGAGCAATTAGATAGTTTTTAAATAATAATAGATGTAATTCTTAAGGTTTTCGTCCGTTGTCCGATAAGATAAAGAAAAATGTTTAGGTTTATAATAATTAGTAGGCTTCTTCTTCTTCTTTAAGACGTAAAATCTCAGATTTGTTCATGAAATAGTAAGAAGGCTGGCGACCTTTTAAATCTTTTAGAACTCGTTTGGCGCCGGCTTTAATTAGAATACGACTTAAGGATTCCATTTTTTCTACTCCCATTGCGTAATGTAATGCTGTGCGTTCGAGCTGAAAGTTAATGTTTATTTATTAAATAATGAATAGTGTCGAAAAAGTGCAAAAGAATATGCACACACAATCAGTACCATGCCCAATATATGGGTCTTATAATGGTTTTTTTAGTATGAAACGCTTTGCATTAAAGAATCATTTCTAAACCAAAAATAAAACAATACTGCAAAATTTTTTGTCATAATTTATGCCTACTGAGGAAGGTTCAAATAGTTTGTTCTGTGATAAATTAATTTTAATTTTATTTTTTGTTTCTTTGTTAAATTGGTGATATTAGAAAGAATGCATAGACATGCATTCTTCAAAAAAAAAAATTATTAAGAAATTCTGAAATTGGAGCATATAACTATATTATATTCACTGTAGAGTGCAGGATTACAATAACACTTACATTGTCACCAAGTCGTAATAATTCAGGGTGAGTTTCTGCCAAGTACTCTACAATGTCCTCATGCTGCGCGAGCACGGCTATGTGCAGCGCGTTGCGGCCGAGACCGTTCTGAGCTCGCGCGACCGTGCGACCGCCTTCAGCTGATAGCATTGTTCGTACGGTAGCAAGATCTACATTTCTTATAGCGGTGTGCAGAGATTCTCTAGATTCCTAGAATGTTTATTGATTTTTATAATAAATAAATAAAAATTGTATAATATAGAGACCATCGTGGCGCGAGACAGCGTCTCATTGTAAATGTGTTTGGTTGTGAGTTCGATTACCACTCGGTGGAATGATTATATTCAAAATATTTTCATTTCTCCGCTCTGGCATCTCAACGCCGCGTTCAGTTGTGATAACACGCAAAATAGATTCTCTCCGTCTTATAAATAAAGCGAGGCTATATAATAAATAGATAATCATTTAAATATACACCACATTAAACTCAGTTTTGTGACAATCACGTAGTTTTAAATAATTAAAAAAATATCTTCTTATATATTATTTTTAAGAATATTTTGCAGAAATAAAGACATTTAACAATATATTATTGCGAGCTGAAAACTATATCGGGTGACTTTTTATAAAACGTAGCCGGATTCATAAATACATTAAAATTGGCGCAACGCTTACAAAAGAAAGACGTACGTCAATGTATGTCTAACCTCAAAAGATGGTATAGAGGCAAGCAAGTTGTTCATTTCTTCATCTCCACGCTGATTAACTACTTCTGTTATAGGTGTTCCCTCTTCATCCACTACATCCAAAATGTGATCGTATCCTTGAAGTAACAGCTCCATTATTTTATCACTTTGCCCTGTATTTAAAATACAAATAATTCAATTTGAAAATATATTGAACATTAGGGTATTTTTTTAATATTTATCGACATTTAAAATAGTTTATTCGTAATATAATTTCAGAGGTGTAATAACAAAGGTGGCATAGTCCAGCTAATGCAATTACAAAAAACGGATAACAATGCTAGGATATTATTTATTTTTAGTTGTAATGTATTTCGTTAAGTATAATTTAGATATAGTTTAGTTTCATCTGTATTTTAATCCTAAGCTATGTCGGTCCAATTTCAAGTTCAAAAAATGTGATGGACAGCCGCGTTTGTTGGTAAAGAATGGATATAGGAAAGGAAGGATAGAGTAATATAATTATTTAAAATTACTCACCTCTAGCAGCTAAATGCAAGACCCATCTGTCAATTTCAGCAGTATTTTCTGGAACACTCGCCTGCATGGAGACGTCGCGTGCAGTTCTATACAATTCATCCCGGTAGCCAAGACTTATATCTGATTCTTGTAACAGTTGAAACAATGCATTGTTGGTATGAGTGCGAGCAGCTGCGAAGTGCAGCATCGACTGTCCGTGTTCATCCTTGTTAATTAAGATTTATGTCATGATGATGTATACATATAACAAGAAAATACTTTTTTACTAAATCAAACTGTCTTAGGTATGTCTATACTTACTCTATTAGCACTACTTATTGCATTTTCGGGTCCATCTGGACTGGTTTCAACGTGTGGTTCAACAGTTATGACATCGATCGGTCTCGGACGTACAGAAGTTTTGGTTCGTTCTATCACATTCTGTTCTGTGTTATCAATAGAAATATCGTTGGTGATGTCTTCGACTGGGAAATGTTCAACTTCTAATTCAGCCGCTTCCGTTGTGACTAGTACATTCGATTCCTGAGAATATTTGAATGTAATTTGTAAAGTGTGTAACGTGTGTGTTTAACGGCTTAAAGTTTAAAAAATGATTACACATCTTTGTCGTTTAAGCTATGTAAGTATATTAAAGGCAATTACGCCGTATGGTTACATAAATAATGCAATGGCAGTGCATTCTTACATTGTCTACATAGCGTTCATTAAACTTTTATAGGGCATGTGTACAAGAAATTATGCTTACCTGTGTCCCCGGTCGAGGCTTTTCATGTTCAGGAAAATTATGAAGGAAACTAGCAAGGAATGCTACAGGATCTTTAGGTTTTATATTTGCCACTTCGGTCAGACCTTTGATTAAAGGATCGCCGAGTGCTGCAAAAACATCGTTGTCTAGTTCATTAGCGAAATTATCATAATAAATTTTTTCATCCATTATCAAAATAAATTAATGAAATATTATATAAAAATGTATTATGCTTACACTTAGCAAGATATCTGCCTTCTTTGGTGTGGAAGATGGGAATGTCCATATGTCCATTAGAGCCATGGTTATTACCTACAAGAATCAATAATTCACTAAGACCTTCGGTATAATAGTATCACGACGTAGAAAAGAACACATGTTTGTACACACAAGTAAGTTATGACGAACAGCGGTAAATAATACAAATAAGGCTTTTTATTGGTTGTTGACATTTGTATATAAATTGTTATTTGGTCAAGGTTTTAAATATTATATTTTAAAAAACCTTATTTGTCTACGACGTAAAATGATGAGCGCTAAAGTGGAAAGACAAAAGTGCTTGTGCTGAAATACGTGCTTTAAGGCTTAAGCGTTTTATTTTATACCTCTATGTGTTAAAGTGATTGCTTAGCAAACGCGTTACTTGATAGACGTTTTCACACGAACACTTCTACGAACACGTAACATTCAGTACTGACCTAAACTTTTCTTTGTTTATGTTTAGTGTTAGCTGTACAATTATCCTCAGGTTTTCCTTACAGCGCACGTTTGTCTTTCCAATTTTATTGGCTTAAATAATATACTACAGTGCAATAAACTATATCTAAGTGTTGTAATAAAAATATAATGTATAAATTAATGTTTTTCTTGAATTCTATCTAATGAGTCATGTACATCAGCCAAACTGCTTCTTTTTTTCCTGAATATGTTAGTAAGCATGTTTGCTATGTGGGCAGAGTCTTGCATTGATAAATCTTTTTCTAAATGCAACAAGTTGGATGTTGCAGTAGCAAAATCATTAAAGCAATTAGTTTCTGTTATGTTTAAACATTGGTAATTGCTAACTCTGGCTATATCTGAACTTAATGTTTCTCTATATTGCAAACCTCTCATGGCGCATAAATGCTTCATATTATCAGTATCTTTTGTTAAACCAGGAAAATTCACTATAAGGCTAAATCGAATGCTCGCCCCTAAAAAGGTGGGTCTGCACGATAGATGGCCGAACTTACGGTCCCAAACGAAGTCTAATTTTTCATGTAAATACCTCATTATATATGACAATTTACTGAAAGTTAACCCAATTTCCCCTGGTGAGTCGGTAGGCGTCGTAGTGAGTACTCGTAGGTGGTCGTGGACATTTATCCATATAGCTACAGTTTTATCATCACTGACAAACACACCGCGACCATAAGGCCAATGTTTTCCATGAAGACGATTATTATCATCAATTTCATCCCGTTCACAAAGAGGTATTAATAATCCTGATGATGCTAAAGTGGCAGATATTTCGGAAGGTCTTTCCATTACTTCGTTCAAGGTATAATAAGTTCCACCTTTTTGATCTGACTCTGGGTTCAGTTGCTCTATAATTCTTCCAAAATCTTCTCTCACTAAAATTGTTGTAATAATTCTTTCTATAGTTTCTAGCTTACCAATCTTTAGGTTTAGTGGAAGTTCAAATCCATCTAAGTTTCTAGAACATTCCATAGTGCCTGATAGCACATACTCATCACTAGGATCGATATTCAATTCTACAAGGGGTTCTGAGGATTCTGATGAAGGAATGTTTTTAATAAAATCAGAAGTAGGATGGTTTGGTAAATCAAAGCTAACATTTATATTATGTAGATCCTTAATAAGCGGTGTTAAAAATTCTGCGAATACTCCGTAAACATAGTAATCTGGAGCTGTTACTCCACCAGGAAAATCTTCTTCAACAGTTTGCAAAATATTTCTAGTGTCCGGCAGCTTTTTGACTGCTGGCCATATAACATCAAATAAATTGTGATCTAATTTTGTAATTCTGTATTTAACCAAGTCAAATATTTGTTTTTTTAGAAATCTTCCTAGTACATGTGGTGGCGTAGCCTTGTTAGAAGAGGCAGATAAAGGTGTCCTTGATGGTCTTGCAGATGCCAGCAACCTATAGCATCTTTCTAATGTGTCCAAAGCTTCAGAAATATCTAAAGTACGTCGAGATGAGACATGGTCATCCGGCACTAAATATATAATTTGAATAAATTAATGTGAGAACATTTTTCTCAAATCTCAACGTAAATACTAGAATAGAAATTATTTCTGATATTTTTGGAATAATCACAGATTATTAATCAATAATAAAAATTGAAAAATGAATTATTCGAATAAAAATAGGTAAATAGTAATAATCTCCGGCGAGAACTCTCAAATTTTATTTACTTTTCAATGTTAGTTTACGGTATCATAATTTGGTGGCGTGTGTTGTGTAAAAAGTTACAGAGCAAGATTAATAGTTTTAAATGAATTCACTATGATGTTTTATTTTCTAATTATTATTTTATGATATGAAATTAATTTCTAATTGGCTTACATTCAATGGCAATGGCTTATACATCCTAACATTCTTATTTTGGTTCCTGACTTCCTTAACTTCACGCTGTATCCCGCATATAGCGGGGTAGGCAGATGGAACCAGAGAACCTAGTGTTAAGACACTCCATTCTCTTTCTACAATTCCGATCCCCACTTTCCGCCGAATAACAATAAATAATAAATAATTTTGAAACTATAATTTAGACCTAAATATACCTTTATCAGAAAACATTGTTCTGGCGGCTTCGTCACTTATTCCGAAATCTGTTAACAGCTGGTTGAATGGAAATAAGGTAGGATTTTTGTAATAGTCTTCAGCACTACGGCCATTCTGTAAAATATGTAGATAATAAAATTCTAATAAAACAAATAACGAGCCGTTAGATAAATATAAAAGTACATATTAAATTATTAAAATTACGATATTTATTTTTAATAAAGCTGATTTTTTTAATATCATTTTTTTAGTATCATGACGTAGTTTGAAAGTGATTCTTATTTGAGCGATAATATTAAAAAGTTTCCTAGTTCCCAGTTTAGGGGGAAGGAAAATGGAGCTTGGAAATCTGTATCACCTATCCTTAATTCACTTGGTATGGGAAATGTGTAAAAATAAAAAAAAAATCATTCACTTCATTAAATAAAATAAATTTTCTTACGTCATCTAAATCTTTTGAATTTGCTCCCAATTGTTGTAAAACATTATAATAATGACCATTATCTGGTAACACAGCTGCATAGTGTAATGCCGTTCTACCCTCAAAATCTACTGCTGACAAGGTTTCAGGAAATCTTTAAATAATTAGAATACAAATAAATTACAATATATACAGATAAAGGTGTGTAACTTGTAAGAATAACCATATTTTATTTACCTTCCTCCTAGATACTTCATTATATTAGTTTTTCCAAATATAGTTGCAACATGCAAGGGAGTAGCCCCATTAGCTGAAATAGAATCCCTAGCTATTGCGAATTTCCTGCGATCTAAAGCGGCTTGTAGATCTCTTATATTACCTTCTCTTGCTGCTAAATGTACTTTATTTATTTTTTCCTAAAATATAATTATTAATGTTAAGTTAACAAACTAACACTATCAAAAATGGAGTAGCCCTATGTTTCAAATGTCGATCAATAGTATAAATAAATTATTTTATTTAATTTTATCATGGAATTACTTTTGGCAATCAACGCATAATAATAATATAGATAGAATTCATGTTTAAAAGTAGAAAATTAAGTGCACTTCAATTAGTTTTGGCCGAGATTGTATTTACACATATTACTTATATTTTATTAATCTTTTAATAATTCTGATGAGAATCGGGTCGAAATTGATATTTACCCCCTGTTCTAAAAGTAGAAATGTAAGCAAATGGTTTGATTATTACCATATAGTTTGGAACATTATTCAAAAACGCTTGCAACTCCGTATTTCTCGATTGCCGACCAATTAACCTAGAACCTTCTCCGTTCAAAACTAATGTAGCTAACATTTCCATGTTAGCTGTGTTTATCAAGTCGGTTACCTCTGGATCTATTTCATTATCCTGTACAATTACAATAAGAAATTAATATTTTTTACTGTATATCAGTAATAAAACCGGTATCAGGCCATTGCGGACTAAATAACACAAAACCTAATAAGCTGGCAAAGTAATCTAATTTGTGAAGTACAATGTGTGAGAGTAAAGTGCGTCTACTCTAAAACATCACAAATTATTATTAATTTTATTCATTACCTTTATTCATGGCAGATGCATATCAATCATACTTACTACAATCAATATATCGTTGTTATAGCCATCTCTAATACTTGCGTCTTCTGTTTCTAGTTCAGCTTCACTGCTTATGATACCTTCTATGGGATTTTCGTGAATATTTCTGCCGTTGTTCCCTTAATTAGCAAAAATAATTAGATATATTCTATTACTACCGTCAGGGACCCCGTGTAATATAAAGTAATAAATAATTATACATGTGTAGGACCAGGAGAGGTGTCACCTCTAGTGGTATTTTCGTATCTTTGTTTAAATGAATCACTTGTGTGTATGTCGTGTTCGTGAGGGCTTCCTTGTACTTGCACATCATCATCATCTTCAGCATGATTATTACCTTCATGTGAAGTATTATGATCCTCTTCTACACTTTTTTCACAATTTATAATTTCAGATTCATTTTTGTAATTATCATGATCTTGATTATCATCATCATCATCATTGAAGTCTTTCTTTATATCTTCCTGAGTTTCTTTTATATCATTTTGAATTTCTTCTCTTTCGCTTTCTGATTGTGATACTACTCCTAAGCTATCAGCCGCACTGTTTACAATGGTTTCATTCGCAGCATCGTCTTCCTCATTTACTTTTATTTCTTCAATTTTACTACTTTCAAAGTCGGTGTTATTTTCAACATCTTTATTTTCCTCATTGTCATTTTCTTCTTTTCCACTGGAATCATTACCATTTTTATTATTGCTATCTGCTATGACAAAAGTATCTTCGTGTGTATGTTTTTCATTAGGATCCTCCTTTGTCTCTGCATTACTGATAATTGTCTCAGGTTCAATCTTTTCTTCATTTTTGCTACAATTTTCATCTACTATGTTTTCTGATTCATTTTCATTTTCCTTTTCAAGAGTACCATTAGTATGTTCGTGGTTAACGTTTTCTATTTTATCTGTAACTTCTTCTAAATTTTCTGTGTTGATATGGTCTTCGTGCTCTTTTGCTGAATTTTCATCTTGTTCAGGTAACTTTTTCGCATTTGTTTCATTGGTATCTTCCTCTTCATCTATTTTTTCAGTGGGTTGTGTGATATTCTCAATTTCTGTAGTGTCCTAAAATAAAAATAAAATAATCATGCAAACAATTGCTTTTAAAAAGCAACGCAAATTAATCGAGCAACGTTTATAGTTTTGTGACATGCACAGCTCACCTTGTTTAATATATCATCTTCATTAGACATATTGTTATTATTTGGTTTTTCACTTTCATTCAAGTCTGGCAAGTCACTTATTAATTCTTGTGTGCTGCTATTTTTCATAACATTAATATCATTTTCTACACTTTCTGATATTGTTGTCGTATTATTTTTAGACGATATATTTTCACTTGACGCCTTTAAATTTTTCTTTCTAGATTTTTTAAAATCTCCTATGAAATCAGTATCTAATATTTTCCAGTCCCATGAAGAAGGATAAGAACTAGAAGGCGTTCTAGGGGCATCTGGTAGGACTTTAAAGATACTTTTGTCAATATCTTGTGGTCTATTTATATAATATGCCGGTGTTTTGTTTTTCTAGAACAACAAAATATATTAGGTAATGTAGTAGGATCGTGTATGTATCTAGTTATTAAAAAATACTTACATTATCTACTGCGCTTTCGTCAGCTCCCGAACTAATAAGAGTATTATAAGTGTGCTGTTCATCTTTTACTATAGCGGCATAGTGCAATGGTGTTCGTCCATCCTTATCTACGTCATTTATGCCTTGCGGATTTCTTTCTATGATATACTTTAAAATACTGCCATGGCCTAGACCGGCAGCCTGAGAGTTAACAGATAGTATAAATTATATTAACAATAAAAATAAGTATCCATTTTAAATAAATTATAATTTTGTTAGCAGTAAATAAACAAATCACACATAATATAAATGTTAAAAGATATATGAAATTAATCAAGTTGTCATATTGTATTGTACGGGAAATTATAGGCACAATATCCGCTTCATAGAGAGAGATGTGTTTTAATGTCTTAATAGTATCTGGTGTAAGTAATATACTCAATAAGTGCGGAAAATGGAGGAAGTATGTGAAAATTAAACTTCAATATGCATGCATATATTAAAAAATAAGACGGGAGAGCGAGTAATAAAGACTTACTTTGTGCATTGCTGTCAAGTTATTAGCGTCTCTGCTTGATAAAGCTTGTGGTGGCACTGGGTCTGCTGTCAACTTCATAAGAGTTTCTAAATCATTCTGTACCACCGCATTATGAATGTCTCGGATTGTGTTCTGAAAATTGATGCTTATTTAGATTAAAGTCATTTTGTATGTGGGGGTATATTCTAAAAGAAATACTTTTATTTAATGAATTGTTTTATACATACCTCCTAAGCAAAGAATAGAAATAAGTCGATAAAAGGTAAAGTCGGTTAACTTGACTTGGATAAAATTTGAGATATAATATCATTTTTGTGTTTCACCATATTAAATAGATAAAATAAAAATGGTAAAGAGACGTGTACGAGTATGGTTGAGAGAATACACTGTCCGTAGTTAAAGTAGTCTCCCCTCAGAATAACTGCGGACACGAAGCTTGAGATTTTGGTATTGGTAATTTACTTGATTTAAGCCGTGTCTAGATTAATTTTGGTAAGTCTTCTAAACAGCGTAGTCAAGTTAGATAGATGGAATGAAAATCTTAAATACGTATAATAATTAATATTTAGTATTTTCATTTCCTCGCTCTGGTAACAAGGCAAATCGCCGCGTTGAGTGCCGCCACTCAGCATGTAATAGTAATGCCTCAATTCGGTGGAAAGTGGGGAATGGAAATATTAATTGAACGGAATGTCTTTACACTATATTCTCAGGTTCCCTCTGCCTAACATGCGGAATACAGTCTGAAGCTAAAACAATTATTAAAAAAATTGTGTCCCGATTTAATATTATTGTAATTTTTTTTCGATACTTTAAAAGCAACATACTTTATTGAGGCCATCAATTTACATGGAAATTCTAACGATAAAAATATTGATTATTTCGTTAAAATAACAATGCTATATATTCATAATAGGAAACTGAAAAAAAGGGAAATGTACTCTACAACCTAATACTAAAGAGATTTTATTAGAATTTATATTAATATCGCTTTGTAATATAATCTATAGATAGATATCAGTTTTAGGCCACGGTAATTTACTAAAGTAGCAAGCACTATATGTAATAGATGTACATAAATTGTCTTTTTAGTTTATGTTTTATTTCGAAACTTTCTTTCACTTATTATTATTAAAATTTTAGTAACGTAAGTAAATATAATAATTAATCAACGTTGGTGCAATTGAGAAGTATGTAGAAGCGATAATTTCGAGTGCAATCCCCGTTGTGTAGAGCTTTTTTTTTAATATTTTCTAACTCAGATTTGATTTAAGTGTGGTATTCGATTTTCATCCAAGAAATAGGAAGTTAAAATAAAGTAATATGGGAACGGAAATGTTAAAAGAGAACGGAGTGTCTTAACATATCGTTCTCTGGTTCCCTCTGCCACCCTACTATGTGTGGTAAAAAAAAAGAAAATATTTTCGGTTTTTCGGTAAAAAAGAAAATATTTTTGGTTCGCAGTAAAAAAAAAGAAAATACTCAATATTCTATAGAAGTTCATATACTTACATACATTTTTTATAAGATAAAAATAAAAGAAAAATAAGAGTAAAATTTACTAAAAATGATGTAATCGTTATATAAATTACTGAATTTTTATAACTAATGTACAGTATTCTTTGAAGAAATAAGGTATATAACAATAGTAGCGGAACTGCACTGTATGTATCTTCGTTCTTAAATGTTTGTGCAGTCGTTAGATGGTACTCAAATTGAAATTGGTCACTTATCTATTGTTGGTCGATTATAGAGTTATTGTTGGTCTTGTCATAATAAAAAAAATGAGATGTGACTTTTTGAATAAAAATAGAGGTAAAAGAGTAAAAAGAACGAAAAGATCGATATTATCGATCGCATTCAGACTGCATTCAAATATTTTTAATAAGTGGAAAATGTATACAAGAAATGTTTAAATAGTTGGTTCGTTACTATTCTAATTATTATATTTTACTTTACCAGGACATTATATATCTATTATATATCTCTATGAGAATTTGGAACGCGTAGAGACGCACCAAATGGGATCTTTGAGTAGTGGCTGTTAATGCATAGAAACTACGGAAAATATAAGAGGACTTTGAAATTTAGTTTGGATTGACTGAGTATCAAGTTATTGAATGAGACTACCGGACATACAACAAATTGAATAGTTTGCGAACATAAACCCGTCTCCTTATATCAACTCCCAGAAAGCGGCTTAAAATGTTGTGAAAACATCAGAATGGTCGGCTAAGTATGTAGAGAAATGTGCACTGATTTCACCATCAAGAGCGCACTCGCGAGAGCACTTCTTCCTTTTTATACAGATTGAAAATTACCACTTTTTCGACTAGCAATTCATGGTCGGATGCTCAGTGAGTGCAAGTCAAATACGTCCTTGACTTACTTCACTTCCGAACAGCTTGCCAGAAGATACCCTTGACGTCTTATTATTATGTATCTCGTTACAGGTTCTCGGGTTCAAAGGAACCCGGTCCTTTGGAAGGCTTGCGTGGGGACACAGGTCCAACACGTAGAGGCCCCTTTGAGACAACAAATATTATTATTATATTATTATGTGACACCTTACCATAATATATGGAACGGCTTCCAGAAATTTCTTGACTATTGGCTGACTTGAGACCTCGCTGAGGAGTCTTGCGCCTTGTCCTTCCCAAACAACACGCTGCAAGCGACCCATGTCGCATTCGTGACACCATATTCGTATATTATGTCGCTTTATGACTAGCCCTGTAGACAGACATATTTGTATTAAATAAATATTAGAATGTTACAAATATAAGATTACATGCATTGATTCCCTATGAATTTTAGTTTGTAACAATTTCGGTCTTTATAAGTTCAATTTTTTATCAAAGAATTTATTGTATAAAATATGTACTCGTATTACCATCGCATAAATAAGATGCAGAGGATTATTAAATAATATCAGAAACAGAAATTTTCATTCTAATTTCAAACTTAATAAATTCTATTGTAACTTTATAGTATAAAAAAAAAAATATATATTTTTTTTGAAGTACATAACGAGCATGATATCACATAAGTCCTATGTAATTAAATGATTTTGGTACCTTCTTATATTTTGAAATACAGAAAGATGGAAGAATTGATGAAAGCTAAAGTGACTCATTTTGTCTGTCCTTTGTAAACAGTATATCAAACCGTACATACGAGTACATTAAAATAAACAGTAAGTCACTACACATACGATGTTTTCTAGTATTGTCAATCGATTTTTAAAGTTCAAGGTAAATTGTCTTTTTATATGGAAAGTAAGTAGAGTGATATCTGATTATTATAATCAGATAACGTTTTCCTATGACTAGGCAATTTTGATGCGTTTATTAAAATATTTATTTATTTCTCTTACAACAAAATTATTAATTAATATAATATTTTGTTTCCATCATATATTCATCATGCATTAGTATGCATCAGTCCTACACTGATTATTAACTTTATTATAAGGAATTATAAATAATATTGTTTTATTTATAATTCCTTATAATATTGTTTTATTTATTTTTTATTGTAGAATAACCATGTTTTTAGTTGCATTTTGCAAACGTCACACGCCATATAAAAGCGGCCGAGTTTAAAAAGAAAGGGATTCTTTGCTCATTGGACTCAGGTGTGGTTTGTGACAGTTACAATCTGCGGTAAGCCATCTTGTTTTTCATTTTAATTATTTTTGTGGTGATTATTATTTTTGTGTTTGTAAAATGGAGTATTGTCAATTTAATTAGATCGTATGTGAATCATTGTAATTTGTAGTAAATTTATGTTTGTCCTGACATTTGTCTTTTTTTAATAAAATTCCACCTCTGACGTTAAAAATATATATTGGAACTAATTATTGTCAGTTTTAAAATAAATATGAAAATTGATGAATAATTTATCTGCGATTGCGAAATTTGAGTGTTTATTTAAAAAATAATTAAATGTCAATAATAAGAATATTTTCATTATGATTATAATTACCCAACTGTCAGAGGGTTATGTTTTTCGCGCGTATCATGTATGTTTGTAATATTCTTTATTACCTCATATCTTCCAAACCCTTGGACGAATTATATAATTAATGTGACTTTAGATAGGTATTGATACTCCAAGTGTTCTTAGATATGTGACGTCACTTTTAATTTAATATGGCGCCTTCTAGAGCAATTACGTCAAGAATAAAAACAAATAAATCGTTGATGGGTATCGTGTGGTATCAAATTAAAGGATTTAATTAGCACATTTCGCTTGTTTGCCTTGTCCTTTTCATAATAAATATATATAACACATAACTAGCTTTTATAGCTTACTTTATTTGTAAATTCTAAATTTGAAAAATTGGTTCAGTCGGGTTTTTTATTTATTTTAAAGATGCTCTTCATAGAAGACTTAAAAAAGTTTTGTATTTTCTTTAACTATGTTTTGTATGTAATAATTTTATTTTGCAATGCTTCTTTCTTATTGTATTATAATTTATTATTTTATTTAAATAAACAAAGTGGGTCAGTAAATTAATGGTGACACTAAATAACAAAAAAATGATGTTATCGTCGCAATTTCTAAGGAGGCACCGAATAATTACATAAATAATCGTGCAGGTACAATAGATGCGTGCTTTCAGTCTACACCATTGATTTCTGTCAAGCGAAACACATGATGTTCGACACATAATTAATTGTTGACGTTGTTTGTCCTCATTTCTAATATCGACTTACATTTTCAATATTTTTGTTGAAAGGGGAATATTAGTAAAACGTTTTGACCTACTCTATAAAATATCTTTACATATATGTATAAAATCGATGTTTTTTTATTATTTTATAACGATTGGTGTGATTGTTTCGATAAATAGTTATAACCTATACATCGAATAATCTGTTGGGCTTCATGTAATCGAGTAATAAGCTTACCTTCCGATGCGTAATACGTGCTATATAGAGCATTGTACCGATTACAAAACAATTTAGTATATATATATTGCGTTTTTAAGAAAATTGTTTCCTTTACTTTAGAATTTATGCAAATGTCATATTTAATTGTAAACAAAGGTTTATTTCTGTTCAAAATTTAAATTGGAATTATGTGTGATATTATAAATTTTA
Source organism: Philaethria dido (assembly GCA_033558755.1). Classification (NCBI taxonomy): domain Eukaryota; kingdom Metazoa; phylum Arthropoda; class Insecta; order Lepidoptera; family Nymphalidae; genus Philaethria; species Philaethria dido. Next base: position 379,158 of record JAKGSA010000720.1, read on the forward strand.
TGTTTTCAAGTAACATATAAAAGTTAATAATAAAGGAATAATCAAGGCCATATATTCAAGTAGATTGAGTTTCAGACAGACATGTTAATGTTTAATGATGCGGCGTCGATCGATGCTACGTACCTTTCAGAGCTGCTAGCACGTATTATGTACCTCCTTATTTCTTAACTAGTATTTTTTATGTTTATATTGTATTTAATTTTAGCATAAAATATTATTTACATAATATTTCCCAAGTTAAATTGGATTTAAAAGAATAAAACTCAAATAAACAAAATTATTAATCAGAATTATTAAAATTTAAAAAAATCAGAAGAATTGAAAAAGATTAACCCAGTTTTCCCCATGTGTCAAATCTTGAATTAAAAGGTACTTAAGGTTACTCTTAATTTAAAAACGATATGTTATGTAGGTGTTAAAAATATTTATTTTTATTTTTTTATATAAATATTACACAGACCTAAATGGAATAACATTTAAATAAATTTCATACATCTTTATATTTTCTCAATGAAGCAACAAGTTCGCGTGTTTGAAAACCAAGTTGTAACTGGGATTAGCATAATAGTAGCTTTCCCAAAACACCTAAAGTACGAAACAAATTGAATCCGCTCGTTAGATGGTAATCTACATACTTCAAGGATTTTATTAACATTGGTTTGTCATTTGTTATTTATTTTCATTTGGAAAATGTTTTAGTTGTGATCGTTTTATCATGATAAAGTAGAAATATGTCGAATATACGATGAAAATAAGCTCAAATCACACTTCCACTACTGGATATAGAATCATCACCTAACTAATACCATATCTAAATAGTGGGGGAGGGAAATAATAAAAAAAGAACTGAGTGTCTTTACACTAGGTTCCTCCTGCCTACACTGCTATGGGTGAGATACAGAGTGAAGCTAAAACCAAAAGGTGTCAAAGTGACATGACTAATATGTCAGTCACAACGTCCCTATTCATTTACTCTAATATTATGTCGTTAAAAATCTAGGCTTACATAAAAGGCTAGCTATAAACTAGACAGTGTGATAATAGGTGTGGCATCAATTCGGTGAAAGGTCATCGTAAAATAATATTCATGACCACGCAAACATCAACCCCACCTTCGGAAGCCAAGCCTTTACACGCCACTATTCAAATATTTTAAGCGGGCACTATATTTTATAAAGAAAATAAACCAACAACTTTTATTTTATAGCTCTTTATCTAGTAATTGTATTTTTACAAGCATACGTTCATTATAAGCCCGAATCATTATTAATATTCCCCAATTTCGTTCGATAGTCTGTTTTGGGTTTTCTCATCCAGCTTTTTATCTCTTAACTTGTCAATGGAGTATTAGTAAAATAACACTTTATGTTTTAGTTTGGGCAACTGTATATTAATTAATTTCTTTACGAAATTATGTATATTTATAATATAATTCTAAATAGTTTAATATTATAATAATGGGTAATACGTAAATTTATATTGTCAATTTATTATTTTATTTTCGTGTTGTCATTTGATGCTAGGTAAAGAAACCACTGCAAACTTGTTTAACAAAAAAATATTACTAAATTCTAAGTATGAACTTTTCCTTTAGCTAAAATCGAAAACTCATTATCACCGTGTGTCCAGAAAAGATTTAGACTGCACTACGAAATATTTCCAACAGCACCCTTTCTAAATATTTACCTATATAATCAGTATAACATCTCCATGTTATGTCCCTTAGTTCCAAAAAAATAATTTCAAGTAAGACTTGTGTTTATACCTGTATTCGATTTATAGTTTTACTTTTCTCTTTTTCTAAAATTTATTGTTTATATAACTGTCAATTTAAACCTTTAGGTATGTCCCTACAAGCGACCCGAATTGCATATTCCTGCTTCTACGAACTAACGGACGCTACGATAACTTGAAACGTATGGTAATGGCTTACGTATACATAACAATTCTTTGTAATGTTTATGGTAAACTGGAAAATTGCTGTATAAATATGACATGTCTATGTGATTACGTGCCTTACAATTTAATAATGCAGAAAGTGCATGATACCTTTACATTGACGATTCTAGCATTATCGATGTTTAAATATTGTAGCACTGACTTATATGATGTACTAATAAAGAATAAAAATATATTATTAAATATTGTTCTAGCATTTTTCATTAACTTTCCACTTTAATATCTAAACTCACATAGCATTCATATGTTTTAAAATCTTGACTGAAGTAATTTGTTTTATAGGTACATAAATATGCTTAAATTAGCGAGCGGCAGATAAAATTGGAAAATTTTCGGTGATATAGGCACTTAATAAGTAATATAACTTCTTATATTCACACGTATATACGTAATTAAGATTACTAATGTTTCCGTTGACGCGTTAATAACGCGTCTTAGCAACGTATGTATATTACTGCCTTATCTCATTGATGTTTTGTCTATTATACGTGACATTGGCATATTTTGAAAAAAAAACGTATGTATATGTCATTTTATATAAACATGGATGTCAAACCATGGTAGTGTGTGTAACATTTATTTTATTAATTTAATATACTTTTTATGCATTATTTAGAAAAAATATTAGCATTCTGCAATCCTTATCTATATAAACTATAAGTGTGCCAAGTTTCATGCTTCTCCGTCCGCGTAATTTTCGTAAAAAGGGATCCAAAATTTTTACTTCACGTATTTATATATAGATAACAATGGTAAGTTACGACTAAATAACGCTTTATCCCGCATATCAAGGTAGTCAGAACAAAAATAGTGTTAATGCCGTTCGCCAGCTACATGTTTTTTAGAATTTTTGTTTGAAATGTAAACGTTATTAAATATAAATTTAAAGTAGAAGTTTTAACAACACCCAAAAAACAATAATAAACATATTAAAGTTGCAAGCATCCATAAAAGATTTTGTTTAGTTGAAGTTCAAACATTTAGAAAATATTTAGAACGTTTTTGCTTTAAATATACGTATTAAAAAAAATATATATATCTATTGATATATTAAAGATAAAGAACCTATCTATCTTCTGATCTATTCTATCTTCTGAGGCAACTCAATTCTTTAACCTCTGAGGGCTACGAATATATGTACACTGTGCATATATTACTAGAAACATAGTATATTTTTCATGATTAGGCAAGTCTCTTGTTTGTCTTGGAAACGGCCTAAGCCATAAAGTTGAAATTCTTGAAGTTTTAATAAAATATTTTAGTTTACATTCACTAAAAAATGTTTTACAGTACTAATTATTAAATAACATTTCAAATATAACAGTATTCAAATTGCTATCATAGCATACTGATCAAATAAAATCACGTAAATACTAAATTTAAGTGTCTGTTTCAAATTATACCTATTTGAGTTTTCCCAAAAGCCTATATGATTACGCAAATTACCGAAATCTACACATGTAGAAACTTATCGTGGCGCAGAGACACAAGCGTGCAAATGTAAAAGCGAGAGGTTATGGATTCGATTCCCACTCCAAGAATTGAAAATATTAAATAACATTTAGTATTTTCATCTCTTCCCTTTGCAAGGTAAAACGCGGCGTTGAGTTCCGTCACTCACCATCAAATGCCTCAATTCGGTGGAAAGTGGGGAACGGAAAAATTAAAAGAGAACGTCCTAACACTAGGTTTTTTGGTTCCCTCTGCCTACCCTGCTATGTGCGGGATGCAGTGCGGGTGAAGCTGAACATTTTTTAAGATTTACCAAATAGATAAATCTTGTGTATGTGTGTTTGTATGTAGCTGGTGGTTGAATCTAGTAATATCTATGAATAAAAATGGAAAGTTACCACGAATATACACGTTAATTAAACTACATTTTTTTGAAAACGTTCGTAATAGTTTTCATTCTCATCCATTAGATATTAAGAGATAAAAAAAATATTTTAAAGAAAGTGAATTTATAGTATCTAAACATTTTTGTTTTTAAAATAGGAAAAAAAGACATTCTTGATATAGACTCGCAATTTCATATGAAATTGTTCCTCTATATATTAATATTCTCTATTCCTTTAGATATTAGTATTTAAATAATAAAAAAAAAACTTTTATTAGAATTATCATTCTTTGAAAAATTACGCACAAAAGGATACGGAACATGAAAATTATCCGCGTGTATTTGAAATTACTTTAAATCGTAAAGTTAAAAATCTTTTAGTTATTTATAATACATTCTTAATTTCTAATTTTATTATTTTATATTATTATGTAAATTATTTCAAATATTTTCTATTTTAATATAGTCTTGTAATTTTGAAAAAAAGTTTTTATTTCCAAAGAAACATAAAAGTAAACGAAAGTTTTGTACAAGTGTATAAGGGCAGGTACTCACCGGCGTGGCGCGGCATGTTCGCGTCGGGTAGTGCGAGCAGAGTGCGCGCGGCGCGGTAGTGGGCTAGAGTGCGGCCGGCCGCGTCCCGAGCGCCCCGCACCGCGCCGGCCCGCTCCAGTATACCCGCTAGCGCCGCCTCATCGCGAGATACCGCTGTATAGTGTAGTGGTGTACGACCTTGCTATTATAGACAATAATATATTTTTAATAATTTATATTTTCATTTCCTCGCTCTGATAACAAGGCAAAGCGCGGCGTTGTGCCGCCGCTCATTCCGCAATGCTTAAATTCGACGGAAAGTGGGGGACGCAAATGTTAAAAGAACGGAGTGTCTTAACACTAGGTTCTATCTTAGCAGGATTTGAACGCGATCCTCTTGAATAATCCGTTCAAGTCCTATAGCCAATTAAAGCACATTCAAATGTCGCTACGATAAAACTTCTCTACATTATTCTTATACGAAATGCATGAATTATTAATCCATTTTAGGAACATATGGTCCCAAATTTGTTTCAAAATTTATTTCAAAAAATTCTTAACTCTTTCTTCTCTGTACATATTTTTTAAAATAAGTTAACTTGAATGCTACAATAAACATAAATAAAGTATGTTTTAATCTCTATACTAAAAAAAAGGGTAAAAATATGTGTCAGTAACTAAATATTTTTACGAAAAAACTATTAATTTTAAATATTACAAGAGACGATGAGAAGATTTCAAGACATTATATATTTAAAATTGTTGTTTTTCTGTCTGTTTGTTTGGACTGGAAAACTTTAACATTTTTGTTGTATAAATGTATGAAGTAAGAAAAGTTATGTTTCTAAAGTTGAGTTTCTTTACCTACCGAAGGCTGTATTAGAAATGCCGGAGACGGGTAAAGAACAAACACTAAACGGGCAAACAATTTTATACTTATTTTATTAGATTTATCCTCTTTTCAAGCTTTGATACTTTACTTTAAAAGCTTACAAAGTAAAAGCCTATACGAATATAATTTAAAGCAGTACAAAGTCGTTCTACTTTCGTAAATATTAGAGTTACGAATCACATTATAGCACCATCTTCTTAAATAATGTGATAATTCCAAAGATATATATTTTTTATTTTAATCTTATTTCTTTGCATTTCTATCAAACTTACTGAGTCTTTCTGATGAACAAGCTGTGGATAATTGTTGACCAGCCATTTCGCTATGTCTGTGAAACTGTAGAAAACTGCTTTGTGCAACAGCCCCACGCCGGCTTCATCTAAGCACATTACGTACTTATTACGATTATAGTCGCAGTGTAGCAATTCCTGTATTATAAAGTACTTTATTAGTGTAATTTTAAATGTAACGAAATAAATAAATCTTTAATTAGCTAAATTATTACTTAATAATTAATGTTATGTTAATACAATTTATTCATTTCTATGAAACTTTCCAAATCTTCCTTTATTTCTATATAAGGAATGTAAAGGAATTTTAAGGCCAGCTACGGAATTCAATATTTAACGTGCATAAGTAGATATAAATAACTAAGCACGATGAATTGATCTTATTAATTAAAATAAAAAATCCATTAGCTTATACAGTGGAGCACATTGATAAGTCACAATATTTATTGTTTTTTTTCTTCTCATATTCTAAGAATAATATATAGATAATTATAAAGAAAATAAAAGCAGTTTCGCAAGCGATTGAAGCAAAAAGTAGATATCAATACCCGCAGTTCCAACAATGATCCTTTTTCAACAGCCGCATGAAGTCCATTACACTTTTCGATAAGGGCTGTTATGTGCCTTGCAAGGGGCAAGGCTTCGGCCTCAGCGAGGAGACGCCGGCCTTGTCCTGCGAGAACCATTCGCTCCAGTTTATTATCTATAGCTCCGACCACCCATTGACGTAGTTGTTCCGATGACACACCTATTATTGAGTACATTTTAAGATTTTTTTACTTATTTCATGCAATAAATGTAATTATTCAGTAATAATATTGTATATTATAATAAATGTATTTGTATCTATCCTCATATATAAAGTAAAATATCTATAATTTAATTTGGTAAGCGTTTAATATAGTAAATCACCGTTAATAACTGCTACGAATATGCTACGCCGTAGCCTTTAGATAAGCTTCCGTTGAAACATGTTAAATAATCATTTTTTTACATTTCTTGTATATTTAATAATGATATAGATATAATAGAGATAAGATAATGATATTGTTTATGTCCGTAGTTAAAATAGAGTGAACATGACTACCAGTAAGAGACGCAAAGCAAACGTAACTGTTACTTCACTTTAGTCAGCCAGAATTTGATCGGATATGTCGCCAAAGGATAAAATCTTTACTTAAAGCGTGTTTTTTCTTTGGAAATGTTAACTTGAAAGTAAATTAAATTTAAAAAAAGGAAATAATATTTAAAGTATTTACTAATCCTTAACAATAGATGTTTAAATTGCAATGTGTATCATGAAGTAAGTAGTTTTCTAGTCATACAAGTTAAATCGTAATAAGTATAAAAAAATAATGTCATAATATATAAAAAATATTTAATAATTTAACGAACAATATATTTTATTCACAAAAAACCCTAATAACAATTCAAATTTATATGTGTTTTTACTCATACGTTTCATAAATAATTGTTTTTTTTAATCATCCTGTCTCAAAAGTTACAATATAAAAGTTTGTAAAGTCACGCTCGTGATGGCAGATTACAAGATTTATTTCTTAACGGTAGCGGCGCGGCGCCGCGTTGACCTTAAGCCGCCATAAACCTGAACTTGCATTTGCCACCCGTATAATTACGTAGCGTGTCAAACGACTTTAATGGCTATCGTTTAGCATAGATTTTTATGCAAATTCAATAACCTACTCGTATTTTCAAGTTATTTTCAATACTAAGCTTTTTCTTTATTTCTATTTTATAAAGTTCTTTATATAGTCATGAATTATGAATAAATTGCATACATTATTTACTTTTCTAAGTATTAAGAACAAGATGTATATTAATATACATATTGAGCAAAATTATGTTAAAAAAATATTTCATTATAAATTAATTTTCAGAATTCGTGAAAACATAAGATTAAAGAGAAAGAGTAAAGTAGAGTTCAGTAGAGTAGAGTGGAGAACGGAATTGTTGAAAGAGAATGGAGTGTCTTAACACTAGGCTCTCAGGTTCCTTCTGCCTACCCTGCTATATGCGGGATACAGCGTGAAGTTAAAAAAAAAAGAGTAAAACGTATGTATGTAACAGTAAGTTACACATATACCTATAGGTAATAGGCATATACTATATTTAAAAAATATAGATATCAATTTTTACATTCTTCAATCAATCTGTCCATGACAATAGGAATCCATGACCACCACTGTGTTTATAAAGCTAAATTTATTGTTATCATCGATTTCACGGCACAACTTCACTAGATAATACGAAAAAGTACTATTGTTTTTAAAATATTTTTTATAAAAAAAACAACAAATATGCATAGAATTATTTTAGCGCGGGCTTAATTGTCATAAAAGTATCAAACACGCGCATGTCGTTACTAATGACGTTAACCATTACATGCTTTAAGAAAAAAATATATCATTTATTTACTGTTACTCTACTATGCGATTTACATGACCTAAAATAAATAAATAAATTTAAAAAATTAACCCCATATATTAAAGAATTTCAGAGCGATTTTAACTAAATCTATTATGAAAAATAATAAGAAAGTAAAAACAAAATATAAAAGAAATATAATAAATAATATAATTTTATTCTTTTATAGACATTGAATCCAAAATTATGGCAATACCATGATTACTATATGTATTTTAAAATAATAAATTACTAATAATTAAATGATAACGGAGCATTAAGCAATTCAAATCATAAAAACAAAGGGGACTATAACAAAATGGAATATATGCAGGCATATGTAATTATTTACTTTATAATTTCACTGAACCTTTTAAAATTATAACTTTTTTACAATTCAAACATAGCTTATAAAATGTATGGTATGTTACATTGTAAGGAATGATAATTGTTGTTGACACGTTTACCCGTTGGGTGAGTAGCTAGTGGTCATCGAACTTGCGTCAATATTGAACCATGAACTTACATTGTATAATAGAAGTTTTCTTTTAAGTAAAAAAGACTTTGTGGAATAATTTATAAGAGTATGCTATTTAATAAAATTAGCCTGAATAATATAGAGAATAGATATAGAAAATGACATAAATATTGAATAGATAAAGTACAATATTAAATGAAATAGGAAATGAAGTATTTTCATTTTTTGGGTTTGGTAACAAGGCAAAGCGCGGCGTTGAGTTCCGCTACTCAACACGCAATGCCTCAATCTGGCGGAAAGTGGGGAACGGAAATGTTGAAAGAGAATGGAGTGTCTTAACACTAGGTTCTCAGGCTTCCTCTGCCTACCCTGATATATGCGGGATATAGCGTGAACTTAAAAAGGAAAAGTATAATATTCATATTTTATTTTTATTTTTTCATAAATAATATCTTGATGGTTTTGCTTATAATTTTAACTCGGGGTAAAAAACTAAATTATAAAACTTATATAACTATCAAAATTCGGAAACCACATTCGGAATTGGAATAGTGTATATTTTAGTATTTGAAGTTATAATTTAGAAAATCTGATATTGTCTGTTCACATTAGTATACTGTATTCGTAACACGCAGTTTTAAAATATATTTTATATTTTTAAATAATCTGGTTAAAGCTTATGAAGTTAATTTATGACACTTTTTTTTCTTTCCTTTAAAAGAGCCGTAAAACGAAAATTAATTAAATTCCATCTAATGAGGATCAAATCCACTACCACCGCGTTTTTCAATGAAACGTCCCACTGCAGCAGAACTCAACACCGCATGTCGCTAAAATATGCAAAGAGTAAAAAGGAGAGTAAAGTACCACTAAGCTGTTAAAATTTTATATGAATACGTGAGCTCGTAGCGAGTAGTCTACGCCACTTGCACTACAGAATATTAAACAATTTTAAGATTACCACTATGGCCGAACCGAAATACTACAGATCCATGAAGATACTACGTAAAATTAACTTTGCTATTAATGATTTTAAATTAAATGTCTAGATTATTACATTAATAATAAACTAGCAAATTAAAATGACCAAGTAACTGCTTTTCTTAAATATTTTTTAAATTATTAACTCACTCGAATTAAGTAAAACATGAACATCAAACACACCTTCCACAAATTCAAAGTTGCAATTTCCTCAAGTTTGCATAGCCCGCTTTTTGCGATTTGAACATGCTTTTTAATAAATGCTAGTGTATTTTATGTAGTACGTTTTTCGCAACCACGCTAAGGTCGCGTCCACAAGCATTCTATTATGAATTATGCATAATTCAAACATTAATTACAGTAGTCGACCGTGACCAAGGAGAAACATTAAATATAGTTGTTATTGGACACTTAATAAATTCCCATAATGCTGTGTTTCATTTTATATTTTAATACGAGGTTCAAAAAAAACAGTACGATTATGCCACACAATATATATATATATTTTTTGCAGCTTTAGCTTTTTTCCTTATTTTCCCGCATAGCATAGTAGGTAGTGAGAGCCTATGGCCAAGGCACTTTGTTTGCTACTTTCAACTCAATTTTAAGATATTGCGCGTTGAATGGTGGAAACCAACGTCATTTCCTTGCTCGGGTAACAAGGCAAAGCGCGGCGTTGAGTTCCGCCACTCAGTACCCACGCAATGCCTCAATTCGGCTGAAAGATGGTGAACGGAAATGTTAAAAGAGAACGGAGTGCCTTAACACTAGGTTATCAGATGCCCTCTGCCTAACCTGCTATATGCGAGATACAGTGTGAAGCTAAAATACAATAAATTAAAATAAAATATATTTCTATTTAAAAGAGTTATTATTTTATCAAAAATGTATGAATTTTACTATATACAGTTGTTTCGCTGCTCACATTTCACTATCATTAGGTGCGGGTCATTAAGACCCCTATCGCTTATAAGCACATTATCAGCGTGTTATGGCTCAGAAATGTATAGAACACATTATATAGAATAGCTTCAGACGTCATAACCCTTACTACTAACTTAGTAAGGTTTATTTTACATAAACCTAACACTTGCTCCTTTGACAACGAAAGTAACCACTCGAGACTCTTAATTGAGAGACGTTAATACTAAAATTAAACACATAAGTTTCCTTAGCATTTGTCATATTGTATATAAATATTTTCTTTTGCTCAATGGGAACTGAAATATTTTGCGAACCATTTTTTAATTTTTCATTAGATTATAATAAAAAAATAATATAATTCAAATTAAAACATTAGGACTAGGACTGCGGCTTTGTCACGTCGCACGCCATCGTGCTTACAGCCGTGTAACAAACGCGTCACGTTAAACACGCGACGTTCTTCTTGTAGACAACAAGGTAATTATATTAAAACATATTTGGTGAAGTACTTAATGTTTATTATAATTATTTTTTTTTATAAAAATTAATATGTTGACATGAAAATGACTAAACAAAATGAAAGCTTGTATTCATATCACGAGCGTTTCGGTGAAAATTCATAATTTTATTACATTAATATATGTACACATATTTTTAAATTACGATTTAGAAGGATTAGTTAATAATATTAAATGTCTTTTCAAGAATTATATTCCGTTATTTAACATAGTTATAAAAATATAACAGGTAGACAAATTTCTGCTCAATTGAAGATACCGACGTACCCGTATTGTATTTATCGTGAAGGGTTTATGTGAGACATCCATAACAACCAGTTACCACCGCTCTTCACCATCCATTATTTGCGACATTATTTATACTTGTCTTATTGTTACAATTAAAAAGTTATTAAATTTAATTTGTGAAAAAAGTATCTAATACAGGATAGCCTTCAATATATATAGTTTGTAGTTAACAAATTCAAATAATTTCAAAGTCAATGATATTGTTTTGTTATGTTATGTTATTTATTATCCGACTTGAAAACAGGACGTTCTCAATTCGACTGTATTATTTGTGTGTTACTGCATAACTTTTTACTGGTTGAACCAATTTTGAGGTTCTTTTATATGATAGCTAGTGCCTCGAATGTGGTCCTATTTAAATTTATTTAAGATCGAACAAGTAGTCTTTAAGTTATTCGAAATTATTTAACTTTTTATCCTAATTATTGTAAAAATATTTTGTCAATATTATTTTAGCCCACTATATACTCCTCTCAGCTATGCACTTTTCTTTAAACTAGTGTCCCCGCTGACGCGTTAACAACGCGTTGTCTTTAGCAATATATGTATATGTATCACTTTATGTAAACATGGATGTCAAACCATGGTAATGTGCGTAACATTTATTTTATTAATTTAATATACTTTTTATGCATTATTTAAAAAAAATATTAGCATTCTACACTCTTTCTCTATATAAACTATAATTGTGCCAAATTTTATGTTCCTCCGTCCGCGTAATTTTCGTAAAAAGGGGTACAAATTGTTTGCTTCACGTATTTATATATAGATAATGATTAAAAACTATATATTTTTAATGTAATTTAAAATAACTTACATTTGGGAGGACTGTAGTGTACAAAGAGTCCATTCTTCCTTCCGTCGGGATTTGCTAAACACTTTTTTATGTATTCCATTTTGCATAAAACATTCAGCTCGCCTCTTTTATGCCTTACAACTTGTGAAACTTTTAAACAAAGATATTCTAAATTTACATATTTAATACTTTCATATTATGTACAAAATTATAACAATTATACTAGTTATTAATTTAAAGAAAAGTAGAAATAAAATAAAAATGTATGATTTTTATAATATTTGTCTGTTTGTAATCTCGCTTATCTCTGGAAAAACTGGACGGAATTAGATGTTTTTTTTGGCTGTGCCGTAGCATAAAAATTATCTTAAAAATCGGGACATCTGATGTTACATCTGGAAATTGATCCTTAACCTTAGTTGTTCGGGATGATCGAAAGTTTTCGCTGACAGTCAAAAACGAACACTGGAACATCTGATGTGAATCTCTAAGAGACACGGAATAACGAAAATGAATGAGAAAATAAAAATGGTTAGCGTACAAAAATAGAAGACCTGAATCTGACCTGATCTTAACCATACTAATTAACTATTACTAAGGTGTTGTTTACTTCTATTTCTTATAGTATAGCTGGTTTATAGACAAAACAGATCAACTACACTATAATATATATGGAAACTGAGTTTTGGCATAGTTGTTCAATGTGACGGACATTTTCTGCCTCAATCTAAATATGTGTATAATAAATAAACTAGAGAGTACCTCCTTGTGATAAAGGCACATAATTTAAGCCCAATTTTCAATAACAATGGATGGTAGATGGAAGAGGTATACCAAGGATTATAAAGTCTACGCATACGAATTTGTGGATATCTAGTTATGTATAAACGTACCTTGAACGTTAAATACGTACAAAATTTTAGTAAAGAAGGGTGTTTTTAAAAAAATAACAAAGAAAAAATCATACATCTTCATTATTGTAACTTTTACATTAAAAGAAATAAAAAAATATACGATTACTTTCAGGTTTTCAAACAATTTACTTGGCAATTAAATGTCTATCTAACACAGAACATGGTCATTTAAAACTATGTAGGCAGGCAATCGATTTTATAGCCAGCAGACACGAACGATCGAAAATGTACCTTATCAAATATTTACGGGTCCGTCCTACTGACACCACTCACTGCCGAATATACAAACTCACAACAAAATTGAACTTTCATGTGAACTTACAAATTATTTACTCGTATGCTTAATATTTTTATACACTTCTTTTAAATAATCTAAATATATTTTATAAATGTAATAATAAATCTATGATAGCAATATTTTTTTACTTTTGTTATATGTATAGTATATGGAAAGCAACACCGATATACTGCAAAAAATCGTAGATATGGTGCTACGTAGCGTTTTACTATGATTCACTACAAAGGGTACATTCTTGCTAAAAAGTTTTGTAGAGATTCTATGTTTTGTTTATAATAAATTGTATTTATAAGTAAATATAAATTACAGAAATTATAACAATTGCATCAAAACATTAAATTTATTACGTACAGGACCATACCACACTTTATCCTGACAAGGTAGAGAGAATCTAATGTAGTAATAAAGATTCATTCCGTTCGCCACTTTCCGTCTCAATTCGAGATATTGCGTGTTGGGTGCTCGCTTGCATGTTACTTTTAGCATTTACTAATTTCATAATTTTTTGAAGCAACAGCATATGGGTTTATCCTTATATACGAAACTTATGTTATCAAAGTTTTATATTGAACACTTTGTACAGACCACAGATACTCGTATAAGATTTCTTGTATTATTTCAACACTTGGTTACTGGAATCTACAGCTTGATTGTTATTCATGTACATTTTTATGTTCAATTGTGCGCTAACTTTTATTTTCATATATCTCTTGTAGTTTGCAAAATATGCTAAGTTAACCTAGAGAGTAATATCACTACTTTCTGCTTTTTCTGCCATTTCCTCGATAGATGGATCAGCGCGCCGCCTCAGTTTTACTTACTAGTCTACCGAAACACATTATTGCGTGAGATTTAAACTTTCAATAACTATATTCAGTCAGACATGTTTCAGTGGGACCACGATGTCTTTTAGTGATACATTTTTAATATAAAATGCCTGTCACCTTAAACTTAATGGCATCACTGTACATGATATAGCTATTTCCTTTTAAAAAATGGAATGAATCGTAGAAAACGAACGTTTTTAATGAGTGGGTATGCGACGTGACGCCTTGAAATTAAATATAAAACTAATTTGATTTACATTGTAAAGGTCCTAATTTCTGCTATTATGTAGTAAAACAATGTGTATGAATGAATAAAAATTGTATTTAAAAGATTATTAATTTCAACATATAAGTTATGCACATTGTATAACCTTAGGGAAAGTACACAGCTATACAAGAATAATACAACAGTAATTCTAACTTTATTCAGTGCTGGTAATCATTATAAATTATAATAAATAACTTTTAGCATATTTCTTGGTATTTTTTTTCTTGAGCTTCTTTATTATTATTTATGTATCAGTTGTTAAGTGAAATTTTCTTCACTATTCGAAAGGGTAACATTTATGTTTAAGCCGACATCTCTTTTACTAACAGTTGATTGCGCTTTTCCATTTGACATTTCTTCACTGTCATTATTACAATGAGCTGAAATAAAAATAACATTTTTTTTATTATGCATTACATCTAAAACTTCCGATTTAGTTAAAATACATATTTAACTCAGAGTTTTAATGATTTAGTAAGGGGAAAACACAATTTATGAAGAACTATTATTCAGAATGCCTTATATTTTTTAATTAATTTAGATTTAAATAAAAAAGGTACCTTTATCTAATTGCATATTGAGGATTCGATGATATAACTCATTGAATTTTCTCTGACGTTTCATGTTTGATGGAGTTTTGACAACTAAAGTGGGCAATAAAATGAAGTGGTCAAGGTTAGGTTCAGCCTTATTATATTTTTTTAGGGAAGAGTTCTTTTTAACGAGAAAACGCGGATATCTCAGATGAGCTTTGCCATTTGTATCACTACTGTCACTTGTTATATCTTTAGTTGCATCACATTTGGTCCTAGGTTGGTTTGTAGGACTTAATGTATGATAGCAGCAAGTTGCATTGCTATTTAATTTGGAATGCCTAACATAACTTGGTCCTGGAGGACAATCTTCTTCTATGAAGTGTTGATGATAGTTTAATTCTGATTGCGGCAGACGTTCACAGCTTGGCCTTTTTCTAGAACTTGAAGTATTCCTGTTTTGATTTATGTCCATAATTTTAGTAGATCTATTATTTGTTTCTTTCACACGATCATTACTTGATTTTGCTTTGTGACTTGCAACTATAATATCTCCAGTTTTGCCAACAGGTCGGCAATTTTCATGACGATGGTTCAACTTAACAATTCTATAATGACGCCGTCTTCGTCGTTCAACATGAGCTATCCGCTCCCGAAGTAAGCTGTCTATTAAACGTTGCAGGTCTGATCTTGTGCCGTATCTTTCTGGATGAGGTACGCGATGTGCAAGCCTCGTGTTTGGCCAATGTGTGCGACACACATCTTCCCATATTATATCACTCAGTACAGCTTCTCTAGATGGTGTTAGTTTTATACCATCGTCCCTGGGTGCGAATTCACCTTGAGCCAAATAATGTACAGTATCCATAAGTCTATAATCTCGAACAGGATTCAATTTGTGTCTTATCTTATGAACTCGGTCCGCAGCCATTTTTGAACCATCGTTACGTTTGCATGGAACTGATGCACACTGACGTCTACCTCTTGCAGTAATGCCATCGTAAAGAGTAAAATCACGTCCATACTGTTCAGAATTGTGTTCTTTTTGAATTGTTGTTGCTTTACTAGCAGATAACGGGGCAGGTTGTTGTGAATATCTTTGAAAAGCTGATGTGTCAGGTATATGACTGTACTCTACGTAGCTACAGCCAGGTTGTTCGGAACTTACTGTTGGTCTGGTTGGATTATTTCTCAATTTTTCATTACATAATGACAAAGATACCTTAGGACCGATGGAATGAAAACCCATCTCCTGCTTTAAAACTTTTCTTTCTAAGTGTTCTATTCTCTTTTTTAAATTGAGTAAATTATTAGGAGAAATCGAATTATTTTCTGAAGTGTTAGTGGATATCACAAGTGTACCGATATCTACTTTCTTGGATCTATTTTTATTTATATTTAAAGCTTTATCTTCCTTTGGATATGTCATATTTAGTTGCGGCTGAGTGTAAATGTAACATTTCTCTGCAGGTCTCTTTTTATTTTGAATAGGGGCATTTTGTGACGATATATCAGTATTTGACCATTTTGTTATTTCGATAGAACTCTCCACTCGCTCTCTGTAGGTACTTGTTGAAGTTTTGTCAATTGAAATTTCACTTAGAGCACGTTTTTGATATAGATAAGAAGAACAAACGAGTGAACTTACAGTATCAGTAGTTTCGTCATCAGTAAAATCTTTAAAATAACGAGAAAATGTTAAATAAAATAAAATACTTTAATATTTCATGAATGTGTTAAATAAACAATAACTTACGAGTTATAAAAGATGAATGGTCTCCTACAGCTAAACGCGAACGTGATTTTTCCGAAAACTGTACAAAATAAAAATAATTACTAACAACTCAAAATCTTTTTCTTTTCCATTTAACTAATAATTTTAATTCACTTAATTAAACCTCTACATATTTGTTGATATTTTTATATTACCCGCACAAAGCACATTCAAATTATCGTAACAGTATTGGTACTTATCAAAAATAATAATTTTATTATTAATAAAAATAATATTTTTTATGGTCAATAAAGAGTTTATTTATTTACTATTATACCGATCACAGATATTCACCTTTTTATTTTGATATCGAGTCTTTTCAGCAATATACAATGTTTTAATTGCTGGAGCTTTTGGTTTTATTGACACAAGTACTTTCTGGGACGGATGTTTGCTAGACTGGCCTTTTGGAAATATTTCTGAAAATATTGATAAGAAATATAATATAGAAACTACTTTTGTTATTCATTTTTAATGTATTATTTTCTTAGAGAGTAACCTAGTAAAAGTTTTTGAGGCTGGTTAGGAGAATTTTCTGCAAGAGTATCGTAATTGACTTCCCGTATTAGCTTTTCTTCTCGTATTGATATTAATTTCTTATTTGATGGAATCTGTTTATGTTCCATTACATTTTATTTTCATCTTTCCAAGCATAATTATTTTTTATTCTGATTCGAGTCTCTGTAGATACAACAACACTATAATTTTTACATTAAAAAATAGTCTATCTAATCATTTTGGAGTACAGACGTAATTATGACACATACTGTATTCTTTTTCCTTCTGTGAGAATTCCTTAAATAAATAGTTTATATACTCAGTCATTGTTGTTTTATTTTAAGGTATTCTTTTGAAGCAAAAAATAATCTAACAACGAAGAGTGCCATATACATTTTCATATAACACTTATGCTTTATTAAATTCAGAATTCCTTATATTTTGCTTAAATTGGCATATACGCCTAACATACACATGTGATAAATGATTTCGAAAATAGAAGTTATTATGAAAAATAAAAAGAAAAGTTAACTGTCAAAATTGTATAACGTGACGTTTTAGCTATTTGTATTTTCTGTTAATTATTAGACTTTTATGTGTAATTAAAGTGAGTGTCCTGGGTGCATCGGGCGTATGGATGTTTGATTAAGTTTATATTTAAATATGCCAGAACAAGAAAAACAGAGCGGTGGCAGTGCCGTAAACACTTCCTTGGTAGTGGGTGAAAAGACGACTGACCATCATAAGCAGCCATACCGGCCAACGGAGCTAAAAGAAGACTCAGAAATTCATCATAAACGCCCCAGTGCACCTTTAGTACCCTGTAATTACTTTTTTCCTTTTACATATTTTATTATTGGATTACTTACACACTGATCTATTTAATTGTATTTTTTTAAGTAATTAATTTCATTTTATACTTTATATAGCAGTGGATGAAGACCTGAAACTTTTAACCGAAGATACTAGTCGTTCTGAAGATGCGAAAATTAAAGAGCAAATGAAATGTGAGTATGTTGAAGTGTTATATAAAGTGGATTATTTTATGTACAATTAATAAATAATATAATATTAATACCTATATTAAAATATATATTTATTTCTAGCTATATCCTCTGACAAACACAAACAAAATGTTGCGAGAAAATTATCACTGAGTACGGAGAGGCGGGAACATTCACCCGAATCTATCACATTAGCTTCCATGGAAGTGGATAGAAAGGTGAATCATTAAATCACTACTGTAAACTAAGCTGTCACGCGACAAATCGCACTTTGCCTAGTAATAAATAAAAATAATTGCTAGATGATTGCATACTGTATATAGATAAAATCAATTATTGTTTTAAATTATTACTTTGTATGTAAATTTGTACACACTATGAACCATTTTATATAATTCAACATTGTTTGAAATATACATTATTATAATATGGTTACTTGACTTTTTCACGACATAGTCGGTCTTTATAAATACCCCGTCCTGAAACCCTCAGGAAAAGAGGTACCTATTAGTAATTATTATTATTCCTTACCCCGTTATATTGAATTAATAAGTTTATAAGTATTTTAGTTTATATTTAGTTATGTTATTGAAAAGTTTATAAATGAATTGTATCAGTTGTGGGCTATATTCCTGTCGTCAAGATGAGAGTTGACCTGATGATTGTTGCACTGGAGATTGGGGAGTGTGTTGTGTTTGTGATGATCGGGCTTATTATATATTATAATTATTTAAGATATTTTCTACTAATATTATAAATGAGAAATATTTGTAAAAATGGTACAGCCATTTCTGTTACTTGTCTACATAAAAGCTACGGAACTTGATGAAACTTTACTGTAATATACTTTATACAGCAGAATAATATATAGGCTACGAATTATAAAGATTTTGTGATATTTGCACCGTAAGTATTTATTGTATGGTAATATGTCCTAAGGACGTAGGTAGTTGGGAAGTGTCAATATGCTGTGAATGTGGGTACGATTTATTTTATTTAAAAAAATAATTTTGGTTAGACAAACGGCGACGGCGGGTTTAATAGAGACTGACTTAGTAGATAAAGTTAATTCAATATATTTAGACTTATTTTAATCATTGACTGGGTTTTTAGAAAGGTCCAGCCACATCTTTACCGCAAATACCACCGGATATACCATCCACAGAAGAAGAAACAATTGAAGCCGAAAAAAAATCCGCTAAACAATATGACGAAGATAGTATTACTGAAGAAATTGCGGAACTGCCTAATCCTGATACTGCTAAGGAACACTCTGAATGGGTAATAATTTAGTTTTTATATAATAAATAAAAAAGTGTCGATTTACGAGTATTTTATCTTTCAAATAATCTTTAAATTCACATTAGTAAATTGATATATGGCGGTTTAGCATAGTTGTATTTTATTTAAAAAAAACACGTGGCAGCCCGTACGCCCGATATATATTTTATTATGAAAGAAAACCGTAAAATTTAACAATTCCTGATGCTGTTCGCTAACGCTAATATTTTTGAATAATATAATAGCTTTACTTTTTTTGTACATGTGATAAAAATATAATAAATTATATTTATAACATTGTTATAGTCTGATGATGAAGAAGCGGGCGGGCTGCCACGTAGCGACTCGCGCGGCTCTCGCGTCTCCCGAATGGTGCGTCAACTTTTTTGCTGTGGTGTCGCATATGAGGCCCCTTCTGAAGACAACATTTCAACATGCCGTGCCTTCGGACAAGGCATATAGATTGCCTTACTAACTTATTCAAGACTCATATCCTGTGATAACATATATCGAAAACAGAAAAAATACAGGAAAGTGTACCATAATTTATAAACAATCGATAACAGTCACGTAGAATAGTGTTAGGTACATAAACGGCTTATTGTATTTGTACATGTACTTAATAACTGTGTACATAAAATTATTAATTAAATGTTTATTCTCATTTAAACTTGGAATTTATTTTACCTGTTTTAAAAAATTGGCATGAGGGCTATTTAAGTCTTACGTTCGTTTTTTTTTCAGTTTCACGCATTATCCCGCATAACAATGTATCAAGAAACTCCGTTCATCACTTTCCGCCCGAATGAACTAAAAATTAAAAACATATCTCGAATATTGCGGTGTTCAGTGGCGAAACTCAACGCTGCGCTTGGTCTTAATAGAGCGGAATAAAGAAAATAATTTTAAAATAATCATTTCTCGAGTGAAAATAGAACCAATAACCACATAAATATTTTTGTAATGCACCTAAAATTATATTTTCAGCGTAATATTTCAGCTACATCAAAGAAAAAGGCAATATCCTACAGTGATAAAATCAAATGTCAAGATAATATGATTAGTAAGGTTTGTTTGTTCAAAAACTTTCTTCGTGCGACATAAACAAATTGTAAATTAATATAACCTATATGTTTATTTATATATTTAAATTATTTATATAAATTATTGTTTTACACTTTTTAGGAACTATCAAAAGCATTAGACCGAAAAGCTTCAATAACACCATGTTATAGATCGTTGGGAGCTCATGAAAAGCCGTCCGGGATCACTATATGTTTGCCAACTGTATTGTTTTTTTTTTTTAAATATATTATAAAATTTGCTGCTTAAGATTGTTACTATTACATTTTAACTTTACTTTTTTTAGAAATGCTCCAATAATTGTGGAAATCGTACTTCAGGAATTAATATTAACATTTCAAGAGTAGGTTTTGAGACATTTTATATTATATTATATTTTTTATTATACTAGTTTCCTATGCAATTTCGCTTGCATGTATTTTGTAAGCTTTGTCGTAATATTTCTATCTGTTATTGTCTACTATAGTTTCTACTATTTTACATAAAATCTCATTCATTTCCGTAGATTTTTTTATAATAGTTTTTTTCCAAAAAAAGCTACGCTAATTCCCAGATTCAATTTTTTGCTGGTAGTTTGTGTTATCTGTCAGTCACTTAGTGAGTACGGAAGAGTTAATAATAGGTTTAATTGTGATTAATACCTAACTAAAATTAAAATAGTATATTTTTAACAGAAATTCCTAGCAAGTAAAGTAAATATTACAAACGACAAAGAGGAAAATAATCAGGCTTCAAAATCAAACTCAAATAAGGTATCGTCGTTTTTTTGTACAAAATCATGAAAAGAGGAAGTTTTTAGGTATATATTTTTTCTTATTACAGGCTTCCAATGACGACACTTCTTTCGCAAACATTCGAGATAATATTAAAGAAAAGTTCAGCAACATACAAACAAGAATAAAAAATATTTTTCAAATGTAACGAAACATGGTATTATAAATAAAATTTTTCTTTTTATTTCATGTTTATTATTTGATTGGATGTCACAAATTACAAAACAATTCTATAAAAATACGTTAACGTGTTTAAATATGATATAGCTTATGAAAATCTTGTATAATTTTAGTTAAATAGGAATATTTAGGAGTAATATCATTTGCTAGTGTTTTTCATAGTTCCCCTTATGACTTGTTCGATTCTGACGCTTTTTGGTACTTTGTAGACGTTACACGATAGTCCTTTTAAGGGCATTTGGTGAGCTAACTTGGCAGCACGCGATGCGTCATAGTCAGCTTCACGCGGTCTCCAACATAGCTCTGTACTTCCACACTGACAGGTCATGTCACGACATACCTATAAATAGATTTTACGTACTAGAAACAAAATTTAAGTACTTATCAGTTAATTTCTAGCACACATTTCGAAGGCAGCAATAGTAGAATCTTTTCTAATTTGTTTAAGTACAAAAAAAAAATTTTTTTTAAATCGCGTAAAAATTATTTATCCATGATAAATAATTACCAAAAAAGGGCATTTGCTGTAATACAATTAGTCATATTAAAGAAATAATAGTATATATGGAGCTTACAGTAGCAAGATGTTGGTCTCTACAAGTGTCAGGGCATTCAAAATTCCAATTTGATGGAGGCACGCAAGGAACGATGGGCGGAGTGAAGCAAGTACACGGGTGCGTCACGCACGTGGAACAACAGCATTGTTGACACATAGAGTACACCTAGAACATTATATGTAACTTTATTAATTAAAACAATATGAAAAATTTGCGTGTTGAGTGGCAAAATTAATGCTGTGGCATACTTACCAGAGCGAGAAAATGAAAGTGGATAATATAATAATACTTTAGAATGAGGAACACGATGTTTGTGTGTTCGAAATCCATCACGTAACATATATATAAAACAGTCAAGAGACTGTCCCACTAAACTGCGATAACCCCAAGGCTTAAAATACTTGTACATAAGAGCAAATCGAGCATATAAATGAAAAAGCCATCATACATTGTTGCCAATCTGTTCATCTAACATAATAAAAAACGAAAATAAATAAAAATAAAACAAATCTCGAATCTATTGAATCAATAGTTGTTTTTTGATAGGTGTAATGCGAAAACATGAACTATATTAAAAATAAAACAAGCTAGCTCTTACCAGCCAAATAGCGCGAGAAATTTCATTTCGCACATACGGTAAGCAATTGCACAAAAGACAGTTTTCAAACTTCGATAGTTCAGGTATGCCTACATTTTTTTCTACGCCAGATGGTCCTAAAACTACCTAAAAATAAGGGGAAAAGTAACAGTATAATAGAATGTCATTTTTATAACTGTTTTTAACGATATGTATTGATTAGTAATTATCCTACCAAGTCAAGGCATGGCCTAGCTGTCATGTGTTCTAAATTAACGATGATCGGATTCGAAACCTACTTTGGGAATATACATATATTTATAAATTACTAGAGACCCTGTTAACGGGTTGCCTTAACAACGGATATGATATTTTATATAAAAGTGAATATCTAACAAATAGTAGTGTGTGTAATATTTATTTATATAATTTAATTTATTTCCTAACATTACAAATATCCTGTGCCAAATTTCGTACTCTTACTTCCTTACGATTGGCGTAAAAAGGAATCAAAAGTTTCCCTTCAATTTTCCATCACATATTAATATAATGTACTAGCTAATATAATACTAGCTGTTACTCACGACTTTACTCGCGTGGTCAATAAAAGCCTACATAGGTACTATACAATATTATAAATCATGACTGCAAAATATATATGTAATTTAAATATTTTTTTATTACCTATGTCATTTAATATCTACTAAGAATATGAGTACAAAATTTTATGATAATTAGTTCAGTAGTTTTGGCTTGAAAGCGTAACAAACAAATTTACATTGACATTTATAATATTAGTAGGGATGAGTTTAACGATATACAGTAGTATATCGTTAAACTCATATTATAGTCTAGTCTATACTCATTTTATAGTAATAAAATTTACCACTCAATACAGACACTATAAAATAGCAGTATAAAGTGACTTATTTGCAAAGTTCTTTTTACCTAACGTACCGGAAATGCCAACTGTATGTGATATGTAAAAAAAGCAATTTTCAAAAGAAACTGTCGAATAACATTTACTTAAGAAGAATAAAAATCGCTTACCTCGCTGGCAAAAAACTGGCAACATGGCGCGCATGTGCCAAGACTGTCAACGTATGCACACTGCACCACATTTTTTCTTCCTTGTAACCCTTTTACCACGTTGATAGTATTTCTAGCTACCGCATAGGCTCCAGCTAAGCAAGCAGTTGCTGTGCATGAACCTTTTGCAGCACATACCGCTTCATTACCGCTCATTATTGATGATGTTACACACTCCGTCTAAATTGAATATTATAACTATGTAATATTATAAGAGTTTATAATTTTTTTTTCCTAAATTAATATTAAAAAAAACACGATAAATAATATGCTTGTCTCGTATTCTAATCAACAGATGGTTAGTTACTATAGTCTCTTAAAGTTTAGTACTTTTGGATATGGTACAGATGTACTCCAAACAGCTTCTGAAGCATAACATCTAATCTGATATAACTAAACTTAGACAAAATAAAAAAAATACAATTGAAAGTTCTATAATGACATAAATAGTAGTAGTTATTTTGACCAAATATAAAAAGTTTAAAAATCTTTACCTGTTCTTGAGTCAAAGTACACGGATGAACGGCTGCAGAAAGCACTGGCACCATAGTTTGTGGTGTAGCACCACCTATTACAGGAACGCGGACCGTTTCCGGCGGAACCCGAAGGAAATCGGCCAATACTGTATTTGCGCGGACGCAATTCAACTCAACGCAACCCAGGAGTAGCCGTGGATTGTAGACTCCGCGTAGTCTTTGTATTTCACTGACAATCGGTACCATACTCTCTATTGGTTCCGTCGCTACTATTGTAATGGCCTGGACATAAAGAACATATTATTTTATTCTTTTCTTTAGCTACACGCTTTATTTCGCATAGCAAGGTGGACAGAGAAAATATAGTGTCAAGACACTCTGTTTTGCTCTTCCCACCCGAAATCGAGACTTTGCATGTTTAGTGGCGGAACTCAACGCTGGGCTTTATCTTACTGGAACGGTGAAATGAAAATAATTTAAATATAAACATTCCCAGAGTGGGAGTCGAACCCACAACCACTAGCGTTTACAGTGAAATATATTTTACGCTTATTAATTAAAATGTCATATAATACTGTAACATTGAAATATGAATGTAACTTAACTTACATCGGGACATGTGTTACAAATTTGCAGAGCAATCTCTGTTATAACTGGGGCGTTGGTTTCAAAGGTGTCACACTCATTTCTTGCTATAATTACAACTACTTTAGAACCCTGTAATAACAATATATTAAGAACTATTATATAACTTATACTTTTAGTAATTTCTACTTTAAACTTTGAGGAATTTCAATATAACAACGAAATTAATATATAGTTAACAGTGTGTTAAGATAACCTTAAGAGCATCACAAAGCATGTGTCGTCCAGAAAATGAGGAAACTTTGCACTTGGTATCTACATGACTTAGTTCCATGCCGTAACCACACGTAGCACAAATATCGTAAAGAGCTATTTCATCTAACAATGGGCATTGTTTCAAAAGTAAAGCTAATGGATGGCCTAAAACAATATATTATATTTATAAAAGAATAAGTACCGATTATGTCAATTAAAATAACTTACTTGTTGTAAATTATTTAAATTGTGAAGTCCAATGTAATTGTAATCTTTTGTTTTTATTAAAAGCATGTATGACATAGAATAGTGTAGGTTAACATGATCACTTAGGTTTTATTCATAATATATAAATAATAATTATCTTTTAGTTTCACCTGTATCCCGCACAGGGTAGGCAGAGGGAACCAGAGAACCTAGTGTTAAGAAACTCCGTTCTCTTTTAACATTTCCTTCCCCAAGTCTCCTTTAAGTATAAGTATTTAAAATTTTATAATATCTAACATAAGAGTGCCCAGTTCCTATATTAATACGTATATTTATTTTGTTATTTATTTGAATAAAAGAATAAGGAAAAGATAGTTTTTACCTGTACATCCTCCAGCTCCACAAATGGTCACTTTCATTCCAGCAGGACATGTGCTATAATTACATCTGATAAACCGGCTTGAATTAGGGAACCTGGCTAGAGCATATTTTGCAATATAAGGCCTTATGTGGTGTGTTGCGAGTACAGTTTTCCACATAATTTTTGAAAACATTTTTTTGTAATTTCTATTATAATTTTTCCTAATTTTTATTTCCTTTTTACATTTTTTTTAGAAAATTTTGGTTCATTTTGATTTATAAAATGACACTTTTTGGAAAGATAATTCACATTTTCTTCTAGTCGATTGCTTCTTGAAAAAAGATTTTATTCATCTTAATGATTAATGTACGTAGTTGAAATTTCTTTTTATTAATTGTTAAAATTCGTAGTCATGGCATGGTAATATGCAAATGTATACGAAGAGCTACAAAAATATAACGACATCCCCAAACGAATAATAAAACCACTCCAAATAGAGACGTATGAAATCACAGAATGTCGAATAATTAAATATCTAAAAGGATATCATGTATGCTACGTGAATATCAACAGAATTTTAATTACTATACAGTGTCTTTAGACAAGGTTAAAATGAATATTTGATTTTATGACGATAGTTTCACCGTTAGATAACGTGGCAATATTCTAATGTACTTGCACAACCATTTGATTTATAGCATTTTAAGTGGCGAGGAGTACTCACGCAAGTTTATTTTTTCATAGAAATATCGCAAAGGACAGAATTGAATATTTAAAATGCTTAAGTTTTTCAAGAAATGTTTTACTTTGAAGTCGCGAGCCAACAAGTCAATACACATGCCAGAAATTATTAAGCCCTTATACATAATTACTTCAGTATTAGGTTTGGTTCCATATAGTGTTAAATTTGATTATACGAAAAATGTATACAAAGTAATGCAAAGATCAATATATATTAATTCACTGTGTGGAATATCTGTAGTCCTGATAATTTTGTCCTTCTTAGCTCTGCATATACAAGAAGTGTTACGGTCTAGGGAAACTATTTCAATGACCCAAGCTATTATGACTCAAATGAACTATATTCTTGAGCTAATTAATTTTGCTTTCTTTTGTGTTATAGCTTATTGTTGTTCATTTTTAAATCGTATGAAATACGTTAAATTGTTAAATACAATAATCAGCACATGGATTAGTTTACCAAATAACGTAAAAAATCAAAAAATTCTGTGTCGTCTCTACTTTCAAGTAAGAATTATGACAATGGTCAGTCTTTTCATCGTTACCGTAATGCAAGTTTGTGTGAATTTTACTCGTGAAAGTAGTTTATGGAAGATGATACTTGTCACAATAACATTTAATTTACCCCAAACGATACAGTTCATAACACTAGCTTTATATTACGCATTCGTGATGATGGTCGTTGCAATTTTGAGAAATATCAAAGAACATAGCTTAGAGTTAGCAAAAAAACAGAACCAACTCGTAAGTGAATTTGTGGAGGTAAGAGTTAAATGTATAACTTTGCGCCAGATGGAATTAGCATACGTTAAAGCTGTCGAGATAAAGACCTATATAAATGAAGCTTTCCAAGGACCTATTCTGGCTTCTACTATACAATGCTTTCACTCCATTGTAAGCGAGGCGCATATAATATACCATGGATTAGCTGTCGGTCAACATATGCCGACTCATGATGTCGTCAATTGTTCTATTTGGATCGCTTATCAACTATTAAAAATCTATACATTAGCTCACGCAGGAAGCTTATTAAAATATGAGGTCAGTATGGTTTAGCTGCCAAGAGAAGATGAGCAAATGATAATAAATTATTCTTGCCCTCATATAATGGCATTTTTAATTGTAGGCAGCAAGAATCGGTCAATGTCTACATATAATTCCTACTGAAAAACAAGATTTACGTTGCTTAATGGAGGTGGGTAAAATAAATATACGTAATATTTAGTATTTTACCTTAATCAGAATAATTAGAATCCTCTATTTCAAACCCACACAAACTCTTTTAAGTGAACTCTACGCCGTGCTCTTAGGGAGAAAATAGAAATATAATACAAAATAAGAATGTGACATGATATCTTAAAACATATATAGCTATATTTTATATTTAGAAATGCAATCATAATAATTGCAGATACAACATTTTTCATCGCTCATTTCGTACCAGAAAATTGAAATGACTGTTTACGAATATTTTCCTTTGGATGCAACTTTAATTTACAATGTAAGTTAAATATTTATTTTTTAAATCCCTTGCGCAAAAAGGGGGGTTGTATTATCTTTTGGGGTGTCTATTTCTGTATAAGGTGTAGTTCGATTTATTTCATTGACTGCCAAACATATTTAGAGCGTCTTACCCTGGGTGCCAAATTTTTATTTTGGAGAAATTAAGTTTTATTAATTGTAATAACATTTACAGTAATTCATTCACCTTTTCAAAATATTTATGACTGAAATGAATGATCATTGTAATTAATCTAAAATTGCAGCACGCACTACGAGATATCTCGTAGCTGGAAGTTTTGATACATACGTTTAATACGAGATATCTCGTAGCTGACAGTCAATGGGTTAATCGTTGTTTCTTTTGTTTGAAAACTGATGCACCCTATATGATGTCGTTAGCATTTTTAAAATTCGTTTTTCCAATACTATACGAGACTGAATATAAAATGTTATTTCTATTCCACCAAAAACTGAACAACTACATTTTTTAAGTGTCATATCGTAAAACTAAGTTTTATTTCATTTCTTGTACGTATGTATGTAATAAATATATTAAATTTCCAATTTTAGATGCTGGCGTCTGCAACGATGTACTTGATTATCTTGGTACAATTTGATAAACGAGAATAATCGGAACCAATGTCGAGACATCATAAATAATAATTTAAAATTATTTTTTCTTATATTACTTAATGTATTTTCCACATGTAAATAGTTTTCATTACGTATATTGTATGTAGTTTTAATGAACCTATAATTTTTTTTATATTTTATATTCATAGAAACATTTACAATATTATTTAGCACTTTGTACTGTTTTTCTTCATTATTAAGTTTGTAATAATTAAGTTTATATATTCATTTAATTTAATTCAATTTTTTACAATTTACCTTTACTTTAAATATAAAAAAAAATAAGGCAATGATTGTTTTGACGAACAATTAGAAAAAACTTCAAACTTAATGTTAAAAAAAATACAAATGATTTTAAAAATTTTAATTTTTATTAAGCTAACTATTGAATTTTGAACTTTAGCAAAAATAGGACATACCTACTTAGTCAATAAGTATATGAACTCACTCACTCCAGCTTTACGCTATGAAGCCGGTTTATGAAAAGTGTCTCCTTGAAAGCTCAATTGTTGTCTATTTACATTAGATTCTCGACGTTTATTTAGCTAAATGCGACATTTTTTGGAAACTAAAAATGTGCTTACTAGGCTTAATATTAAAGTTTACGTAAAAAATGAATTATATAAAAATATAGGGTTTAAGTAAAAGTAGAAAAAAGGTACTATAAATCTATATTTATTAAATAATCTACGATAAATAAATAATAATATTTTGTGTAAGTATAAATTTTGCCTATAATATACAATTGAAACACAAAGTTTACGAGAATATCCAAAATTAAAATTATTTACGTTATATACCGAACGGACGCGCGAAAACACAGCGCGTCAAAGCAGAAATTTTCGTAATTAAAATAGTAGTAGAATTATATTAAAAAGTGCGAATATTTTTTTCCATACAATAAAAAAATAACAACTTTTTAATACCATCAAAGAAAAATTGCCATAAAGAAAAATAGAATAGAACAATTTACTCTTTGTGAAGCTGGCAACTTTATCGATGAAAATTGCCAATTGGATTTAATTCTCCAGTGTAGCCGTGTTACTTTTAGTTCATATTTATAAGGTTTTACTTTATTTACTTTGAAAAAATCTCATTAAGTCACAAGAAAGCTTTGTGTACTGTGGAACAATACAACTGTGGACAGATTACACAAAATGGTAAGTTCATAAATTTCAAACTAGTCTTTCAAAGCCAATTATAATAAAACTACACATATCACTGTATTATATTTATGTCATTATTTTTATTACAAACGAATGCTAAGCTCATAAAAACAACTAAACTGACACCGGTATAGATGTAGCCATCTTGAAGAACTGTACCGAGTACTCTTAATGGCCGAGCGCCATGTCACAGCTAAATCCCAAATCACATGTTTTATTTTTTATATATCTTATATTCTACTAATTCAAATGATAGTATAACTCATAAATCTATTAATATAAATGATTCATCATCAATGTATAGTTCCTTTAAGATTGCGGTATAATGATAACCTGCTATGTATTTTAGCCGGCAAAATGATGTTATCGATTATCACCGGGTAACCTCTCAGTTTAGAGGATCCAATTTTAGCGACGATTATAAATAGATATTATCCAGTGATGTATTGTTCAAAACGCTTAAACGATTAATAAAACGCAAAATCACTTTTTGAAATCTTTTTAGTACTAGTTCACGTAGTTTTATTTATTTCCTATTTGCATATGTTAGCAATGCAACGTTACATTTATGAACATTTTTATTGAAGCAATTTGCTAAATCTAATAATAAATTACCATTAATTAGAACATTTCGTCTTTTTAATACAAAAATTATATGATGATTTAAAATAGTAGAGAACTTGTCTAATAATTTTAAAATATTCTACTAGAATACAACTGTTGTTCTTTTGTCTTATATTATTCATAGACTTACTTCTAATATATTTCTTTAACTGTTTTAGGTGTCTTTTTCGTAAAAAATATAATATAATTCATGTAATGTTTAATCTGTATTAATTTAATTGATCTTTGTTATAAGTTAATTCAATGATAATATAAATATTGAATTGTGTGATAGAACAAAATGTTATTAAGTTTAGGTACAACAATTTTTTTTGTCTTAAATTGGGTGTTTTATGTAATTTAACTATATTATGATTCAATATAAACACTAACAAAGATTATATACTTCTTTTTATTTAATATTGTCCTATTAAAAATTAAAAAAAAAGCTTTTTTCTTTGACAACCTTACCACAATTAATGCTAGAAAAATAAAGAAATTTTTAGAAGCTAGTTTTGAGAAATTGGTTCTTCTTGTAGTTTCGTTTAGTATTGTGTGTTCATTTTAATTCACCTTAACTGAATTAAAATGAACACACAATATAAACAATTTATATAGAATTATCAATTAAATATACATATTGCTATATATACACATCATTTATATATTGTTACATACATTGTTGTATTTTAAAATCAATATTCTGTTGACATATCATTTTATCGCTAAATTTAATTTCATAACAATAAAAAATTGATATATAATTATGAAATATATTAAGGCTTGTTAAGCAATATTTAGCAAAAAATATGATTAATAAGTTTAAAATTATTTTAATATTAAATAAAAAAAGAATTAAATAATTTAGATCGATTATTACATTTTATGATCACTTATTTATTGACTTTGAAATGTTAGGATTTCAACACAATAAAATCATCAATGTCATGTAGTATATTCTCATGTATAAATTCTCATAATTGCTTTTTCTTTCACGGGCTAGTTGCCAAACTTGGACAAACCTCCAAGTTCATGGAATGAGCAAAAGGTGAGTAACTTCTTATTAAACAAAATTATTTTGCATACAGATGGATGGTGGCGTAGTACACCCTCACCCTGTTGTCCATGGCGGTGTACCAGGTGTGGTCCATGGTATGCCGGTACACGGAGCCGGACCTGACGGGGAACATGGCCCTCATGGTCCTCGACGTCGTTACCAAAACAGACCTAAACCTCAAAACAATTTAGAGCGTCTACCACTTGATGAGGCTGCCAAGAGGGTATAGAATAATTTCATTAACAATATTTGCAGCTTTGCTGTTCGTGCACTTTAAGGGAGTTTTTCTAGTGTGTTTCTCTAGAAAGGCGTGTTCTAGGCAGCTGCTGAAAAAAAATTATAATGTAACAATATTTTACACAAATAATATTTTGTGATTCTTTTATTTTTTTTTGTTTTTTATAATTTAGTTTGTACCACAAAAAATACCATGGATGCTTGAGCGAAATACCTTATATATTGTGTGATTGCAGGTAGTGTACCGTTTACTGTAAAAACAGTAAATAAATAAAAAAATATAATAAAGTTTTTATAACATAATATATATGTGTAGGAAATGGAGTCTCTTCCTATGAAGACACCAGTGTCAGTACTGCAGGAGCTCCTCGCCCGGCGCGGGACTGTTCCCAAGTACGAGCTCGTGCAAATTGAGGGCATGATTCACGAGCCTACCTTCCGCTATCGTGTCACTGTTGCCGATTTGGTTTGTAAGTATTCAAATTTTTAATATAGTACTTAAATTTTTTTTATTATTTAAGTGTTTGTTGTTAATTTCTTTTTTTTTTGCATTTTTTGAATTTCAATTGAAATTTCTTTTTCTGTAGGCTTTTATTTATGTCTGTGCTAGACGAAAGTCTGCAGTTCATTCTTGTTGTGTCTTTCTTTTATAATAATCGAAAACAAATGTTACCTATAAAAACTAATATATAATTGTTGATTCATTATTCAAATCATCATGGTGTATTGGGATAGTGTATCGTAAACGCAATTAGCTGTGGGCGAATGTAATTTACCCGCTCTGATAAGACAAGCGTGACGTTAAGTTCTGCTACCCATTTCGGAATGTTTCGATTTTGAGCCTAAAATGTGTCATGACACTGCTGTGCGGGAAAAGCATAAGCTGAAATAATAGTTGATAGAATATAATATTTAGTGCTAATTGTTCATTTAAAACATAGCTCAAAAAACTTGCGCGGCGTTGAGTTCCGCCACTCAGCACGCAATGCTTCAAAAATAGGAAACGAGAATGAAAATCTAAAAAATATTTAAAAGAATGTCGAAAATACAAGCCATATTTTTTTGTTTTAAATTTGCAGCAATGGGCACCGGAAGATCAAAGAAAGAAGCAAAGCACTCAGCGGCTAAAGCGTTGTTAGATAAGTTGACTGGCGCCGCACCCGCTGATCAAAATACTAACGGAAACGTACCGGAACCGTAAGTTTATCTATTTCTAAAGTCTTTTACCATTTATTGTACGCATAATCTAATTGGAATTATCTAATAATGAAAAAAATAACAACTTGTCCGACTTTTATATTATAAATTTGAATTAATATATTTTTTATAAACGTTTAATTGATGAAATATTGTTATTATTATTATAATGTTTATAGCATATTATGTCGGATAAAAATTCTAGTAAAATGAAAGTATTTGGAGGAAAATTAATTGGTTATAATATATTAATCACGTACTGTCTGTCCCCTATGAACTTTGTCGCATGTGAAAATCGACAACTTTAGAGGAGAGCTAAGTTTTTTTTAAATTTTACTTATCTTTAATATTTTGACAATTTTATTGACACGGAAGTAAGATACGATTATTACAATTTTTTTGGTGCTTTTCAACATAGATCGAAAATATAGATTTTTAAGAGTGATTCATGAATCAAAACAGAAAAGCCAAAAAAGCATATACAACATTGTTATACAGGCGATATATTTGATAATGCTCCACATTATATATTATATCATAATAATCATATAAAATGTTGTTTGTTAAAGCACTGGTACTGTGGTATCATCATTTGAAGACAAGCTGATGGGGAACCCGGTGGGATGGCTGCAGGAGCTGTGCATGTCTCGCTTCTGGCCGCCACCTTTGTACCATGCTGAAAATGATGACAATGTTGCTAGACGTGAGTTATCTAATATTAAATTTATATATAATTTTTATACTATAATAAAACTATTGAATGTGGGAAACTGACATTTGGCATGAGGTTCCTTGGATATTGATTGATGACAAGATTTTTTTTGGTTGTCAAATTTGATGCTCCTGTGTCTGCATAGTTTTCGTAAAAACTGGTACTAAGCTTTTGGGTCAAGTACATAGAAGAGATAAACATTTTAACTATTCATATATTTATAAAAACAAATTTTCAATTTAACAACCTTTTTTGGTACCTTTAAAATCGACTAAAAATCTTTTATTTCCTCTTTTATAGAGTGAAGTGATATAAATGTTATACACATTTATGTACTGTAAGATCATTAAATATTGTCCTTACTGTAACAGTTCAAACAATACCTTAAAATATATTAAAAACTGGTGTATTGTAGGTCTGCCACATGAACGTCAGTTCACAATCGTGTGCACTCTGCTGAAGCGGCGCGAGGTCGGCACCGGCAAGTCCAAGAAGCTCGCCAAACGACAGGCCGCATACAAAATGTGGCAAGCACTGCAGGACAACCCACCTGAGGCCTTCCAGACTGAGGAAGAGGTATGTTTATTTAAAAAACTATTTGATTATTAAAAAATATTATTATCATTATTACTGTCAAGTAAATTACCAAAACTAGTCCATAATTTAGCATATCGTAAAACAATCATATTCATGATATTTAAATTGAATTACTTTATCTAGAGCATAGCCCTAGTAACTGAGGCATAAGCAATCTCATTTACCGTTTCATTTTTATATAATCATTTGCATTCTCTAATAAGCTTAACTTGAGCCTTAAGGCAATATCTTAGCACTTTTTTGCTCCATCTTTTTTAATTAGACTACAAGTAATAGAGTATGAAATGTAACAATTATTTTATATTTTTCAAATAGATTTACCTAACTGTGACTAACAGTCTCTGTTAGTGGTTCTCGTGTTGGTCTTCTGAAAAGTTGATAGCACTTGGCCAGGTATTTTACTATCTTTCAGTCAGATTAGTGCTGCCAGATATTCTTTACAAAATTATATTAAAATACAATTTATTTTGAAGATATTATTATGACTAACAAAATTTTTTGTTACTCGTATAACCTACATAAAAAATATATATATTTTAATACATATCTTAAAAAAACACAAATATTTACACACTCTGGCAATGCTAAAGCAATATGTTTATGTGTTCTAGGGCGGCGTGGCGGCCCGGTACGCCGACCTGAAAGATAGTAAAATCTCAACTCTCACCACGAGTCACAGCCACAAGGTGTCGCAGTTTCACAAACACCTCAAACAGTCGGTCGGACCCAACCTGGCCAAGTTGCAGGTAACCACTACATACATACTATATCATATGCATGATGTGTGCGCTTCTGTGTTTGTTTGTCTCTGTCTTACTTATTTGAATGGACTACTATGGGAATAAAAGCTTTATATTATGTTGATGGGTTCTGTATATAATAGGTTACTGGTACAAGTGAACAGAAGAGCCATTTAAAGGTTTCCTAAAGTTGTAAATATGTAATTATTAATAGAATTTGTCATTGTGAGTTTATCATTACATAAAATATTCATTAATTTAAGGATTAATTTTCTTATGACAAAATTACAACTTAGGAACTTTTAAATGGCTCTCCTGTAAAGTTATGTCTTTGCATTTGTACTTTCGTATGTAGGACCTGTTTTTGTACATGTATGTATCAAATCTATACTATGCTCTTCCTATACTATCTAACTTTTAATGTACACATATATTTCTTCTGTTTTGATATTTCATGGTTGTATTATAACTTACCTAAAAGTCTTTAGTGTCAATTCCCTAAATTAAATATTTTTTGTTATGATGTTTACTGAGCTTAATGGATTTTTGCTTTTCTTTAAAAAAACATAGATATTTATTTACTTATTAAAAGACTTAAATGGATGAAGGTGATATGTCGCAATTTTGGATTTTCACACTTTTATCCCTAAATACAAAAATATTTGATAGTTTCCATTCAAATATTTATTTGAAACTTAACTGAATTTGTTACACATCACTTTCATCCATTAATTTCTGTGTTAATTTTTCTACAAATCTTACCTTTGGTGTGGATGTCTTTGGCTATGATTTTTGTGTCATTATGTTTGTTCAATATTATTGAATTCTGAATGAAATATCTATAAATAATTGTACTTGAATAAAATACTTTTTGTACTTAAATAATTATAAATATACTAGCGTTCTGCCCGCGGCTTCGCCCGCGTGAAATTCGGTTATATCGCGCCATATAATAAGGAGTATCCTATAGTCTTTCCCAAGGTCTAGACTATTTGTCAAAATTGGTTAAGTGGTTTATGTGTCAAAGTTGTAAACAGTTAAACAATCTTACATGATTTTATGTTTCACAATAAGGAACTTCCATACAAACTTTCATCCCCTATTTCAACCCTCTCTATCATTTTTTTCGCGATAAAAAGTATCCTATGTCCTTTCCCAAGTTTAGTTCTATCTTCATACTGAATTTCATCAAAATCGGTTCAGTGGTTTAGGCGTGAAAGCGTAACAGACAGACAGACAGAGTTACTTTCGCATTTATAATATTAGTAAGGATTAATTATATTATATTATAAGTAAGGGATATTGATGTTATATTGTGCATGTCATGTGTGTAAATAGCATGTTTGTTATGTCTTTCTTAAACATAATAAAAAATGAAGAAAATATAAAATTTCAGGTAACACCATTGAACAACAAGGATTTCAATTTCGTTCAGTTCTTGCAAGAGATTGCATCAGAACAATCATTTGAAGTGACATATGTGGATATAGAAGAGAAGTCGGTGAAGGGTCGCTGTCAGTGCCTCGTGCAGCTGTCCACGTTGCCGGTGGCGGTCTGCTACGGCTCCGGACTCACCAGCAAGGACGCGCAGTCGTCCGCCGCACAGAACGCACTCGAGTACCTCAAGATTATGACCAAAAAGTGAAACCCCAAGTACTCGCGACATCAATTGTACACGCCTGGAGACCGTCTGTGCGACGTCGTCGACTACGCACGATACGCGCTCGCCCTATATAACATTATTCATATATTTTGTATTTAATTCGTAACTATTATATAGTGGCAAGCCATCGCCCGTGGTCGACGATGTTACTTAATTTAAATATATGGCCACTGAAGTTTTATTTGACGAATTCGAAGCATAGACCGTCGCGGGTCAGTGGTTGGTGTCGCCGGGTGTCGCTCTGTAA
This sequence comes from Philaethria dido, assembly GCA_033558755.1. Taxonomy (NCBI): domain Eukaryota; kingdom Metazoa; phylum Arthropoda; class Insecta; order Lepidoptera; family Nymphalidae; genus Philaethria; species Philaethria dido. The sequence goes on from JAKGSA010000720.1 coordinate 415,715, forward strand.
CCACTTCACGGCGCAATGCCAGCCGCACTTCGGGCTATGCTGTGTGTCTGGCATATTTGCTGTATAATACTTTTGTTCTCGTCATTACGTCTCGATTGCTTTTTATTGTACATAATGATTTCTCTTTTTATTTTATGCTTATAGTCACTTTTCATTGGATATAATTGATAATATTTATTAATTGGCTGTCAAATGTCCATCTGAGACATAGCATTGATTTTTTTTTTAATATGATTATTAATATTTATTTTTAAATGTAAAAGTTTTAGAATTAATGAAGCATTTGGACTTTTGTGTTACTCTTTGTATTATTTTTCTTACTTTATCAATTTCACATAATGAGCGTTATGGTCTATATTCATGTGCTAGGATTGTCCTCAGCATTAATCATGCATATCTTTCTATGCATTAATTTAACTTATTTTTAACAAACTGATAAATATATTTTTAAAATTAAATCACTGTTATCACCTTATTAAATTTTTGTGCAAAGTTGTTCTTATATTACAAATTGAAATATTATTTTGGAAGATATTTTTTTACGCAGGCTGACGTCATCAGCAGCAGATCATTTCGTGTCTTTTTTAACTTTCAGTGCTATCGTTGGTTGTTTGTACTATAACTGCTAATATGCAGAGACTAAATAACATAGCCCGTAAACTATAAAAGCAAAAGTATGGAATTGGTCTATATAATAATAAATACAAGCTATACTTTGCATAGAATTAGTGTAATTTTCCCAGCATTGTTACTCCAATAATAATAAAAAAAAATATAAAAAAAAAAAAATAAATGAGCTGAAAAATGACAAAAAAACATGTGGACTATAAATTTCCAGTTTAAATATTCAGCATTATTTAGGCATGTTTTTGCATTATATTAAAATGAATTTTATTACCTACTTACCCAAAATGATGGCTATTCATGTATTATATATTATAATGGAGTCATGGTGTTTTAGTTGAACGTCACGATTGTTTGATACTATTTAGCTCAATTCCGGTGCGTTGTGCGTTGAGGCGAGGTGTCGACATGCTGAGCATTAAGCGGAAACATTTCTCCAGCCGAAGGATGTCTTGTTGACGGACTGCCCCCTTTGCCGGCAGCGTTTGTTTTATATTCCAGTGATCGTATGGGTTTCTTTTGCAGCTTTGATGGAAAACTTTGCAGGAAGCTGAGAACTTGGCAGCGTCAGAGTGAATATATCACTGGAATTAGAAATGGTTGCGATATTAGGATCCCTTGCCTGTGAAAATGGCATTATTTTAATGCAAAGTATAGAGTTGTAACAATTTCTAGGGGCGCGGCGTGGCGGGGTCGACGACGCCATAACGCGGCGCGACGCTCGCCGAGTTTCTTTAAATTGAATGGTGTGTGTCGCGCGCTTCCCTACCACGAGTACGGGTATAAGCGTACGACGTCGCACCGTTCAACTTGGAATTAACTAATTGGAGTAAGGAATGGAGTTCTGTTCAACCAAGACCAGCTAAAATAAACTTCAGTGTCCGACCATCCTCGAGGCATAGAAGCTCACTTGTTACGCTTTTACATGAACTTTGAGTCAGTCTTGGTTTTTACTTCCTAGTGTAATTGTAATAATATAATGTCGTAGATACTGTCACACTGTAGTGAACATTTTTCTCCCTCGCTTTTAGTCTATAAAATAATTACATAATAATAATTGAATAATTTTTGCTACGCGTTGTTTCTACTCTAACTAATAAAGTTTGGTGTTGCTTAGCACATACACATGTGTTTTATTGAAGTTTGACTCTTCTTGACTATTATACATACGATTTATATTCCTTTAATTATAGTTTTATTTTTTAATTTTTTAAAATTTTCGAAGTTTTAATGTAGTGAATCATATTTTTACACAGAAGTAACGTATATGAAAACAGACACGATAGATCACTATTTGCTGTGATGATTTTTTTTGTCACGCCAGTAAATATCAATGTCGATAACTTGAGTCATTTCAATCTCAACATTCCAGACAGACATTAATACTCACAAACTCATTAATAAGCAGAAAAATCGTTTTAAATAGAATATTTTTACTGTATTAATAAAAATTAATTAAAAAATGCTTACCCTGTTATGTAGCCAGGATACAGCGTGAAGTATCCGTGTATTGACATCCATATGTAATGTAATAAAAAATATATGATTTATATACGATGATTTAAATAAAAAGTAAGAAAAAAAAAATATTTGTAACATATTTTTAGTAAAATATATTTTATTACAATATCATTTTCTAATACTTAAAGCTAGCATAAAAATCAATAAATCACAAGTAAACTTAAACTTTAATGAATTGTTTAACATAGAAATTATTTCCTTAAAATATTCTTGCGTTTAAATTTAAAATAAGACAATTTATCGCGACGTGAATTTGGAAAGTCTGTTGTATTATTTATTTTCGGTTAATTTTTTACGCACCATCGTAAACAGTGTCCGGGACTGGAATACGGGAGAAGGATTTCGCGAGATGGTGACCATGTTTCAATTTCTCTAGATGGGGTCAATTCAATATGTTATTTTCTAGAAAAAATGTCGTCATTTTCCCCAAATCATATGTTACGTCAGTATTTATATCATAATTCGTAAAATCTTCATCAAAATTATTTTCTTCGGGTGAAATATGAACAGGTGAATAAGTGTCATCACAAAATTGGCGGCAGGTGCCGGATTATTTCTTCTTCTCTATACATCTCTTATGTAATAATGCTTTGGGATTAAGTATGGCATTTATTTAATGTTATATTCATTATCATCTGTCAATTCTGTTGACAAATCTGGGAACGGCAATTCGATATCATTAATTGAATCATTATTTATCAATTATGTTATTGTCGTTAATTAAGATTATTATATTAATTAAATTATTGTATCATTAATTAAATTTATATCATTTATGTATGCAATATCATTTATATGACTCTCTTGGTGTGGCTCTCTCATTTGTGTTAAATCCGGTTGTTCTTCCATTTCATTTGACGCTGGTATATTATAATTATTTCTAGAAAAAATTTTGGCTTTCACCAATTAACGACGGTGGTAAATCTATTTGAATCTTATCAATATCCACTAATTCGAGGATTTTCTTCGATTTATTTTGGTGGTCTCTACCGGATTTTTAATTTCTTTTTTGCGTGTTCACTTGTTTACTTAATATTGGCCGCATTTTCTATGTTTGATCTGTAATAAAGTCTTTTTATTATATAAACTAGTAATTAGAAGTTCACTACACAGTCCTAGAGGTTTCTATCTAAAGAGATTTAAATACAATTCACCGGCATAAATTTTTGTACAGTGGGCTTAACATGTAAGTCCTACCAAGCTTCAAAATGATATTCTAAAATAATAATAAATATTGAGATTTACCTGTTTGCATTCTATTTGTATTTTTGCAATATATCTTTGAATTGATAAATTTTCTTTAACGGGTTCATCGTTATTTAATGGCAATGTAATAGTTTTATCAATTTTTGGTTCGTCTAAATTACTTTGGTTTTTCAGTACTATATTTGACTGAGGTCTTATCATCATAATCATCAATTATTTTACTATTTTTTTATCATCGCGTGTATTTATATAAGGATTATAGAAATAGGTTTAACATCATATTTATGAATGTCTGGATCAATATTAGCTTGTGTTTCTTTCTTATGAACTATTTTAGTAACATCTAAAATCAATTTTTCAGTTTACCGATTATTTGAACTTTTTTGTTGTTATCTTCAGTTATATTAAATAATTTAGTTTGGCTGGCTTTGTATTTACTTGTGTATTCTATATTTTTCTCTATTCGGAGTAGTATACTTCGTATTAATGTTTTCATATGTTCTATTATCGTGTGGTATGATCTCATTTATTTTCCTATTATAAAATTCCATGTTATTATGTATATTGCCACAGTTGTGACTATTTCAAATTTGCTATTCTTTTTGAGAGTGTTTTGTTAGCATTTAAGTCTTGTAAGCTCAAGGATAACAAATTAAAGTCGTTCCTCGTTCAGAAAAGTATCTTGACATTTATTATCTATAGTGAAGGTACTAGTATTACATAATTCAGACCTTTGAGATTTTTACGTCACTTCTACTAGATACATTATAATTTATTGTTGAATTATTTATATCAGCTTTACACTAACTGTATTTGAAAATGCAGGCAAACAAGCTACTTTGGCTGAATTGACTGTATGTGATTATATTTTTATTTTTGTCTTTCTTATTTTCATCAATCTGACTTTTTCATATGTTATTTGTTCAACAATTGCATTATCGATTATAGTTCTGTCTAAATCATGAGATTTTTTTAGATTATAATCAATATTTACTTCACCTACATCATCAGCATTGTCACAGCTTTTTCTGTTTCAACAAAATCTAATCAAATCAACTTTGGAATTATGATCTTGTGTGCTTTGTGTAAATATTTTCAATATGAGATTTGTTGGCGTTATTAAAACCTCTTTCTTGACAAGTATCTATACAATCGTCATCATTTTTGTATTAATTTTGACTCTAATTTATCGATAAATTTATAGTTATTTGTAGTAGCAACATTTTTACGTTTAGCACAATAGGTATTTGGAATATTTTTCTGTTGGTTCAATGATGGAAGTGTGTTAGATGTCATCTGTTTACTTTTAATGACACGTTATTATCACTTTGTTCATTTTCAATTTCGTGCAAAATATCGGTAACTTTATCGTCATCAACAAAATCATCATCATTGAAATCCTCTGCAAAACGTTTTCAAAACTATCATCTAATTTTCTATTATTTCTAAATCTTTCTTTGTATTGTTATTACTAATTTGTTGTTCTGGTTCCATACGTTGTAATATCTTATTGGACAATTCAGTTGTTTATCGAGATCTAATTTAATATCTTTTTGATTTGTCAAAAGTCTTTTAAGTTATTAAATTTTTTTCACGATAAACTTAAGGTCTCGCTTCTTTTTTTCCAGTGCATTGTGCGACGTTCGGTTCTTTTGTCTTTCTTTTTCTTTTTTAAAAATATCATCGATGTCAACATTACGAGGTGTTTATCAAGAAGATTACACGATGAGATTGTATATTTGGTATAGGATTCTTTGGAATAGGAGGATTTAAATCTTTGACAAATATTTACAATGCTCATCTACCAACTAATGAAGAAAATATATATAACTGTAATTATTAACCAAAATGTAGGTATTACTTTAAAATTATTATTATTTAGGAAACATACCATAAGTAGAACTAATACAATGTACGAGAATCTCATGTTCGATACTATGTTTTCTAGTTATTGCAAATGTAATACACCCATCGTAAACATTTATTAAATCCGATTCTCTGGAAAATTATACCAAAACCAATAAATAAGAATATATTTTTTTAAAATAACAAAGAAGTTAAATAAAAATTACTTATATGTTGTGAATGTGAATAAATATAGAAATTATTATTTGAAATGTATATTTTTATGCGATTACTTTGCTAGTTATCTTGGTATATTAGATATTAATATCCATGCTGAAACAGTACAGCTAATATGAGCAATAAGAACAAATACATGCATTTATAATTTTAAATGACTTCAAAACTTACTTAAAAGTATTTAAATACAATAAATAATTTTCCGTGTCCCCAGCTAAAAATAGCAACCCTTATGATTTACACCAGCTGTTAGATTATCCATGTTTTCTGATAAATGTGTGCGTGGTTTAACAACGATAGTTGTATTTGAACAAATGTTCATCAGCTGGTGTAGTCGTAAGACGATATTTTGGAAGCTTAAGCTTGCTTGTCTTCTTATTATATTTCAATTGCGGACCTTTATTCACCAATCTATATAAGAAGTAACTTTATATACCTATGGTAAAATGACTTACTTCACGCTGTAACCCGCATATAGCGAGGTAGGCAGAGGAATCAGAGGAACCTAGTGTTAAGGCGCTGTTTCTCTTTCAACAATTCCTGGAGTGAAATCAGACCCACAACCTGCTCCCATAGCGTTTACAGTCGCACGCTTGTGCCTCTGCGCCACGACAGGTGTTAAGGCGTTGGTAAAATGACAAATGTCTTTTATTAATTAATAGTCTGTTTTATTCTAATAAATAAGCTATATTTTTGTAAAATTTCATCTAGATCCGTTCAGTAGTTTTTGCGTAAAATAGTAAGACACATCCATCTAATTTCATAGACTTTCATAATAATAATAGGGTCGGGTAGGGTAATTCCGGGGTAGTTGGCCATAGAGGAGAGATGGCCCATCAAAATATATCATGGAATCGTTCACTAAATGTTGGTAGTTATAATTCAATGCACTTCACGTCGTGCGTGGAAGTTACAGTAAAGCGAATATTATACCGAAAATACGTTAAAAAAATACGCAAAAATTATTGTACTGTAAATATTTCTTAGATAGATTGCGATTTTTTTGCAAAAATAATAATGTATTTAATGTTGATTAATTCTATATTAAAATTTCGAACCTTTGAGGTGATTGAACGTTTCAATTTTTATGTTATTTTTAGCTTCACGCTTCTTATCCCGCATATACCAGAGGTAGGCCCAGAGAGCCTGAGAACCTAGTGTTAAGACACTCCGTTCCCCGCCGCCAGGTGGTGATTGCGTTCTGAGTGGCAGAATTCAGCAAAGAAAATTTCGGCTTCAATCAAGCCCAGACGGTGAAAATACTAAACTTTTATAAACTTTTACATTTCCTGTGGAGTCGAGGTCAGATGGTAATCGAACCCACGACCTGTCAGCGCTTACAACCGCACGCTTGTGCCTCCGCGCCACGACAGACGTTTAACGCGCTTAAACCTATTATAATATTTTTTAATATTCTAAAGAGACATTTTTACACAGTACATGTCATACAATAGTAATCTGGCAAATTAATTATATCAACGTAGATAAATACCTGGAAGTACGTGAAAAAATCATGACACTGAAATTAATGACTCTGGTAGGTAGAAGATTTTTAAACAATAATAGCCCAACCCTTTCAAGTCACGTGGGTGAAACTTTCTTCTAACAATATAAAGTTAACTTTTCCAGCGGAAGCAAGCAGCGTACTAAATATTGGCCCTATTCCTTTCAACTGTCGACTGACATACGGAGAATTTTCCCATAAACGAGCGTACACACATTTAGCTAATATTAAAGAATTTAGTATTGTTGTGTAGTATTTGGGATTTTTTGATATGAAATTTGGACGTGTCACATAATATACTAAACCTGAAAGAGAAATAAGATATTTATTTAGACATTACAGTATGACCCTAGTATAATATAGACAATATCTAGGTCATAAATTTTCATACGTCGTGGCGCAATCACAAGCTTGCGACTAAACGCGACAGGTTATGGGATCGTTTCCTACTCCAGAAAATTAAAATATTAAATAATATTTAGTATTTTCATTTCCTCGCTCTGGTTATAAGACAAAGCGCGTCGTTGAGTTCCGCCACTCGTGGCGGAGTGCTTTAATCCGGCGGAAAGTGGGGAACGGAAATGTTAAAAGTAAACGGAGTGTCTTCATACTAGGTTCTCTGGTTTCCTCTGCCTACCCTGCTATGTGCGGGATACAGCGTGAAGTTAAAAAATAAATAAATATTTAATAAATATAATACGCATTGGAGAAGCATTAATACATTATTATACGTCCATCCTACGTAATATCACGCACAGTGGGATAGCAGTTCGATTCCCACTCGAGAGAATAGTTATATTTTAATTAGTCTTATTTCTTTGCTCTGGTTAGACAAATTATGACTTCATGTTCCTCTACTTAAACGGGCGGAAAGTGGACAACGAAGTGTTTTGACACTAGGTCCTCTGACTACCTATGTAGAAAATATCGTAAAGGTGAAAATCAAAATAAAATTGATTATAACTATAATCGATAATAAAATAATCTCACATTTACAAACTCTATCGGCAATTCTCATAATCTTCAAAGACTCTTGATTAAGCGATGGATCTGGTATAGTCAAACAGCCGAGCACTGCTTGAATTACGCTACAAGAAATACAATACTTAACATAAACGTACACGCCACAACTACAGTAGTGTGTAATAGTAAATATGTACACACACACCTATACTAACTTTGATATATGTAGTTTCATACATATAAGTAATTTAAAATTGTAAGGATTCGTCAAAATATATTATAATAGTACAGACGTTTATTCTCTTTTCTATGACAGGACTGCTTTCCTCTGTCTATTCAGGACTCTAGGTCCTTAGTGATTTCAATTATAGGTAGGTATTTTTATTAAAAAGTGGTACCGGTGATAGATAAAATACGCTATACGAATATTACGTACATAAGTGTATGTATCGGGTGTCCCAAAATTAACGCAAGATTTGAATTCGAACTGCAGCCGCTAAGCTTTCACTATTTTTGAAATATTCTTTAATAATGAAGACACGTTGTTCTATCGTGTAACGCTCCATTTTTAATAACCCTATACTGTTAGCTGTCAAATTGCTTTTTTTTTCAGGGTTGCCAAAACTTCACTGCACAAATGGCGGCAAAGTCAAATCTTGCGTTAATTTTGGGACACCCTGTATTATACACATGACAGTGTGTGTGTATATATTTTAGTACATCTGTAATGCGTTATAATACAAAATTTCATTTCGATCGCATAATTACGTAGTGTTTCCAAAGTTACACATGCCATATGTATTTTTCAAAATTAAAAATTACACGTATAACAACAGTAAAATACAGTATTTCGACCATAAAATTGTTAAAAATCTATCCTACAGTCATCATCAACAAAATCTCTAATCAAAACCTGTATGTACTATACTAATAATTAGGAAGATAAAAACAAGAACTTAAAACATTTTTTTAACAAGACACGTAAACAATATATATTTACATATATAAATTATATGTATACAAGGAATATAATAACAATAAAGAAACATGAAAAGTTAATATCCGTCAACAATAACTTGATTGTAATCGATGCGTTATTATACGTGATGATAGCACTTGAGTAGAAAAAGGTGCGATCAAAACGCAAATGACACGGAAGCATTTAAATGAAAATTAGCTAATTATATTTTCAATGGCGTAAATTTTATATTTTTATTTTAAAAAGTGATGATGAATAATTAATGAAGGCATATAAATAAATTATTTCATAAAAATATTTAAAATATGTTTTTTTAAGTTGCTTATCCTGATAAGAATATCCAATTAAATATTACTTTGTAATCGGAACTAAATACGTGTACAAATTTCAAGCAAATTGGACATAAGAATGGATTAACATCGAGTTGCAAAATTTTCATTTATAAATTGTCAATCAATAACAGATATAAGTTAAATAAAGGCCTCACTAAAAAGTCAAATATATTTTATATTCACACGAAATGACGTAAAGACATAGCATTCCGCTCTTTACTTCACTGTTTTCTTTAATGAAATGGAGGAAAAACGTCTAAATATACATTGAATATAAGGCATTCTTTTTTATTAATTGAAATTGAATCCACTACTTCCCGATATTGGAAAAAAACTTCATATATATTATATTAATATTTTTAAAAATGAAAATTGAAACGGCTGTCGTGGCGCAGAGGCACAAGCGTGCGACTGTAAACGCGACAGGTTGTGGGTTCGATTCCCACTCCAGGAAGTGTAAAATTTAGTATTTTCATTTCTTGGGTTTGGTAAAAAGGTAAAGCGCGGCGTTGAGTTCCGCCACTCAACACGCAATGCCTCAATTCGGCGGAAAGTGGGAAACGGAATTGTTGAAAGAGAATGGAGTGTCTTAACACTAGGTTCTCTGGTTCCCTCTGCTTACCCTGCTTTATGCGGGTTACAGCGTGAAGTTAAAAAAATATATATATTGAAACGGAGATTTTTTTTAAATGAGCTGTATTAATTTGAGATTGTGACTCATTGTGTATTTAAGCCTTTATATTTTAAAACATTTGTTTATTTCTACTTACCAACTTAACTTCATCTGCCTGCTGCTAATTTTGCCCTTCATAGGAAAACGAATAGTCGCGGCCGCCGTGTTCCTATTCAAAGAGTTAAGGCATCTGCGTTCGTCGACGCGTAGATGCATATCCGATAGTTCGTGACTTTCGCATATCAGCCATAACAGGCGTTCTAACGACTCAGATCCTTCCAACTGTTTATAATAATAAAGCAAATAAATATATTAGCAGCGTATATATCAACGGGTCCTAAGTACTTTTCTTTTTTCTCCGTTGGGAAACCCAGTTGCGGGTACCGTACCGTACGCTGGGAAGTGCTATGCGGTTTATGTGAGACTCATGATTAACATCCTACTCACTAAAACCCCACGGTAGTCCATCAATCTGCATCTTCCGAGGCCATGGGTACATTGTCATACTCTACCACAAAACGGGTCCTAAGTACTGGTACAAATGCAAAGACAACTTTACAGGAGAGCCATTCAAAGATTATTAAGGGTATTTTTATTTGACGTAAATAAATTGTTTAAATAAAAAAATCCTTGAATAATGACCAAATACTAATAATAAATCTTTTGTATAATGAGAAAATTACATTGTTAGGAACTTTTAAAACGGCTCCCTATGTAGTTTCGCATTTTGTACCAGTGTACCTATGACCCGTCGATACTGTCTGCTCATGGATATTCTAACGCATATAGCTTATCAGTCTATCTTAAAGATAACATATCAGTATATGCCGTATTCATTTTTATTAACAAGGAAATGTTATATGTATGGGGAAATTCGAACTTCTTACTATCACCTAAAGGTAGTGGCTACTTCACCAGTCCATTTAGATTGTGTCACGACCAAATATATTAAATGTAAATAGTTTGGCAAATCTAGCTCTATTTTGTAAATATTAAATAAAAATAAATAATATGACGAAATTATATTGTAAAGTAATTAAAGAAGATTTTAGCTCGCGTCATATTAATTACTTGTAACTATTGGTAGGTAGCAATTATTGCCAATTTGGTTAGAGATGTGCACATATGCAAAATAAGGTCGATACTAAATAAAGATGGCTGATGAGGTCACGTCTTCATATCCTGAATGTTAATACTAAAAATATATATAAATATATCGCTAAGATGGGCTTTAATTGACCGAGACCTAATAAGATCAGAAAAAAGAATGTTGTAAAGAAATACAAGTATGGTAAGCACCTTCATAATGAGCTTCATAGTCTCTAAGTCTAAATAATATATAGACATGAGTCGACCAGCTTCTGTGGATTCAATGCAACATGCTTCATCCATTGATATTAAACCGGCAGTTGCTAGTCCATTCATTGCTTTTACACATAATTCTGAAAACGGGAAAAATAATATTATAGCAAATAATTATAATATATATTTTTAACAGAGATGCTAACAACAGAAATAACTTGCTAGAAGTCTTTAAGACTTTTCACTTAGGTTAATGGAAACGCACCTACAGCGTAATAATCTAGTGCTTGGATGCATTCCAAGAGGCGCAGGTTCAAATCTTCCTGCGTTAAAATTTAAAAAAAAAAATAAAAATGTAAGTAAAAGAAATAATAAAAAATTTAATATACTTACCTTTCATCTCTTAAGAAATAAAAAATAAATAAAATAATAAAACTTAGTTCTTAGCTCTCTGTCCATCAACAAATTACGTAATTTGACAAATATTGCATATACCATACATATTCAAACCAAAAATCATATTATAATAATATTACATATATTATGCGACCATGAAGGACATCCAACAAATTCATTGAGGCTACAGTAATTATTTACTCATTAGCCGTAAAATATATTTATGATTTCTCACTAATTATCTACAAATTCGTCGTATTCACACGATTCTCCATATAAGTAATATAAAGATGACTAGTATATTCGTCATCGCTGGGACGTGATTTTTACGTTCGTTAGATGCTTCGATGACATTTTAAACGTTTATGGGTAAAGGGCATGCAATATCTAGATTCTATTTAACAATGGTTTAAAATAAGCATATAACAATTTTAATGCAATTTTAGTATTTTTTATAGAAATTTATTTTTTTTATAGAATTTTTTTTTTATAGAAATTATTTTTTTTTATATTAATAATTTTTTTTATAGAAATTATATTCTTTATATATATATATATAATTATTTTAAACATGATTTCAAAATATTTATGTCGTTAATTGCCGTTTATGAGGTATTAGCTTAAGGTTTTTGAATAATCATCATAGCAATAAATATAATTACAGTTATTAGCATAATTTTGAAAATGCCAAGATTTATTGATTTTAATTTGAAAGTGAATCAAAAATTTCATTAAATTAATTTCTCATTTAAAAATTATTTATTTTAAATTGCATAATAAATGTATTAATTTATGAAACTAAATTGCATTTATGTTGTATATAAGGAGCTACGTGTGCTCAAGACTCATCCATCACGATCCGGAACTACCTACTTAGCAAGGCCATAAACGTCATGGTGATGCTCTTACAGGATTTTTTATGTATAACATCGTAATTATACAAATAAACATTAATTTTTATTGTTATAACCTGTAGATAAAAATGCGCTAATCGAATTGATATGATACAATTATAATATAGCTATCTATTCGATGTATCATATGATATGAATTTTAAATGAATACAGATGTATAATATAGTTTAATTCTTAAAGAATTACTTACTATATTTTAACGTCAAAAACTCAATAGATTTTATTTTCATTGAATAGATTAATTGATTGAAAATAATCAAGAACAATTAAAAACAAATCAATAAAAAACTAAACATAAACACGTCAGTAAACAATTAAAAGTTATGATTATTTTTTTGAGCTTTCCGCTTTTTCTGCGTAAAGCAAGCAAAAAAAAGACAGTCCATTCTAATTTGTGGAAAGACTTATTATGTTAAATATTGGAACCGAACGCCGTTTTATCTTACGAAACCAAAGAGATGAAAATAATTTTAAATATTATTAATTTCCCGAATGGAGTCGAACCTATGACCAACGTTAATGTAATCAAATATTAAACAGCACTACGATGGCTTAAGAAGCTTCACGTTTTATCCCGCATTGCAGGGTAGTTGAGAGAGCCTAGGGTGAAAAGATATTGCGCGCTTAGTAACGGAACTCAACGCCGAGCTTTGCCTTACCATAAGGAGTAATGGAAATATTTTAAATATAATCATAACCCTAGTGAGAATCGAACCCACATCGAATCGTGTTTACAGTCCCACCGTGCCACGATGGCCTCAACTACGATGGTATGTAATATATTTACTTAAGTATCTTAAAATAATATTGCCAACACATTGGTATTATCGTAAAATATTATTGTTATTTACGTTTTGTATTTAATATTTAAGTACCATCCGTACAGTATTAATTACCGCCGCAACAGATTAACTTCAAGTTCGTTTAATAAATATTATTATAGAAAAAATAGGGTCTTCTTTATTCCTACTATAACAATGAGTGTTTATGTTTCTCAAAATTTTAATATTAATATATAACGCATAGTGGTTTAGGGTAATTTTTCAAGATTTCATTTTTCACCTAATTCATATGGCCCAAAATTTTAGACACTTTTGACATAATAAAACGTGTTCCTATGAAACAAGGTGTACCACAAAACATATATTTTGAGATCCATATCTCCAAAACCAGAAAAATAAACCATTAATGTAAATATATCTAGCATAGTAACAAAACCTTACCTTCTATTTTCTTAGAAATTAGTTGTGCTGGGGCAGCGTGCGGGAGACCAAGATATCTCTTAGGATCGCGAGCGGCTCGCACGCTGAGGAACGTGGAGTTGACCCATTGCACACATTGTGCGACGTCGCACACGGTGCCCAGTGCCGCTTCACTGTTTAGGTTCTCAGCTAAACGTTTGTGTAAGTAACTTTGTAAGGGCTCACTTCCTTCTACTAAAGATTGGTACCTTGCCTGTTTGTTATTAAACCGAAATGATATTAATATTGAATTATTATTAATATTATAAAAAATGTTATTTAATCAATAGAAAATGTTAGCGATGTCATCGTAGTTTAGTTGAGACCACACCGCCCGAAGTCTATGGTTTGTTCCGTTTTGAGAAAATAATAACATGATGAAAATAATAACAAGCGTATGATTTGAAAATCAAGTAAATGCATATATATTGTGTAAGTATCAATTTCACCTGCACTATCTTATTTTCAGCCATCCACCATTGGTGAAAACTAAATAACATACATACTTGGATATTTTTATTTACATCCTTTTAAATTTTTTTATTTATGAGTATATAATAAATATTTTTTCTTAAATTTTTGTTTTGGTAAATAATATTCATTTCAAATTTAAATATGTGAACTATTTTGTGACTGATATATCATATATAAATATATTTTTTCAAAACGTCACAGCTCATAAAATTTGTCAGACAAAAGTGAAATAACCATTATTTTCTTACTTATAATTTCTTAAACTTGTATTTATCACAAAGATAAAAAAATGGTTTTGTCTAAGGAAGAAAAGAAAGCAAAAAAAGAAGCTAAAAGGCTCGAGAAACTTAAAGCTGAAATTGAGTTGCGAAAAAAATCCAAACGTGAACAGCTGGATCGTGAGTTAGCAGCTCAAGCGCGTGTACGTGGTGAGTTAGACAAAAGCTGGCGGGAAATGATGTTGAAAATACATGAACCAGTTTTTAGGCAAGATATTGAAGTAATGTGGCACATATTTGAAAGGGCTTACGACAAAAAAGACCATTTAATCAAATATACTATGAAGCTGATGAATCTGGCTGACGATCAATTTCAACGAACAGTCGCTAGTTTTTGCGAAACAATTGACACCATGATTAACAAATTCTTATCGGATTTAGAAGAATTGTCAAAGCATAATGATATACGAACATCTCGAGTTCTTAAAGCTGGTGAAGATGACGTATTACGGATTTCATCAGATCATGACGCAGCCGAAACACATCTTCAGCTCCTGCTCTATCATGGACATACTACAGCAGATTCTTTAGCTTGGACTACGAGAGGAGAGAACCTTGTTAGAGAAGACGAGGAGCGCAATAAATATGCAAATGAGCGAGAAAATTTAAGATCTTTGTTGGAAAATAATTATAGTATTATGTGGGATGAATACAAATCAGTTTTAAAGGACTATGTCGTTGGAACTGCTGAAAACCAGAAAAAAGTACGTAAATTGAGGCGAAAAGAAAATTTAATGGCTGATATTATAGCATCTCAGGCCAAAAAAATCGCAAACAGTGACGACCTGCTTAAGCGACTTCGATCAGAGTTAGCAGCGTATGAATCTGGTACAAAACAAGCTGTATTTCGTGACCGACGAGATCGCCACCGAGCTGCATGTAATCGCCTAAAAAAAGCATTAATTGACGGATGTAATACGGATTCCAAACAAATGACGACTTTAGTCAGGGAATCGGACAATACCTTGGAATGGCTTGAGTCAGCTTATAAGAAAGGCGAAAAAATATTGCGAATGGCTGCTCTATGTCGAAAATTTGAAACACAACGGGAAAAAGTTATGCCATTCGGTTGTAACATACCACACTCACCGATACAAACAAAGACGAGTTTGCGACATCAACACTCCGATGACTCCTTAGTTGTCAATGCTATTTCTTCCACGAGTGGTTTAACCCGATTGTGGCAAAAAGTTGCGAGTGCAGATCTATCAAGGAGAGCACTACTTCGTGAAAAGTCTTTATTAGAACAGGAGAACATGGTGATTGTAAAAAGGATTCGAGAGTACCAGGAGAATGATATGACCCCCGAAACTCGTAAATGTGCCTGCATTACTGAAAAGACTGAATCTGTAACTCACCCAGTAGCAGTAGAAGGGGTGTTGGAAGTGAAAAAGTACCATTAATATTTGTATATGAGTACCATTGTCATATATTTATTTCTCTTTTTATTTCAGCAATTATTATTTGTAACAAATACATACACATACATGTTTTAAAAAAAGTAATTTATTTTCCTTTTTCTTAAAAACTGTTAAAAAATGTTTAGTAAATATATTTTGTCACATCACGGTAAGCAACGTGAGACGTGTGTTGCAATGACATAAGATTTGTGTAAAGCGAGGCGCAAACGTTGATACTTTGACCTTACCTACTTCATAATTCAAGGAATAGACGCTACAAAGCATTTATCACTTAAAATATTTTTATATGATTAAAGACAACTGATCGGGTATATGTAATAGTGCTTATCCTAGATAAATTGTAATCCTTACTAATATTATAAATGCGAAAGTAACTCTGTCTGTCTGTCTGTTACGCTTTCACGCCTAAACCACTGAACCGATTTTGATGAAATTTGGTATGAAGATAGAACTATATTTGAGAAAGGACATAGGATACTTTTTATCGCGAAAAAAATTATAGAGGGGGTTGAAATAGGGGATGAAAGTTTGTATGGAAGTTCCTTAATGTGAAACATAAAATCATGTAAGATTGTTTAACTGTTTACAACTTTGACACATAAACCACTTAACCAATTTTGACAAATAGTCTAGACCAAGGTCTAGACTATGAAGATATGATAAGGAGTATCCTATAGTCTTTCCCAAGGGAAAGACTATAGGATACTCCTTATCATATCGCGCGATATCACCGAATTTCACGCGGGCGAAGCCGCGGGCGGAAAGCTAGTAAAGGATAAATTGCAAAAATCTATTAAAATTAATAAGTCTTTCGTCGGTCTGATTAGACCAAACGCAGCGTGCGATTCCATCACCATCAGCATGCATTGTCTCTTAAAACGCGAAATCACAAAATAACGTATTGCTGTTATAATTTGATTACAATTATTTACTTATAGTATTTGATCACTGAAAAACTATAATTTCTTCTGTTTTTTAATAAAAAATATATGTTTTTTAAATACAAAAAGTTTACGAAAAAAAAAATATTAATAAAATATCGAAAAATATGTCAATTTTAAATTTTATAAACCTTTAACTTAATATACTGCGAAATACTGCGTAAATCCAAAAATGCGTCATACTTCCTTCATCCATGCATGTCTTCATTTATTTTATTAGTTTATAATGTGTTTCTAATGTATTATCATGAAAAACAAATAGCTTTTTGTGCGTCTTTTCCATGTTAACTAAGTATTATTTATACTCCTACGTCCGTATAATTTTCGTAAAAATGATATACCCACAATTAAATCCAGTAATCATATAAAACATCGATATATCTAGTCTTTAATTGTCCATTTATGAAGTCAATATGTTAATACGAGTATTACGCAAAAAAACTCAATGACGTAAATTTCAATTATTAAAACACGTTTTTGCCTGCTTTATTTACACAAAATCAAAAGAAGCTATGATATAAAATCTAGTTTTCATGTTACTTAGTAGAACAAAGACCAATTTAACACAAGGATAACTATTTGCAACTTGAATTAAAATTTTAGGCTACTTAACGGAAAAATATACGAGAAAAAGAATATATAAACAATATTTGTCGTTGTATAAGATATTTTATAACAGTAAATCTATAATAGATGTTGCTTAGAACTATTACATATAAGTATATACCTAGTACCTATGTAATATTTTTTAATATAAATTCGAAAAATTCTGAGCTAATGTAAAATATCCTAAATATACTTTAAATTACAATTTAATTCTAAATGTTTCTAAATTAAATATATTGTAAATTAAGTATTTTGCAAAAATATAAGAAATTAGTTTTATTCAGTGGTACTAACTAATTGATAATTTGGTGAATTACTTTGTAAAATGAAAAAGCAGTGAATGAGACTGAAATTTTATAAGCTTCATTCACATCGCGTGTTGTAATTATGCCGTCATCACGATAGACGCACGCCGAATGAATATATTAAATCGTAAACCTTAAATTGAGGTGTTATTATGAAAATGACTAGATTATGTCGAATTCGACTTTGAACAATAAAATTACAACCAATCATCGATTGCGGACAGGTTCATCTTTAAACGCACATCAAGAATATTAATATAAATCATAATATATGGACTAACGTAACTTTCCTTTTCCTTCACTTGACATGAAGCTTTAAAAAGTTATCAATACTACTAGATACTATTGGTAACAATCTTATATCTATACCATACTAGAGTACATAGATTTTTTTTGCAAATAAAAAACATAATAATATATATTTATATGATAATATAAGCAAAAAAACATCTTCAGCACTTATAAAGTAGAAATACGCTATGAAAATTGTATAACCCGTACGTTATGTTTGTACGTATTATCAGATTGGATCGCTTTCACTGGTTTGTGGTGAAGAGTCCTACTAGGAAGAAGGACGTCCTAGATAACACAATAAACTATATTATTGTGAATGAACTCGAATGAAAGATTAATTCTCGAGATCGCTTTAAAGGGGGAGGTTTGCGTCACACGCGCGGAAAATTATTAGCTTAAGCACGACTTGCTTTATTATGAGATTCGCAATTATTCTTGATCTAGTAATTTTAAGGTAACTCCGTTGACATCGGATTATGCAAATGTGTTTTCATTATCTAATAATATATATTGGAATATGACAAGAATATTACGTTTTAATGAAGTCAAAAATTATTTTCATTATAAGTACAAGAAAACTGTAATGGTAAAGCAAAACATGCTTATTACTAAAGGTATATGAAAGCACCTATTGTTTTAATTACTGTATAACTTTAAGTACAAGTTTACGTAAGCTGTTCCAGGCAGTCATATGAATATTGTAAGTATGTACCTACGTTTTAACGGTTTATAAGTAATTCATACACATCCATCGTGGCGCAGTGGGGCAGCGTCAGTAAGCGCGGGTTTGATTCCCACTTGATTCCCGATTGAAAGATTAATTTAGACAAATGAAATTTAAGATATGATGAAATTTTAATTGTGCAATGTCTCGGATTTGGTGGGAAAGTAAGGAACGGAGTGTCTTGACGGGGTAAAGCGTGAAGAGTATGTAGGCACACAACTGTTATTGTTGCAGATAAGAACATGGTTTTTGTTAATTAAACCAATAGATTTAATACCGACACCAATTCGTTGAAAATTAAATTGGATGAAGGCTTTTCCAATGTTGTATATTCTTTCGAGCCTACCGCTCACGGCCACGAAATTGGATAATTAAATCGATTGATAGGCGAGGAGACGGACACAAAAAAACATTTTGAAACGTATGTATCAATACAATAATGTCAATCACACATGGTCATTTCGTAAGTTTTGCAGAATTTGTAATCGTTTAAATCAACCTTTATTAATCTTTTTGATTCTATTGTGAAGTTAAACGCTATTGACTTATGATTGAGGTGCTCAAATGTCTCGAAAAAATATCCACGTAGACTATTATTACCAGAAATGTAATAACACAATGTTAAGTAATAATAAGCGTTATAACATTCCATAGTGCAAATAATATTCAAGGAATTTTTTGGAAAAATTATAATCTTTTTGGTGCCTTCTTTGTTTTTAATTGTACTCTGTTCTTATTAATGGTTTACAATAGTTCCTTACCTTAAAATGCGTGGAAAGATATTATGACTAACGCAATGTCATAAAGAGAGGATTTACAAGAGGTAAATGATAGGTATTGCGTATGGAAAAGTTAACATGATATCGATAAATTGTTGTTATGATATCATAACCAGGTGCATATAATTAATAAATCGGAAATGTAAACTTTCCAGGACTGACATGTTTAATGTTATCATATTTAGTTAAATACTGTTCTTACTTAAAAGTGTAACATTTGTTTGAGTTTTCCAATTAATATTTAAAAAAATTATAACAAGATGACTAATCTACTATTCACTCATGGGGTTTTTGTAAACTTATATTGTAGCCTACTACAAATCAATAAAATATGTATAAAAAATATTAATGTGCGTTCTAAAGAGATATCTATCAATATTCAGTAAACTAGGAAATTTTTAAATATAACACAATCACTTATCATAGATATTAGGGACATGTATGATTTTACGGATTTATGAATTTGATACCTTTTTTGTTTTTTTTTTAGTTTTACGCTGTATCCAGCATATAGCAGAAAGGCATAGGGAACCTACTGTTAAGATACTCCGTTCCCCACTTTCCGCCGAGTTGAGACATTGAGAGATTGAAGCACTGAGTGGCGGAACTCAACGCCGCGCTTTGCCTTGTTACCAAACCCAGATGTGATCACAAAAAAATAGAACAATAAAGTATTTTTTTTTGTAAAACACAAAAAAATCTAATTAAATCAAGTGTGCAGTAAGCTTTAAACGTATATGTGGAGGCTCTATCACGAGAGGACATTGCGGCATCTCCGCGCCTGGGAAGCTGCGGGGTGCGTATATAAATATGCGAGGTCGGGGCGCGACATCAGTTGACTGAAGCGCTCTAAGACACCAACGTCTCTGTTTACATATTGTGTAGTGTGTGCTTCTCGATATCACGGTAAGTTGGTACAACTAGCTATTTCCGATCTATGTCTAAACTGACGCTCTAAAACTAATTATAACAAGTAAATACAAAACAAAGTGAACTGACCTTGTTCTTAACTTAAATTCCCACCGAAAAACACGTGTGGGAAATAATTTTTTTGCTTTGCTATGTTAAAATTACTGTAAATACATTTGTATAACGTAACGAATAAATATATGTATATAAATATGTATGTAAAGCTTTATCTGTTATAAGCTTTCTATGAGTAAGTTACTTCTTATTTGTTAAAAAGGTACTATTTATCTATCTGGGGCGCTATATCAGTTAACACTTAGGCAAGTTGTAAAATATATTAATATCGAAGAACAGATCCATAATAAATATCATGGAACTGAATTCATGTAGCTTTCATACGCGCATTTTGTAAACAGGATTCCGCAAAAAAAACATATATAAACAATGAAATACATGCATACGTTCTTATATAGTTGAATATGTATATTACTTTTTGACATCCATACAATTATGTCCTCTAAAAGTAAAACTGTTGTTAATAATCGTAAAGCAAAATACGTTAGATATTATAGGATAATTGATTGATGGATACACTTTTAAGCTATTTAGAAAAAACATATCTATGAAGAAAACTGTACTTATACCATAATCGCAAGGTAAAATAATTATATTGAGCATGGTTGTTTAAAAATGGGCCATTGTAAGTATAGTATATCTCATTTCTAAGTGCATTACATATATTGAAATAAGATGACATTTAAAAAAAATATATATTTACGCATCTCATCAAATTTTAGGAGATATTATTGTATATTCACGTCAAGTTAGTAAACAGTAAAAAAAATATATCGTAAATAATACACAAATGTCTTTCCGAGTAAAGCTAGAACCCATAAAAACATTCAGTTACTCTGTAAAAAACATTCAATTACACTGATATACCTACTATAAGGAAATTATAATCGTATCGTATTAATATTAGTTAAAAGTACACGAGATTAAGCAATCATAATTCTCATTTCATGAAGTGAAATTCATGTATAGATCTATCAATTGCTCAAATACCGTACCGATTGTTAGTTCCTGCGGCTTTGCAAAAAGGTGAGAATGTAGGTCAATATTACGAGAGCATACGTCGCATATATGCCATTGAAATGATAAAAACTTTGACACTGAAATTGTGCCACCTATTGTTTATTTTCAACTTTAATTAATTAATTACTTCTAGTTCTAATAGCAACAGTAGTTACAGGGACGCCATCGTGGTACAGTGGCTATGGGTTATCGGCTGTGGGTTCGATTTCCACTCCGAGTAAAGATTGTATTTAAATTATTTTATTTTTTAAAAATGGTTACACGATGTAGAAGCTTTGCGAATAAAAAATATTAAACCAAAATATATTTTTTTCTTTCATTTTAATAGATGAAATGCGGGATGCTTATATAAAATGAACTTATGTTGTTCTACTGTAATTTGATTTGCTATTGTTGTTTTCATCTTTGGATATTATCACAAGTAACGATTTAGGGTAACTGACTAGTAATTTTCTAGTAAATTACTATTTACGCATCGCTTAGTCGCAGTCTCTATGAGGTCTTCTCTTACGAGTATTTTGATGCGTACAAATAACAAGCGCTGCGTAATATAGTTACATACAATATAATATTACATAATTCTTTTCTTTTTTTATTTGAAATACTCATTTAAAAAAAATCATTATATAAAATATTTCAAGAGGACTAATTCATTCATATACTCGTATATATTTTTGGTATCTTGAACCGATTTCGCAGCGCACGCAACGGAAGCCTTCATGAATGAATAATTTTCCCCGTTTTTTCTACATGTTCCCTTATTTCCTTCCTCGATAAATGACCTATTCAATACAAAAATAATTTTCCAATTCGAACTAGTAGTTCCTGAGATAAGCGCGTTCAAACAAACAAACAAACAAACAAACTCTTCAGCTTTATATATTAGTATAGATATGTATTATTTATATTTACCTCAATAAAAAATATGAGAAATTAATATAAATTATTACTTTAAAATAGGTGGTACGATTGAAAAAAAATATTTCTAGCAAAACAATGACTGCAATATATTTAATAATGTATATTGCATTTCTTAGATACTTTAATACAATTTGTATCTACCAATAAAAACCGTCATATAATTAGTATCGTAACGATACAATGATTGTGTTAAAGTGAATTTTCCCGCAGGAATCGTACACGCGAGGTCAAATTAAAGTTAATTATTGACATACCTGATTTCTTATGCAGCTTGTGACCTCAAATCACAGTTAAAGTAAAATTTTATTTCATATTATAAAGAATCAACAATAAAATGAATAATAATATGTTATAAAATCTATCTATACTTATAATATACACTCTTACTGCTAAGTTATGGGTGAAAATAATTTAGGGAAAAGTTTTTAATATAATATTCATAGCTTTTCGGGTTATTTCGACAGGGTATGTTGAATTTCGCAGTTAGCATCGAATCAAATGAGCAGAAAGACGCTTGTCAGAGCATTTTCTCTGCAAAAGACATACGTAGAGAAAAAAAAACTCAAGACGTAAAAAATTAAATTTAAATATTATATTATTTTACACAATTTTTTATTTTTTTATTTTAAGGCATAAACCAGATTTTGCTGATTTACGCCCTTTCACGATAAATCTTGTTTCAACGTACAAGAACGTCTAATTATATATATTATATATATTATAGCCGCCATTTTCAATTTTAAATTGAAATGCTCTACTATTATTGAAGCATGACTAAATAATTAATAATTTATAAATACTTACATAGTAATAAACTAATTCTATGCATATAAATACAATGTTATTTCGTAATTTTTAATATAAATATTAATACTCTTTGTTTATATAAAATCGACATATTAGCTAAAGAAAAATACCGTGATGAAAATCCATAAAATAATCAGATAAACACCTCATTGTATCTATTAAATGAAATTATTGACATTTTTTACTGAGGAAAAAGATTCATTATAATTAAATCGTCAGCATATTTATATTGCAGTGACAATTCTGTATTCATTTCTTACATGTACTGATAAATTTAATTGATCGTTTGATAATTTTTCATTGATCTTAAATACAATATTTACTATATACTTACTATATTTCGAGATACGTTATAATATCCACTTATATCAAAATCTATATATAAATACGTGAGCAAAAAGTTTGTTTCCCTTTTTACGAAAATTAAGCGGACGGAGGAGCATGAAATTTGGCACATTTATATAAAATATATAACATATATAGACAAGGAGATAGATTAAATTAATAAAATAAATGTTACACACACTACTATGGTTTGACATCCATGTTTATATAAAGTGACATAGACATTGCTAAAAACAACGTGTTGTTAACACGTGAACAGAGACACTAGTATATATAAAAACATCCCAACAGTCCCGTGATATGATATTACCACAAATGAGTGGAAAATGCAAAACAGAATGATATATTTTCAAAGTTCTCTTAGCTCTAAGAGCTAAATAAAAGCTCTTTGTAAGATAAAAAAAGAAAAAATATATATTAAGTAAATCCTAACTAGTGTAACCCATTAAGGTCAACCAAATTATTTTTTTACATCGTATTTTTGTAATGTAATGTTTTAAATATGAATACAATTAAAAAGTGTGATTTTGGCTAGCACAAAAATATAAAAAAATGTATAGTACCGATATAAAAAAGGTTACTTTTCCATATTTTCACCAATATTTTATTTAATAATGTTTCATTAATGATCAAATTTGTCATCAGATGTCTTCAGTACAATGGTTAATGTGCGCTCTAGTGTTGGTGTGTGTTAGTCAGAGTGTAACACCTGCTCCCGCACCAGCGCCTCAAGAAGAAAACTACCCGCCAATGCCAGTAAGTATCGATTACCAATTTGTTTACTTATTATTTTTTTATCCACAAAGCAACATATCAATGTCAGTGATACTATTTCGTATGTATAATCTATTAATATACTTGAAAACAAGTGTATAAAGTTCGTAATACAAGAACATCTAATAATTAAGTATAAATATTTTTTGGATAAATATCCTTAACCGCGAAGTTGCCACCTGAGCACGGTATGTCTCAATCCGGCGGAATGTGGGAAACGGAAATATTGAAAGAGAACGGAGTGTCTTAACACTAGGTTCTCAGGTTCTCTCTGCCTACCCTTATATGTGCGGGTTACGATGTGAAGCTAGAAAAAAAAATCCTTATTATACTTTTCTGAATATATTGAAAATTAATTATTATGTACTGAAATGGAAAACCGAGGGGACTCATTAGTAAAGATACAAAACAGCTACTTATATCCAATTGTGAATATAAGTGTAATATCTAACATCTTAACTATTTAAGCAATAATCTTAAATCAAATAATTTATTACAGTTATTTATCACAGGTGGTTAAGGTCTAGAGCGACTCTCAGAGGAACAATTAAATAGCGTACCCATTCATAGCGCACTAATTCAACCCACCGTGCTATCTACGCCATCTTAGGAATTATGCTAACGATGTGAACTAATTAGACGAATTGCGTCCAACTGCTTTTGTACGCGCTCTTTGACCATTTATCTACACTTTATCGCGGTTGTAACTAACATAAGAGAATAAAATGTAATTGAATATCATTGTCTGTTCTGCGATTTATAAAAATGTAATTTATCTCATTCATACTTGTAATGTGAATACCAAATTAATTAATTGTTCGTTCAATGTTTTACGTGTGTATTTTTAATGTTATAGATAAGACTGTTGTTCATTAATTTTACGAAATTTGAATTTTGTAACTAATTAGAGTAAACGCGTATATTTTATATCATTTTTTTCCCTATGACACACCTTTCATAGTTTCAGGTATTCTATTTTTTATATTGCGTCTATTTTAGAGACACTGAATATCGGAAGACAAACTTTATTTTAATCTTAGAACGGGGAGAAATGTTTTTTTTGCAATCTTACACCCAATTTTTTTCGATTTCGTGTTTTTTGGTATGGTATATATAGCAAATTCGTCACGAATTAATTGTAATTTACAAAAGGTAAGCCGATGGGAACCGTGTAATATGGACGCCTCACCACTGATGTAAATCATACCTTTATGTGGAGATCGAACTCATAACCATCGTATGTACAGTCATACACCGTTCCACAACGCAAAGACACTATCTTGATAATATTATAATTATTATTAAGCAAATAAAAAAAAATTTTACTCAAAATTTTAAATACGAAATCCTGAAAGTTTAATTTTATTTACAGTATGAATACAAATACGACGTAGAAGACCAAGAAAAGTTGCTCTACTTCGGTGCTAACGAAGCAGGAGACGCACAAGGCAAGGTTATCGGCGGCTACCGAGTCCTACTTCCCGACGGCCGTCTAATGAGCGTCGAATATACCGTAGAAGGCGACAGTGGATTCGTACCGAGAATCAAATTTGAGGAAAACGCGAACCCCTTCGGAAAGAGGAAGTAAATTTAGTGTATAGGTACATATCATAGTGAGAGCGTCGAATTATTAATTACATGTTATATCCTTAGCCATATTTTATATAATAGACCGATTTAAATTATAATTCTCATTTTTTTATTTAAATATATTTGAGATTTATAAAAATATATCAACTTTTTTACATATTTCATGTTTAATAAGTTTGTATGATTTTTTTTTAATTATGCTCTAGACTAGATAGTCATTATTTTGTGTTCAAATTATTTAGAAATAGCGCCAAAGTGTCTATTCTATCAATTAGATTAATATTTATTGAAATATTTGACTGTGCCGTACAAAATATTTAGTTACTTCTAAAGTTAATATTTTGAAATATTCATCCATAATATATGTAGTTTTCAAAAGTTACCAGCACTGTGATTGTATGAGTACGATTTTTAATTAATCGATAATTAAATTAAAACTATTTTGTATTAAATAATCGATTATGTCATGACGATGTTTAGAACTTTTATACAGCCTAGTTTTCATATTATTTTTATACGATTCTTTAAGGAATAAATATTTTGATACAATTGTTATCGTTTTTTTCTTATCCTATTTTTTTTAATTAAGCTAATTGTGTAATATTTTTTAAGATTGTGAATCTAAAAAGCATGCCATGATAAATAGCACCACATACTAGTGGAAAATGATCCTTCGCACTAATTTTACTTATCAACCGTTTTCATCTAAAATTAGGCCTAATTTCTTACGGTCTCTACCATGTGTATATAGTTATTTTCCCAATTGAACTCATATATCCCTCTCGTTCACAGTCATACACTGTTAATTTAAATTGTTAACCACGTTGAACAACTTTTGTTAAGTTAAGCTTTCCTTATATCTTATAGTTTACAGCTAAACTATGGTTTTAAAATAAGGTTCTTTAGATGATGATGATGATTTAAGATAAGGTTCTTTAGATGATCATCTTTTCAGATGATCTTTAATTTAATTATGTTAACGAAAAATGCTCATTATGCTGAACAACTTTGTTAAAGCGCCATTACCCTTTTTTTATGTAGATTAGCTGGAGAATTATAGTTCTGCATCAGGTGTTACAATCTTTAAAGTCATTTATACCCTACTTCTGTTTACATTTAAAAAGCTATACAACTTAAAAAGATTTATTGAAATCTAAAAATAAGCGTATATAAAAATTTATTTGGATAGCAGAAATACTGACCTTGTCCTGTGATCTTGTCATAATAACTGCAGTAGCTTCAGTATCGTATTGGGGTCTCCCCGCACGTCCCACCATTTGCAATATTGTGCTAATACTATATTCCTATGAATAACATGATTTATTTAATATCAATATTCTTTTCTAAAGGTTAAAGATTCTAATCCTCCTATGGAAAATAATTATATTTATTATAAAAACGTTATGTCCGTCTGGATAAACAAAATGCTGTGTTGTGTTGTTACCTATAAAGCTGAGAACGTAATGATTTATCATAAGTTTCGGACCACTTTTTAATATGAAGATGAATGTAAAATATGGACTAAATTCTAAACAAAATTATTATTACAAGCAACTTCACGGCTTATCCCGCAGAGCAGATTAGTCAAAGAAAACGTAGTGTCAAGACACTTTGTTCTCTGTTGTCCGCCCGAGTTCAACACTATTGGGATTTTAATAACGGAACTCAACACCGAGCTTTATCTTATAAAGGTTTGTTTTTGTCTTTGTCCAGAGAAGGGGAAATTGAAAATAGTTAAAATATCAATAAGTGGGACCGAATTCACAAACAATCGCAGTCTCATAACTATTAATACGATATTTTTTTAATATTATAAATTAAAATAATCAACTGATGACCTTCAAATAAGAATAGACCAACAAGAAAGACAATCAATACCCACATAGATTTTAATTACTTCACTTGAACTACATATACCATATATACATACCTGATATGCGCCATTGACGTACTGCTGGGTGTTCTTTATAATAACAAGATGAGCAGGAAGATTGACACCCATAGCTTGACGATAAAGAGGAGAACAAAAAAATGAAATAAATGACAAAAACGTATGCTAACTATAATTTTTATATTTTAACGATCATATCTGTATCAGGAATAATGTTGATGACGTGTATAGGTTGATAAGTCGACATGTGTATATTTTTTTATAAATACTAATAGACATTAAAAATTAGGATTGCTTTATGGGGAAGAATATGACGTATCTTATTTAAATAACTTCAAAACTGATAAAAAGATGTTTAAGTAACATAAAAAAGAATATATATTGATATAACATAAATTTTGAACTTAAAGTACTTGTCCTGAAAAATATACTTTTTCGATTTATCAATTTATTCACGCCTGGTACGGTTATATTATTATAAAATTTTAAACACATTTTGGAAACGTATAAAACCATATTTGCCGGGAATTTGAGTTTTATTTTTTTTTAACTTCACGCTGTATCCCACATATAGCAGGGTAGGCAGAGGGAACCTGAGAACCTAGTGTTAAGACACTCCGTTCTCTTACAACAATTCCGTTCCCCACTTTCCGCCAAATTGGAGTATTGCGTGTTGAGTGGCGGAACTCAACGCCGCGCTTTGCCTTGTTACCAAACCCAGTAAATGAAAATACTAACATTTCCTGGAGTGGGAATCGAACCCACAATCTGTCGTGTTTACAGTCGCACACTTATGCCTCTGCGCCACGACAGGCGTTTTGGTTGTTTGTGAGTTTTATAAGTATTAATAAAATAAAATCACAGATAGCTGCATATAGATTGACCTACGTAAAAATGTACTTATATAGGTGTCAAAAAAACTATAAAAAAATGTACAGTAAATTTCATATTAACTTTCTATATTGTGAAAGGCCCTACGTGTTTAAATTGACGACATGCGGATGCTTCTGGGAATAAAGAAATACGCAACAGTTTGCGTTTTTCGAATTTAGAGACGTCACGTCGCATTCACTATCTCGAATGAGATGAAATCGTATGATTAAAGTTAACACATTATATATAGTATGAAATATATCTATATATAAATACATGAAGCAACTATGTACCCTTTTTTAAAAAAATTACGCGGACGTACGGATAGGAGAATGAAACTTGGCACACTTATAGTTTATATAGAGAAGGAGTGCAGAATGCTAACATTTTTTTTAAATAATGCATAAAAGTATGGTTTGATATCCATGTTTATATAAAGTGACATATACGTCACTATGCAATGCCTTATTAACGCATTTATGGGGACACTAGTGTGTATAAACACTTAAATATAAATATAATGTAGCACATTACTAGTGTTGACGATGACGCTGCTTCAAATCCCTTACAAACGATTACTTATAATTTTTTAATACCAACCAAAAAATAGGTTATAAGTATTTAGTATGCTTTCTTAGTGGAAAAGAAAGTGATTTGGCTGTAGATTATTTTTGTTTCGAAGTATTATAAAAATCTTTTATTAGCTTCACGCTGTATACCGCATATATGTAGCAGGGTAGGCAGAGGGAACCGAAGAACCCAGTGTTAAGACACTTCGTTCTGTTAAGACTTCTGTTTGCCACTTTCCACTGAATAGAGGCATGTTAAATGGCGGAATTAATCGCCACACTTTGCCTTGTTACCAAAGCGAACAAATGAAAATACAAGTCGAATCGAGTCGAACCTAAATCGAATCGGAATCGAATCCAAAACTTATCACGTTTACAGTCACACACTTGTGCCTACGCGCCACGATAGTCCTCTATATTATTTTATTTAGCTTTATATATTAAATACATACATATGTTAAGCCTAGCATAAGTATAAGAATTCCGCTAAACAATCAACATGATCTTATTACTTTGTGGTTCGCGAATGCTTTGTATGTTTATTTATCCACGCATGAGGTCGGGTACGTGAGAAATGTTATCCTTTTATTAACAGTATCAACGATCTTGAGCTTGCGGGACTACCATAACGTAACCGCCTTATGTAAATTATTAATATGGTGAATGTTATTTAATATGTGTTTGAATAAATGTAATTTGTATAGGCAATTTTTTTTTCTGATAGCCGCTGTGTGCAATGATTGACAGTATTATTGAAAAATCACACATCAGCTGGATATTTTATTTTTATTCTAATTTTTCATTACAAGCGAATTGGCTAGAGAAACGAGCGGGTAGATGTTAGTTAATAATTTAACGTTAAGTTTCTTTTTTTTTTTTTAACTTCACGCTGTATCACGCATATAGCAGGGTAGGCAGAGGAAACCAGAGAACCTAGTGTTAAGACACTTCATTCTCTTTCAACATTTCCGTTCTCCACTTTCCGCCAAATTGAGGCATTGCGTGTTGAGTGGCGGAACTCAACGCCGCGCTTTGTCTTGTTACCAAACCCAAGAAATGAAAATACTAAATTTTACATTTCCTGGAGTGGGAATCGAACCCACAATCTGTCGCGTTAACAGTCGCACGCTTGTGTCTCTGATTTTCATAGAAAATTATATATCTTATACCTAATTATTTATTAAAATAATAAATGAAATTTTAGTCAAACAAGAATATTATTAATAATCTAAAAAATCATTAACTTTCTTTTCTATTGTCCTCTCTATTAGTTATTTAAATAATGGTAATGCTATATTTAAACTTATTTTAAAATACATACCTAGTGTAGTAGTCGTTATAAGGATTGGTAGGTCCCGATTACGAAAAGCACTTTCTATGTTCATCCTCTCTTCAAAGAGTAGACCAGCGTGATGACATCCGACACCGCAAATAATAAGTGACTAAAATTATATAATATACCCACATATAAGGAAATGTTCTTATTTTGTAAATCACGTATCAAACGCCTGTCGTGGCGCAGAGGCACAAGCGTGCGACTGTAAACACGACAGGTTCGATTCCCACTCCAGGAAATGTTAGTATTATCATTTCCTGGGTTTGGTAACAAGGCAAAGCACGGCGTTGAGTTCCGCCACTCAACACGCAATGCCTCAATTTGGCGGAAAGTTAGGAACGGAATTGTTGTAAAAGAACGGAGTGTCTTAACACTAGGTTCTCAAGCTCCCTCTGCCTACCCTGCTATATGCGGGATACAGCGTGAAGTTAAAAAAAAAACGTATCAAACTTGATTAGCCCGTAATTTTATGTACTCTTATTATTTTAACTCAAATTTGAAGCCTCAACCCTGGAACTCAACGCCACGCTTTGTCTAGTTATCAAAGCGAGGAAAAGAAAATATTAAATATTTTCATTTACTGGAGTGGGAATCGAACTCAGAACCTGTCGCGAGACAAGAGACAAGAGGCCTCTAACATAAACATTTCATTTTTAACAGGTGATAAACATAAATATTTGTATTATATATATTATTATATGAATATTTTTGTACAGGTTCATGTTTTCTAAATTGCCATTGCCAAATTTCTAGACATTACGAGTTAAAAAGCGGAACTCAACGCTGTGTTTTTTCTATGAAATAATTTAAACATAAAGTCCCCTAAGTAAAAATTGAAATCACGACCAATCGCATTTACAGTCAAATTCTGCCCTCCTGCGTTACAATGGCTTCGATAGTTTTATAGTCAACTAAATATATTTATTTATATTTTCTACCTCTAACATTGAGATGGT
>JAKGSA010000721.1:0-28351 GCA_033558755.1 Philaethria dido
TTTTATGGATACCGGATGGCAAACGAGCAGAAGGGACCGCCTGATTGGTAAGTGGTTACCTTCGCCCATGAACATCTACAACACAAGAGATATCAGGATGTGCGTTGCCAACCCAGAGATGGCCAGATGGAAAGGGAGGATAATAGTAGTCCGTTATCGGAAAACCGACCAGACACATTTTGGGTGGGATGGGTGGAAAGGGAAATCCTGGCTTACATGCCATCGAACCGGAACACATCATAAGATATTTTGGCGGTTCGGGTTCACATGATAGTGGTCGCGTGCCAGACGGAGGACGAACCCTCCTACCACCAAAAAAGTCTGTCTTTAGCAATGTATACGTCACTCTTTATATAAAAACATGGATGTCAAGCCATGGTAGTGTGTGTGTAATATTTATTGTGTTAATTTAACATACTTTTTACATTAGGGTATTTGCAAGTTAGCATACTGCACCCTTCTATATAAACTATAAGTGTGTCAAGTTTCATACTCGTCCGTCCGCGTAATTTTCATAAAAAAAAGGGGTTCAAAGTCTTGCTTCACGTATTTATATATAGATACGTAATCTTAAAAACAAAAATACAAGCAAGTACACATAATTATTTACATATTTTTTCGAACAACCTAAGTGATAAAACACCCGTTCTTTCTCACTCTCTATTCATTTTTTTGCATTCCTCTGTATCCCGCACATAGCAGGTAGTCAGAGGAAACCGAGAACCCGTAGCGCGTTAAGACACACACTCCATTCTCATTTTAACACATCTAATCCCCAATTCTTCCGCGGAATTGGCGCATATTGTGAGTTGAGTGGTGGAACCTCACCCGCGCTTTGCTATGCTATCAGAGCGAGTGAAATGAAAATACTAAATATTATTTAATATTTTCATTATCAAACCAGGTGGACTTTTTTTTTTTTTTTTTTAATTTTCTTTAGAAACAACCATAGTGATAAAACACTCCGTTTTCCACTCTCTATTCATTTCTTATATATAAATAATAAATATATATTAAATATTATTATTATAGACGGAATTAATTCCCGTATGTTTTCAATTAAAATAAGTCAAGTACAATCGTATCGAAAAATGTATTACTTGTGTAGCGCGATGTGATGTATTGATACTTGGTGTAGTAGTTTTGATACTTTATGTACTGTTGTTTTTATAAATAAAAAAATTAACAGTAACAGAAAATTAAGGGCATCATGGCGCAGCGGGACGGCATCTATCTTTAAACCCGATAAGTTGTAGGTTCGATTCCCACTCAGTGGAATTATTTATATTATTTTCTGCTACTTAATACGCAACGTCTCGATTTCGGACGGAACAGGTCGGGCTGAGTGTTTTGACACTAAGTTCTCTCTAATCACCCTATGTAAGGGACACTCTGTTCTATATTTTATTCTATTTTATTTTTATTTATCTGCTTGTTACAATTAATACCAAACACTACATAAATATTATGCTATCTCACTCTTTCCAATAGATATATATGTATGTTTCGTTTTGTATCGCTTATCATTACATAGAGTTTCAATCACATTGATTCCAAAAAAATCACACTTTAAAATTATATATAATATTTATATATAAGTAATTTAATCATAAAAATAAAATAACAATTTCTCAGAAACATTCAATTTAGTTTATCAATCATCAACTTATCAATCATTAAAATATTAAAAACTAAAACCTAGATCTCAATTTAAAAAAGATAAAAAAAAAAAACAAAATTAAAAAAAAAAAAACTAAACGATCAAGACTAATAACGAGTCAAAAGAACATGAATACCGCTTCAACTTGGGTGGTCCTTGTTATATCTATCTCGCTCTAACACTTACACGTTGTATATATCCATCTCGCTCGCACTTTCCAAAGATTATGCAAATACGATGCGACAATATCTATTATTGATAATTTAGATATTTCAAATGCTTGTTGATTTAAATTGTTGTAAAGTGAGATGATAATATTTTGAAATTATTTTTTAGATGAAAAAAATATTTTACATAGAAAACGAGTTAAATACGGCGTTCAGTTACGCGACTTAATAGGCAATGTCTTGATTTAGGAAAAGTGGAGTGAGGAGTGTTTGGACACTAGGCTCCCTCTGACTACTTTGTTATGTGTAAAAGAAAAGGGTTAATATAGTGTAAAATATTTTTAATTGAATTTTGGTTATTGATGAATTTATTTAAGGTTCGAATTTCATATACCTATTAAAAAAAAAAGAGATTTGTAAAATTTCAATTAGCTAAGAAATGTATAACAGAATATTAACCGACCTGAAAAAAAAAGGAGTTTCTCAATTCGATCGATTTTTTGATGTGTTACCGCACAACTTTTTACGGACTGTAACAATTTTCATGATTTTTTTTATGTGATAGCTAGTACTTCTAATGTGGTCCCATTTGAATTTAATATATATCTGTCGAGTATTTTTTGAGTAATTCGTAATAATTCTACTTTTTAACGCATATTATTTCGTTAAAATCTTATTAAAATTATTCAAACACAAAAATTTTCCTTCAACCATATCTGCTAATATATTTACTCTGTGCATTTCACCTTTTATCGTTAGCCTTTTTATATATTTATCTCGTTCTCACCTTTTAATTCGACATCTTGGTATCTCTTTTACACACGTGACGTCATTAGCGAATTTTTCACCACTGTTATTATGAAAATAATGTTGTATTAAAAAAAAAACATTTTTTTTTCTTTTTTAATTTTTGCGATTTTAATGAAGTAGGCAAAGAGAGTTTAGTGTTAAGACACTCCGTTCTTAATTTTTCGATTAAATTGGAACAGCGTGTTGAACGGCGGAACTCAACGCCGCGCTTTATGTTACTAGATCAAAGAAATATTAATAACTTCACGCTGTATCCCGCATATAGCAGGGTAGGCAGAGGGAACCAGAGAACCTAGTGTTAAGACACTCCATTCTCTTTCAACAATTCCGTTCCCCACTTTCCGCCGAATTGAGGGATTGCGTGTTGAGTGGCGGAACTCAACGCCGCGCTTTACCTTGTTACCAAACCCAAGCAAAAAATGAAAATACAAAATTTTACATTTCCAGGAGTGGGAATCGAACCCACAACCTGTCGCGTTTACAGTCGCACGCTTGTGCCTCTGCGCCACGACAGGCGTCTACAGTATATTAATAACTTAAGGGAAATCGAATGGGAATCGAATCCACAACCAATTACGTTTACAGTTAGAAGTTGTTCCACTGCGACACGATATTCTTAATATTGAACTTGTTTTCCATTTTCACTTTTGTGTTTTTGATGTAATAAAACTGTAAATACAATTCAGTTACTATGTGAAAATAATTTTTTTTTGGCTTCACGCTGTATCCCGCATATAACAGGGTAGACAGAGGAACCTGAGAACCTAGTGTTAAGACACTCCGTTCCCCACTTTCCGCCGAATTGAGGCATTGCGTGCTGAATGGCGGAACTCAACGCTGTTACCAAATCCAGGAAATGAAGATACCAAATATTATTTAATATTTTCATCTCCTGTAGTGTATATGAACCCACAACCTGTCGCGTTTACAGTCGCATGCTTGTACCTCTGCGCCACGACAGGCATGTACATTTTTTTAAACTCAAGTATCTATGAACCAATATTGATGATTCTATTTTTTTATGATAGCTAGTGCTCCTAACAGTCCTATTTAAGTTTAGTTAAGATCTGTCGAGTTTTTGAGTTATTCGTAATAAATTTACTTATAAGTGCATTTTATTTGAAGAATCATAATCTATATATAAACATGCCGTGAAGCAAAAAACTTTGACCCTTTAGAAAATTACGCGACCGAGGAGCATGAAACTTGGCACACTCATAGTTTATATAGCAAAGGAGTCCAGAATGCTAATATTTTCATTAATTAATGCGTAAAAATTATATTAAATTCACAAAAATAAATGTTACATACTAATTACCATTTAACATCCATGTTTATATAAAGGACATACACATACGTTGCTAGACGCGTTATTAACGCGTCAACGGGGACACTAGTAATCTTAAATATTTTTCGTTCAGGATCTTTGAACCCCAATAATAGTTACATTAAACAATGTTAACTTTCACGAGAATCGAACCTCTAATTGATGATAATTTACAAACTGTAGCATATTTGTTTTATTTTTTAACATTCGAAACTTTTTTCTATGCGTTTAATTTTTTAATTATAACTACGAATGGGATTTTAAGGCCTCCTAAGTCACATAAGGGAGAGAGAACGTAGTGTTTAGACACTCTGTGCTTAAGGTAAAGCGACCGTTGACGTAAAATATGCCTTGCCTTGAAAGAAAAGAAAAGAAATGATCTCTTCTAGATCTTAACTAAATTTAAACGGGACCACATCATAAGTACTAGCTATTATATAAAAAAATAATTATCAAAATTGATTCACCCAGTGAAAAGTTTCTCTTACTTGTTTTTTTATAACGTCACTCCCAAAATTTTTCCAAAATCTGGTCATTTACAAAAGGTAAGCCGGTGGGAACCGTGTTATATGGACGCCTTGCCACTACTACCCTGTAGTGGTGAGGGGTGAAAATTTTAGTTAGACAAGCTGGTAAATTTAGAGAAGCCGATGCATATTTAGGGGAGCCGGTACGTATATTTAGGGAAGATAATTTTTAGACAAGCCGGTATATTCAGGGAAGCCGGTGTAGGATGTAAAGGTATTTAGTAATTTCACTATGGAATTTGGATGATGACCTTTTTTTTTAGGTCTCCAAGATATCAGAACTGGTTTTTTTGCAGTTTTATGCCCAAAATTTTCTTGGTGACTTTTTTTTTAGCTCTCACACCTTGGTTGACTTTGTTTTTTTGAGCTCCACGTTTTCCTGGCGACCTTTTTTTATTTTTTTTTAGGTCTTGTACTTCTACTTTGAAAAGTTAGGCAAGCCGATGGGGACCCTGTTATATGTACGCCTCGCCACTATTACCCTGCTATGATAAAGCACATTGCTTTCATCTATATTGGTAACGTACAGACTGATATTTCTAATATTAGTGAAGGAGTGAATGATTAAAAAGTCGTTTTGAAAGATTTATATGGGATACGTCATCGATACATTTATTATGGAGGCGTGAATAGGTTGATAAGTCGACTTATTTGTATTGTTTTTTAAATATTAAAAGACATTGTTGCTTTATTTATAGAGTGAATAACTGTCTTATTAATGAATACAAAACATAGGTAAATGAAGCAATTTTAGGTAAAATCATATTTAAATAACTTAAAAGGTAAGCATACATACATACATAGCTTCACGCTGTATCCCGCATAAAGCAGGGTAGGCAGAGGGAACCTAGTGTTAAGACACTCCGTTCCCCCCTTTCCGACGAATTGAGGCATTGCGTGCTGAGTGGCGGAAATCAACGCCGCGCTTTGCCTTATTACTAAGCCGAGTAGGAATCGAACCCACAACCTGTCGCGTTTACAGTCGCACGCTTGTGCCTCTGCGCTACGACAGGCGTTTAAAAAAAAAGCATTTTCAATTTATCAACTTATTCATGCCTAGTACTGATATAATTCCCCTAATTGGGAATCGAACCCACAACCTATCTTCTCTTATTATATACTTTCATATGATTTTTTTCATCGTGTCTCAGTGGAACAGCGTATTCTTATTTCTGGGAAGGATTACATTTAATTTTTTATATATCTCCACTTTGGTAATGTAAATTGCGGTGTTGAGCTCCGCCAATTATCACGTTACCTCTCGAGTTCGGATGGTAAGTGGTGAACGGAGTGTTTTAACACTAGGTTCTCTCTGACTTACTACTATACTATATGAAGTTTTTATAAATACTAGTGTCTCCGTTGGCGCGTTAATAACGCGTCCTAACAACGTATGTATATGTCACTTTATATAAACAAGGATGACAAACCATGATAGTGTCCGTGACATTTATTTTATTAATTTTATATATTTTTTATCTACTATCTTCTGTACTACTTCACTATATATTCGCTATAAGTGTGCCAAGTTTCATGCTCCTGCGTCCGCGTAATTTTCGTAAAATGGGGTACAAAGTTTTTGCTTCACGTATTTATATATAGATTTTTTTTTTTTATTTCTTTTCTTGCATGCCGAAGATCCCATTCACATCCTGCCAAACAACAGTTATTTACCAAAAACAAACAGCCTATATAGTAAGAATGATAAAAGTAAATTTAAAAACTAATATTATACATACTAATGTAGTGCATTGAACATCAATTATTACAGTTAAGGGGCTATGTGAATGTGATAGACAAACATACGATCACGATGATTGACTTAAGCGAACATTTTCAAAGTATATTTGTAGAGAAATTTCGATACAGTTTTGTTTTTAGCTTCACGCTGTATCCCGCATATAGCAGGGTAGGAGAGGGAACCTAGTGTTAAGACACTCCGTTCTACACTTTCCGCCAAATTGAGGCATTGCGTGCTGAGTGGCGGAACTCAACACCGCGCTTTGCCTTGTTACCAGAGCGAGGAAATGAAAATACTAAACTTACATTTCCTGGAGTGGGAATCGAACCCACAAATTCTATTTTTTTTTCCATTTTATGACTTGAAAAAAGGTGAGGCCTGTCATTGCATAGAGGCATGAGCGTGCGACTGTAAGTGCGACAGGTTGTGGGTTCGATTCTCACTCCAGATAATGAAGGTATTAAATAATATTTAATATTTTCATTTTCTCGTTCTGGTAACAAGACAAAGTGCGGCGTTGAGTTCCGTCAGTACCCAATGGCTCAATTCGGAGGAAAGTGGGGAAAGGTAATTTAAAAAAGATCGGAGTGTCTTAACACTAGGTTCTCTGGTTCCCTATGCTCACCCTGCTATGTGCAGGATACAGCGGAAAGCTAAAAAAAATATAGGGATTAGAAAGTTAACATTTATTATTAGAAATACATATATACACTGTCAACACTCGACTTCGAACACTGACAGGAGCTGTCAAAGTGTTAATTTATAATCTGTATTAGTTATTATATAAGTTTTTAAGCTTTCATCGCTCGTTATTAGTTTTAAAAAAACATTATAATTGAATATGAGAATTATATTTAGACGGGAAATGTTAATAGAACAGAGCGTCTTAAAACTAGGCTCTCAGGTTCCTTCTGCCTACCCCGTTATGTACGGGATACAGCGAGAGGCTAAAAAAAGGATTTTCATTTAAAGAAAAAGCAGCTTCACGCTTTATCCCGCATGGCAGTGTAGTCAGAGACAACCTTGTGTCAAGACACGCCGTTCTCAATTTCCGTCACGCTTTGTCTTACCTAGGAAACTAAAACTAGGAAATGATAAATGAGTTATTCAAATACAATAACTTTCCCGAATGGGAATCGAACCTACAACCACTTACGCTTACAGTCAGAAATTGTGTCATTTCGCTACGAGGATCGCTTTGTAAAGTTCACTCTCTTTGGAAGCTCAGTGTACTTTGCAAAAAAAAAATACATTATTTACTTAATAACATGTGTAAAATAATTAAGATTTAATTCAAATAAAATGTACTTAGAAATAACATTATTACGAATAACTCAAAAACTACTCGTCAGATCTTAACTAAATTTAAATGAGACCACAATAGAAGCAATAGCTATCATATAAAAAAGAATCATTACATAAAAAAATACATACCTCTTTTTCTGAAGTCGGTTAAAACAAAGCTTTGTACAAGTCATAAATTATCATAATAGATATAGAAATATTATGAAAAGCAACAAAAAAAAATGAGCTAATTAGTTAAATATTTGTATGGACCATTTAAAGTTAATTTGGTTTCAGTTAGTTTCAATGATATATCGCTCGCGTTTCCTAATTGGACCAATTATACATGTCGTTGTAACAAATATAGCTTTATACAGAGTGTTCACATTTAAAAAAAATCAACTTCACGCTGTATCCCGCATATAGCAGGGTAGACAGAGGGAACCAGAGAACCTAGTTTTAAGACACTCCGTCCCCCACTTTCCGCCGAATTAAGGCATTACGTGCTGAGTTGTGGAACTCAACGCCGTGCTATGCCTTGTTACCAAGCCCAGGAAAATATGAATACTAAACTTTTACATTTCCTGGAGTGAGAATCAAACCCGTAACCAGTAGCGTTTACAGTCGCACGCTTGTGGCTTTGTTCCACGATAGGCATTATCAAATTATTAGATATTACTTAATTATTGTTATTACAAAAAATATTTATGAATTGTGATCTATGTGTTATTCTGATGTATAACTTCTACATACATACATACATAGCTTCACGCTGTATCCCGCATATAGCAGGATAGGCAGAGGGAACCTAGTGTTAAGACACTCCGTTTCCCATTTTCCACCGAATTGAGGCATGCTGAGTGGCGGAACTCAACGCCGTGCTTTGCCTTGTAAAAGCTTTATTACTGTAAAGTTACATCTAGATATGTTCAGTAGTTTTTACGTTTTCGCTGCGCTACGAAGGCTTTATTTTTTTTTTTAAACTGTATCTAAGTAATTATTTTTATAAAAGCTTAAGCTCTTAAGAGAAACCTAGAAAACTAATTAAGCGAGATGTTTTCTTAGAAAAATTGTATTTTAATATATATATCGTGTATCATTACATGGTGGGTAATCACCATAATGTTAGGCCATAATCATCCTGGAGTAGAGTTAACATAAGTATGTTCAAAGGTTCAGGCTTCAATTCCCATTGGAGGGATTATATTAAAAACATTTTTAAATTTTACTTCCACTGTTTTTTTTTAATGCGTTACCGTTTAACTTTTTACTGGGTGAACCAATTTTGATGATTCTTTTTCTTTATGATAGCTAGTGCTTCTGGTGTAGTTACATTTTAATTTAGCTAAGATTTGACGCGTAGTTATTGAGTGTAGTATTAGTTTTTTGGTGGTAGGAGGTTCATCCTCCGTCTGGCTCGCGACCACTATCATGTCAAAGACGAACCGCCAAATATCTTATGATGTGTTCCGGTTCGATGGCATGTAAGCCAGGTTTTCCCCTTTCCCACCCATCCTTTCCCCAAAATGTGGTGGTTCCGATAGCGGACTACTACATTATCCTCCCTTTCCATCTGTATCCTCTAGGTTGGCAACGCATCTAGTACATCTCTTGTGTTGTAGATGTTCATGGGCGAAGGTAACCACTTACCATCAGGCGGTCCTTCTGCTCGTTTGCCATCCGGTATCCATAAAAAAAAAAAAAAGTTATTTGTAATTATAGCACTATTTAGTTCATTTCATTTGAAGTCGGCTTTCCCTTT
Source organism: Philaethria dido (assembly GCA_033558755.1). Taxonomy (NCBI): domain Eukaryota; kingdom Metazoa; phylum Arthropoda; class Insecta; order Lepidoptera; family Nymphalidae; genus Philaethria; species Philaethria dido. The sequence continues at coordinate 9,279 of JAKGSA010000721.1, forward strand.
TTTTTTATTTACTCTGTCTACTAACTAAGTCGCAGAGAGACAGGACGAACATGTGATTGATCCACTCTCAGCTACAGTAAGATAAAGCGCGGCGTTAAGTTCCGCCACATGTAATATACGAACTTAGACGTATATTAAATTTAAATTATTTTCATTTCACTCAAGTAACATAGAACTCGGCGTTGAGTTTCGCTACTCAACTCTCAATGTCTACAACTCGGGCGGGAGGAGAGAACGGAGTTTCTTGTCACTAGGTTAGGTTATATAGTAATAAAACCTCACGTAAATTAACATAATAAATATTAAAAATAATTAACAGTCAATCTATATCTTTTCAACCACCCTGTACTATCATGAGCATAAATCATATAACAATCTGCAAACCGACATCAAAACTTGGCGCTTCTCAATATACACTTATTTAAATGTGAAGCGATCGGAGTGTCTCGACACTAGGCTCTCTGTGACTACCGGGCTATGCGGGATAAAGTTCGAAGACATTCTTAAAATGAAACCTAACAGAATACTCCTAATATTAATCCTAATCTGGTTGCACTCAGCACGCAATGCCTAAATTCGGCGGAAAGTGGGGAACGGGGTGCCTTAAGACTAGGTTCCCTCTGCCTACCCTGCTATATGCGGGATACAGCGTGAAGCTATGTATATATGTAATCTAGTGGTAGCAGGTTCTTCCTCCGACTGACTCGCGGCCACAATTATATCAAAGACGAATCGCCAAATATCTTATGATGTGTTCCGATTCGATATCATGTAAGCCAGGTTTTCCCTATTCCCTCCTTTTTTCCATATGATAGTTCCTATGGCGAACTGCCATGGTCACTACATTGTCTTTGCCCCTTTTAGCTACCCTCAGGCTGGCATCGCATTTATAACTCCTTTAGTGTTGTAAATGTCTAAGGGAGAAGGTAACTACTTACCATCAGGAGGTCCTTCTGCTCTATATATACCTACTAGCTTCTACACGCGGTTTTCTATGATTTCTACGAAAAATCTATGATATAAGTTAAAATGTTTATAAATTAGTAAATTTTATGTTATTCTAATGTATAAGTTATATTATATTAAAGTTTCATCAAAATTCGTTCTATAGTTTGTGTGAAAGAGTAACAAGCATAAGCTTTCGCATTCATAATATTAGTAAGCCACCATCGCTTTTTTCGTAGGAATTTCTCTTTCTACTCTTTCAGCACTCCCCTACACTCCCCGCATCCCTACACGCCACATGTCATGTTTCTTTGTGCAGCAGTTTCTCGTTCTCCTCTTTCAGCACTCCTCTACACTCCGTCATGTTTCTTTGTGCAGCAGTTTCTCGTCCTCCTCTCTCAGCACTTCCCTCCACTCCCCGCGTCCCTACACGCCACATGTCATGTTTCTTTGTGCAGCAGTTTCTCGTCCTCCTCTCTCAGCACTCCCCTGCACTCCCCGCGTCCCTACACGCCACATGTCACGTTTCTATGTGCAGTAGTTTCGCGTGTACGTTGTCTGTCACTCAGTAACAAGCGTTCTATATATAGATATTGTTACATAGCTTTCTGTAATGAACGTTGATATGACGAAGTCTAATTTAGTTGTTTTTTGCATAATAAATTAAATTAATTGTCTATAAATCATGTAAGAATAAATCATGCGTAATGCTCTACTCGGAATCGAATACACTACTAATTGTCCAGTGTCTAACTTCGTTTGATGTATTCTTGTTATTTTTATTTATTTTAGTATGTAAAGACGCCTGTCAAGACGCAGAGGTACAATTGTGCGACTGTAAACGCGACAGGTTGTGGGTTCGATTCTCACTCCAGGAAAAGGATTATTTATTTCCTGGGTTTGAGTTCCGCTACTCAGCACGCAGTGCCTGCTGAGGATGCGGAAAGCGGGGAACAGAGTGTCTTAACTCTAGGTTCCCTCTGCCTATCCTGCTATATGCGGGATACAGCGTGAAGCTGTGTATGTATGTATAGTATGTAAAGACAGTAGAGATTGTAAATAAAGAAATAAGCTTACTTAATGTTCGTTTTTAAACCACTGCAAGAAAGGTGGAATTTTTCAATTTGACTGTTTTTTTTAATGTGCGTTGTCACCGCATAACTTTTTGCTGGGTGAACCGATTTTGATGATTCTTGTTTAATACGATAGCTAGTGTGTCTAATATGGTCCCATTTAGATTTAGTTAAGATCTGACGAGTAGTTTTTGAGATATTCGTAATAATTGTATTTATTAATGCATATAATTTTGAAGACAGGTTTCTTTTTGTGTTAAAATTTTAATCATATTTTTTGTGATAAGTATAGAGTAATTTATATTATTGCTCGACTTTAGACTTACTTCGTTAGAAGAAAAAATTAAGGAGTTCCACAAGGTTGTATTTTCGTGCCCATTTATTTATTATTTTTGTTTTTTAATGTTTCAGATTAAAAATGTATATCATAATATATAATGTATCTGGTATAGATGATATATTATAGGTAATGTACCAAAAGTGGGGAACGGAAATGTTAAAAATAGAACGGAATGCAGGATTGCAGGCAGAAGGAACCTAAGAACCTAGTGTTAAGACACTGGGTTCTCTTATGATTTCCGTTCCCCACTTTCTCTCCTCCACTTCCCATGAATGTACAATACAATACAAATATTCTTTATTGCACACAAATAAACAAATAACATAGAAGTAGTAATAGCGTACAATAAGGCGGCCTTATCGCTTAAAGCGATCTCTTCCAGGCAACCTTTGGATATTGGAGTTGTATTAACTAAATAAATATATAAATATCAGAAAATAAGTAAAACAAACAAATAAATTTCAAAAAATCATATAATGTAATCATAAACGTATGCTACAGTCTTTAACATAATTAGAATACTATAAATATTTACAATGAACAAATTAATGGAAGAGAATTCGACTAAAACTTACATTTCAATACAAATTATTATAAATATGACTTTTCTTGTGTATATATTTACAATTTTTACACCTTATATACAAATAATTTAAAAATATAGATATAAAACAATAAATACTGTTTTTTAATTGATAAAACTTTTATTTTTAGCTTCATACTGTATCCCGCACATAGCAGGGTAGGTAGAAGGAACCTGAGAAGCTAGTGGTAAGTTAATAACATAAAAATGTCAGTATTGTCAGCAGTGGCGAGGGATGAAAATTTTAGTTAGGCAAGCCGGTAAATTAAGGGAAACCGATGTATGCTTAGAGAAATCGGCGATGACCTTTTTTTTAGGTCTATAAGACGTCAGAGCTTGTTCTTTTGCAATTTTATACCTAATATTTTCCTGGCGAAATGTCAAAAGAGAACGAACTATCTTAACACTAGGTTCTCAGGTTCCCTCTGCCTACCCTGCTATATGCGTGATACAGCGTGAAGATAAAAAAAAATATTTCCCGGAGTAGGAATCGAACCCACAACTAATCCCGTTTACAGTGAGATATTTTTTTTTATATCTATATTTTTTATTCATATTTTTTATAATGAACATAAGCCTCTATATAAAATGATAATTTACTTAATACTACTTGGTTATTATCGCATCTTTTTTGGATTATCATTTATCTGTGTAATAATGACACATGGATGACAGTTCTTTTTTTTAATTAAGGAAAAATATGGACATTGTCCATTTTATTCAGCTTATGAATCAATTAGCGTGACATGTATTGTTCCGTTTTAATCTTATAATGAGCCAATGGCATTAAAATAAGAGATAATATCAACTATATGTTCGTAAAAAAATAAGCACCTACAGAAAAAAGGAAGAGGTTCTCAATTCGACGGTACTTATTTATGTTACTGGGTGAAGCAAATTTGATATTTTTTCTTAAATAATAGCTAATGCGTCTAATGTAGTCCCATTTAAATTTAATTAAGATCTGACGAGTAGTTTTTGAGTTATTTGTAATATTATATGAAGTCGGTGAAGCCAAAAACATCAAAATAAGACATAAAAAAACAGGAATATGTGACATAATTAATTTAGTTATAAAAATCGTTAAATTTATTTACCCACGTTCTTTTATAATGTTTAAAAATAAAACTAAATAAAAGAACAATTTTATATTTATAATTAACTTTTTGTCCGATTTAAATCGAATGACAAAATCGAATCAAGTGAATAGATTTCTAAGAATTACTAAAAATATTTTTTTATCTATATTTAGTTAGAGAGGGATAGATATATCGTTTATCACGCTTCAACTCATTGAAAATGTCCTCATATGTTTAAGGACGGCATTTATATTTGACAGATGTCAAAATTTAATAAAAATTTTAAAAAAATATGGTTTTTAAGTTCAGATTGTTTTTTTCAAGCATATTTTCATAAATTCGTTTATTGTTTTTTTTTTTCGGCAAAAAAAGGCAGAGTAGTTAGAGTGTCTAATGTCAAGACACTCCGTTGTCCGCTGTTCTTCCGATTTTAAGAAATTACTTGTTGAACAACGGAACTCAACACCGGTCTTTTTCAATCTTATCAGAGCAAGAAATTGTGAATTATGAAATTATAATCATTTCCCCGACTGGGATTTGAACCTAAAACCATTGCTCTTTACAGTCAATCCTTTTACATGTTTTGAAAATGAAATTGACAATTAAAAGAATGTAATTGAAGTTGAAATGGATGAATTTGAAATTGCAAAGATGAATTTAAAGCGTATGTATGAATTGAAATTCATAAATTATTTAAATGTTTATAATAAATAATGTTATTATTATTATTAATATATTATTTACAATAGAGGAACAATTTAGTTTATAATATAGTATATATTTTCATTAATACTAAGAGGCAATTGTAATTCACTATATTAATATATTTTAAACATTTATTAGAATGTATTAACATTCTTAAAAAAATCACTTAACATCAAAATTCTTTGTCATATATTCTTTAAATTAGCTGTCATTTATTAAAAAGAAAACTCTCTTTTTTTCCTTTCTTTTAACGCCTGTCGTGGCGCAGAGGCATAAGCGTGCGGCTATAAACGCTACATGTTGTGGGTTCTATTCCCACTCCAGGAAACTTCAAAGTTTAGTATTCTCATTTCCTGGGTCTGGTAACAAGGCAAAGTGTGGCGTTGAGTTCGGCCACTCAGCACGCAATGCCTCAATTTGGCGGAAAGTGGGAACCAGAGTGTCTTAACGTCGGTTCTCAGGTTTCCTCTGCCTACCCTGCTACATGCGGGATACAGCGTAAAGCTCTCCTTTTCTCTTCTCTACGTAACACTAATTTCTTCTTCATCACTCTCTGTGACGGTGCTATGATTGTAAAGACCTTGGGCCATCAGTTGTAAGGCCAGGGGGTTCCTCTGACCATTTGCCTTTTTGATTTTAGCTCGTTTGTTCTGAAACCATATCTTGATCTGGGCTTCCGCGAGACCTAACTCCGCGGCAAGGGTCTGTCTTCTCCTTTCTGTTAAGTAGCGATTTTCTGCGAACTCGTGCTGTTGACAAAAATATTCGATTAGAATAGGGAAATTTAAAGAAAATCACGTTGTAGACTCTCTTTCACTATTTATAGAAAACTCCTTTTTCTCTGTATCGTAGGAAATTTGAGAATTCCTTATTTTTCCTCTCCTATACAATCCAACTATATATTCCAAAATTCAGTTTCCTTCGTCTAGTAGTTTCATTTGTGTGAAATTCATTATTTTAATTTGAAACTTGAAATTCAATTTCTAATTCGTTACAATTGGATATAAATTAATCTTTTTGAGTTTCAAATTCTTTCTGTCAAATAAACTTCAAATTCAATTCAAATTATTTTGATTTTCAAAATTACCCTTTTATAAGGTTAAATAGAATAAGATGAACAAAATAAGAAAAAATAATAATTTGGAAAAAACTATTTTGATACTCAAAAATTTAAAATAAAAGTTTAAAATATTTACTAATCATTTTTTTTAATTTCAACTTCAATATATTTAAAAATCCATTCCAAAAATTATACATCCGGCAGCGTTAATAAAGTACCTGGTGTTTAATGCCAACTTTTCTATGATTACCGCCCCATATAGGATTTTATTAAATATATTTTATACTTAAGTAGTAACTATTTACCTTTAGTCTAGCAAGTTGTGCTGCGCTAAACGCTGTCCTAGGTCGCTTCTCTTCTGGATTCATTTTCTTCTTTACTCTCCTACTTCTTGGGCCTGTTGACAAAAAAAATAAATTTAGGAAAAAGTGGAAAATGTTGTTTTTGTACAATAAAGCATTAGGAATATATAAAATTTTAAAAATTAAATATTACAGACACTCTTATATCTTTGACTTACACGTTGCTCTGGTAACGCATAATTTACACAACAACGTGGCTATTAATTTAGTATTAAATTGCATCAAACAAACAGATATATACTTCATGTTTTATCCCGTATAGCAGATTGTCGAAGAGAACCTAGTGTTTAGACACTACGTTTTCCACTTTCCACCTAAATTAGAAACATTAAGAGTTAATTATAACATATATATAACATTTTAAGTTAATGGAATTTTTCATTTCCTGGGTTAGGTAATAAGGCAAAGCGCGGCGTTGAGTTCCGCCACTCAGCACGCAATGCCTCAATTCGGTGGAAAGTGGGGAACGGAGTATCTTAACACTAGGTTCCCTCTGTCTAAGTATGAGTTAACTAGCGGAGCTCAACGCCGCACGTTATCTTACCAAAATGAAAACATACATATAAAAGAAAATATTAATTTAAATTATTGTTTTACATAATGATACCTATTTATAACTTAAAAGGGGTTAATTAACAATGAAAATATTAATAACTAACAATTACGATTTGTAAAGAAATGTTGAGTATCATTAAAATTTAATGAACGTAACAAAGGAGGTTGCTTATTCTAATAAATGTGAAAGATTATGAGGATGTTTGTGATTTTTACCCAAAAAAACTACTGAACGAAATTTCTTAGATAAAACTCTTTTAGTAATGTAGCTTCTATATATCTGAATAACACATAGACTCCTGCAATTATAGATTTTCGTAATTTAGTTATAACGCATAAGTATCTAGTGCCACTAATACGCGTTAACAACGTTGTTTTTAGCCATGTATATGTCTCTTTATAAACGTGGATGTCAAATTATATAGGGTGGTGTGTGTAACATTTATTTTGTTTCAAAGCGACATATGATGCATTATTTAAAGTCAAATTTCTGCACTCCCTTCTATATAAACTGTAAGTGTGCCACCTCCCCTCATGCCCCCGTCCATGTATTTCCTGGTGGTAGCTCTTATATAAAGCAAAGGAGCGCAGAATGCTAATATTATTTTTTAAAAATAATGCATAAAAAGTAAATTAAATTATCAAACGTAAGCTGTCTTTGGGGCAATATCTGTAACATTGTGTTAAAGACAGCAAGCAAGTTGTTAACGTGTCAACGGGGACACCTAGTAAACATAAGGGCAAAAGTTGAAGTTCCATGCCCTCCGTCCGCGTAATTTTCGTAAAAAGGGATCCAAAGTTTTTGCTTCACGTATTTATATATTATCTATATAGCCTTTAAACATATTTTTTTACTATTCCACTATTCTTATAATTAAAAACATATATTAAAGTATAAGTGGGGAACAAAATTGTTGTAAGAGAACAGAGTGTCTTAACACTAGGTTCTCAGGTTCCCTCTGTCTACCCTGCTATATAGCGTGAAGTTAAAAAAAAAATAAGGTATATTTATATGATTCAAGCCGCCATCGCGGTAACCCCACATGACCCCACACGGCACCCCAAAATTAAATATAATTAGGTGGACTCCACTGACGTAATTTGGGAAAACATATTGTTATTACACGTGTTGATTTAATTACCTTTGTGGGGAAACTTATGTATGTATTATATTTAAAAATTTAATCATGGGTCTAATTATGAACTAAAGTCAATTAATATTTAAAAATATCATTACTGACTACAACTTTTTTTTCTGCTACAATTCATTTTTTTTCAAATGGCCAAATTACAATAAATCCTTATATATTGTTGTGTTATTCCGATGTATAACCTATATTTTTATGAAGTTTAATCTAAATCCGTAGAGTAGTTGTTACGAATAACTCATAAACTACAAGTCAGGTTGCAACTAATGAGAAATGAAACCACATGAGTACTAGCTATTACATAAAAAAGGAATAATGAAAACGATCCACCCAGTAAAAAGTTATACGGTACACAAAAAAAATATAGTCGTTAATTCGACTCCTTTTTGGAAATAGGTTAAGAAAGACCATCAAAGCGACGAGAATGGAGTGATTTATCACTTACATACAAAGCTTCACGCTGTATCCCGCATATAGCAGGGTAGGCAGAAGAATCTAGTGTTAAGACACTCCGTTCCCCACTTTTCATCGAATTAATGCATTGAGTGGCAGAACTCAACGCCGCGTTTTGCCTTGTTACCAAACCCAGGAAATGAAAAATTCCATTTCCTGTAGTGTGTCTCGAACCCACAACCTGTCGCGCTTACAGACGCACGCTTGTGCCTCTGCGCCACGACAGGCTTTGAACAAAATTAAATAATATAAAATACTACAACGAATAATAAACAGCCAGCTTACGTTTTCATTATATCGTATCGTATGCAAATATAACCGGTTTACAATAAAAAAAAAGCACAATTTTCACAACAAAGTTCTTATCGCAACCATAAATAATTCAATTTAAAATTATTACCATAATTGTAATTGAGTTGTTATTATTACACATTTAATATTATTTAATTGCTGTCTTAAATCTTTGAGTATGTATATGTGTTGAAATTAACGCAACAGATTAATTAAAAATATTATGACATAATAACTTAACTTTTTAATGAATCCTTTTTAAAAAAGCAATTACTGAAACTAATTATGTTTTGTTATTATATTTCTTTTTTTTTTGAATTATTAGTAAATTATGACAAATATTTTAAAAATGTACTTAGCTAATAAATCTATCTTATTTAAAGGCAAAAGCGCGGCGTTGAGTTCCACCACTCAACACGCAATGCCTCAATTCGGCAATTCGGAAAGTGGGGAATGGTGTGTCTTAACACTAGGTTCTCAGATTCCCTCTGTCTACCCTGCTATATGCGGGATACAACGAAGATTAAAAAAATGGTTAAAATAGTTAGATACAAAAAAAATAATTGAACTAAATATTTTTCCACAGCTTCGCGCTTTATCTCGTATTGTCTAGACCAGTGTTTCCCAATCTTTTTTGAGTTTAGATACTTAAAAGCCCCTCTATGTAACATAAATATTTTTTTATTATAAAAAAAATATAAAAAAATGGTTATTATAAAAAAAATAGTTAATTTAAAAAAAAAAATCAGGACGAAAGCACAAGGATTTTTTTATCGAAAAGCACTAAGTAAATTTTTGAAACATAACGAAATTTAAATTTAAATTCAAGATAATTTTAATATAGTTTTTCGAATTGCCCCGCATTAATAATCAAATTTCCTCCCAGTTGGCTGTGGGCCCCACATTGGGACACCGGTCTAGACAATCAGAGAGAACCTATAGTCAAGGCACTCCGTTCTCCACTTTCCACCTGAGACTGTGAAATGATATAATAATCCCGCCGAATGAGAATCGATCTTGCCTTACCCAAACTTGCGTTTACAGTCACACTGCGCTAAAATGGCCTCAAGAAAAAAGCAATAAAGATGACAAAGAGTGTAATTATAAATATTTCACTACAATAATTTAATTATTTTACAATTTATATAAACTATTAATAAAAAAAAACTAACTCAAACATTAAAAACTACACATCAAAAAAAAAAAGAATTTCAACACCATAAAACCTCTTTACCCCCATACAAACGGGTTACACGGTAAATTTTATTTTATCTGTGGCGTATCGTTTAGCGTGTCTGTTGTCTGTAGTCCTTTATAGTCTGTGCAATAAATCTTTTGCGCGGGAAACCCCTATCAGCGGTGTACAGAACTTTTACGCTTTTCGCTAAATTAATTGTATTAACTTTTATTTATTTAGTTTAATAAATTTAGTGAATGTTTTGTTTAAAATGTGTTTTTTGTTATATGGATATGAAGGTAAGTCTTGTTAATTCATTATATTAAATGTTACATACATATATACATAGCTTCACGCTGTATCCCGCATATAGCAGGGTAAGCAGAGGGAACCTAGTGTCAAGACACTCTGTTCCCCACTTTCCGCCGAATTGAGGCATTGCGTGCCGAGTGGCGGAACTCAACGCCGCGTTTTGCCTTGTTAACAAACCCAGGAAATGAAAATACTAACTTTTACATTTCTTGGAGTGGCAATCGAACCCACAACCTGTCGCGTTTACAGTCGTGTGCCTCTTTCGTGTCTTGTTAAAATTAATAAATATTTAATGTTATGTTTTGAAATATATATACTATTATAATTTAAATGATTGTCTCTTTATAATATATTTTTTAACTTTACGCTGTATCCCGCACATAGCAGAGTAGGCAGAGGGAACCTGAGACCCTAGTGTTAAGACACTCCGTTCTCTTTTAACATTTCCGTTCTCCACTTTCTAATTGCTAGATAAATTTGCATTTTAAAATAGTATATATTAATTGGCAATACTTAATAAATAATTTTCAGTGTTATTTATTTGTATGGAGAAAAAATAACTCAAAGGTATTTAAATAACATAAACTTAAAAATGAGCCTCACGCTTCATCCGATGGACCTAGTGTCAAAACACTCCGTAAAAAAATATTTTAGATTTCTCAGCTTATTACACTTAGCGTGTAAATAATAAGTGATAATTAAGATTTTAACAAAAAATAAATTTTACTAGAAAAAACAACTCGTCAGAATTTAATTAAATTTAAATGAGACCACATCAAAAACACTAGCTATCGTATATTAAAAGAATCATCAAAATTAGTTCACACAATAAAAAGTTATGCGGTAACACAAAAAAATACAGTCTAATTGATAACCTCTTTTTCTCAAGTCGGCTAACGACACGTTCCATTAAACGATATTAATCTTCGAAATAGCTTCTAGGACGTAATTTCTAGAAATATACGTCTTAAAAAAAATACAATTTTTATTCCTTCACTTTATCGTTAGCATTTAATTAATTCTGACTTTACTACCTTAGAATAGAGCAGGAAATGAAATGATTTACACAAAAACGAGGGTAGTAATAAAAAATGTGTTTTATTCCTTTGGCATAACGTTTATTTTCGCACTTTTATACATTTTAACATTTGTTCCCATACGAAAATCTACCATAGTCTATGGTAATAGGGTACTTTTTAAAATTTTTCCAAGCAAAAGCTTCAGGGCCGTTCATCACTCGATAAAAGCGGGCTGTAAGATTTTTTTTATTCGGCTTTTTAATTAAACAAACTTGAAATAGACGATTTTCAGTAACGAGGCGTAATTCTGGACGTGGAAAAATACCGTGGATGTTTCCTTTTTTTTACCTTTTTTTTAATGGTTGTAGGTGAAAATTGTGTGTTAGGTTTTTAGGCTGTATTACATGTGGTCTCAGTCTTATTGTAAGTCACAGTTGCTTTTTTTCAACTTTAAGCTATACAAGGCAGAAGTAAAACTTCAGTAAAGTGAAGGAGAGAATAATATAAAGAAAATATATAGAAATAATTTTATATCTCATTCTCTCGCCAACTTGAGCCTATATATTTATGTGTTTATTGCTTTATCGTGACGAATTTTCGTTACATTAAGTTTCAAATCACAACAATTCTTAATATCCTACTTCAAAAACGCAACCTGCATCCATTTTCTGCAACCAATTATTAATAACTGTACTCCAAACGTTTCTAGCACGTTATGGTCGCGAAGCCCATATTCATACACATTTCCTCATAAATATTAAACGTATAATAATTTAAGCCACAATCACTTAATACAGATTACAACAACCATAATGGCGCCTATATATCACAAAACAATTAGTGTATAAAAAGACAGACTGTGCAACTTTGTATATTAACATTCCATTGCCATCGTTAGGGCAGTGGCGAAGCAATTTATGTGTACGTTTGTTTGTATTATTATATGGATGTTATTTTTTTATATTGTGTTAATGGAAAACGGAGTGTCTTGACACTAGGTTCTTTTTGATTTTTTTTTGTATTGATAAAAAAGGGAAGAAAATTTTGTAATTGTTTTTAAGACAAATATGCGAAAGGAGTATGAAATTTGACATAGTTATATGGAGATATATGGTGTAATATGGTATATATTCTGCATAACAGAATTGGCAAGGTGAATTTAGTATCTGGAAATTGAGATACTGCGTGTTGAGTGATGGAATTTCCTGGGTTTAGTAACAAGGCAAAGCGTGGCGTTGAGTTCCGCCACTCAGCACGTAATGCCTCAATTCAGCAGAAAGTGGGAAACGGAGTATCTCAATACTAGGGTATCTGGTTCCCTCTGCCTACCCTGCTATATATGGGATACAGCGTGAAGCTAAAAAATGGTGAAACTTGACGCCGCGCTTTGTCTTGCCAGAGCATATAAATGACAATAATCCAAAAGTGAACTTTTTCCTTAGTGGGGATCGAACCTACAATTAACCTCACTGACCGTCAGAAGCTAACTCTAATATAGTTGAAAAGTAGAGAATGGACGGTCTATCATGCTATATGCCTTGCTTTTTAATTAAGAAAAAAGAAGTTATTTGACAGAAGGTAAATACATATCATACGTAAAGTACATGCAAATATACGTAAGTACCAATGAATTGATTACCGCGGTAATTAAATAATATTCAACTGGTAATAATTTCAAAAATTGAATAAAAAATATAGATTGGAGTGTCTGAACACTAAATTATCTTTGCCCACCCTCCTACATATATAATTTAAGCAATAAAAACAATAAACATACTTTTTAAAAGTACCTAAATAGATAGATTACATACAATTATAGTATTTAAAATTCATCTCATGAAGTCTACGTGAGGTACTTGCGAATGTCGCTATTTCATATCCTTGTATACCAATTAATTGATTACGGGCGTAATTAAGTAATTTATATACTTATACTATAAAAAACAATAAAAAATCATAGCATAGTATAACAATATCTGAATGTAAACACAATGGTTAGAGGTTCAATTCCCACTTAAAGCAATAATTTAATTAATATTATATCTTTTTTTTTTTAGTGAGGAAATCCGTTACGGATATCCGCCCGATTGGGGACTCGGATAGGTTATGTGGGAACGGCAGACGTCGTCCGTATACCCACTAAAACCTCACGGTGCTCCTCCTCGCCGCCAATAATTATATTTATATTAGCTCAACAGGTAATAACTCAAAAAAATAGAGAATAGAGTGTCTGAACACTAAATTATCTTTGACCATCCCACTATATATAATTATAGTATTTAAAATTCATCTCATGAAGTCTACGTGAGGTACTTGCGAATGTCGCTATTTCATCCTTGTATACCAATTAATTGATTACCGCGGTAATTAAGTAATTTTATGTACGGTAATTGGCTGTAGCTATGTTATTATCCTGTCTTTACTTATAATTATTTGTTTTTTTTTTATTTAATTACATGTTCAAATGATTATTTACCGTTAACAGAGCTTAGGTATTTCGAAGTCGTTTCAAGGATTATTTTTTAAATTAAGAAATATTAAAAAGTTGTTAATATTTGACAAGTAGTTTTTGAGTTATTCGTAACGATTATAGTTAAAAGTGCATTTTGTTTGAAGTCGGTTTTTTTTTATTATTCCCGCACATAGCAGGGAAAGCAGAGGTAACCTTAGATAGAACGTAGTGTTAAGACGCTCCATTCTCTTTCAATAATTCCGTTCCCCACTTCCCGCCGAAATGAGGCATTGCGTGCTGAGTTACGCAACTCAACGCTGCGCTTTGCTTTGTTACCAGAGTGAAGAAATGGAAACATTTCCTCTCAAGCAGCTAGTTAGTGCTTGCATTACGCAGGGACTGAGCACCCTCGTCCCTCACCCCCCCGGTGTCGCTGTAAAGACCGCTAGGGTGCAACAGCATGTGTATCATTTCGAAAAAAAAAAAAAAAAAAAAAAAAAAAAAAAATGGAAACATTAAATATTAATTATAAATAATTCGTAATTATTTTTTGTATAAAATAATATACTGGGCGAACCAATTTTGATGATACTTTTTTATTTGATAGCTAGTGCTTCTTTATCTTCGTCCTAGTTTAATACCTCACAAGTAAGACCTCACAAGTAGCTATCAAGCATCATTTGTAACTTACTGTACTTTTTAAGTACATTTTCCTTAAAGTTGATTTTCCTTTTTTGGCAACGCGTTATTAACGCGTCAACACGAACACTAGTTATTATGATGCCTTACAATTTTGACAATTTTGACATTGTCAAACCATAATAATAATTGTTTAAAAATTTTAATTTGACTGCCAACATATTCTGAGTAAGTCATAATCGTCACATCGTTTCGAAATACCTCGAAAAGAATCTTAAAAATATGTGACATTCTTTATCTTATATGTACGAGTATTTATATACTTTATAGATTGCATACATACATACATAGCTTCACGCTGTACCCCGCATATAGTAGGGTAGGTAGAGGGAACCTAGTGTTAAAACACTCTGTTCCCACTTTCCACCGAATTGAGGCATTGCGTGCTTAGTGACGGAACTCAACACCGCGCTTTTTGCCTTGTCACCAAACCCAGGAAATGAAAAATTCCACTTTCTGGAATGGGGATCGAACACACAGCCTGTCGCGCTTACAGTCGCACGCTTGTGCCTCTGCGCCACGACAGGCATTTGCAGTTTAGTTTGCAATGATAGTGTTTAGACACTCTGTTTTTGACTTTCCGATCGAATACTGGTCAATGTATATCAAGTGGCGGAACTCAGCGCCGCGTTTTGTCTTACTAGATCGAAGCAATTGTATCAATTTGAATATAATCATTCTCTCAAATAAGAATCGAACCCACGACCTGTATTTACAGTCTAAAAATGTTTTTTTTAGCTTCACGCTCTATCCCGCATATAGCAGGGTAGACAGAGGGAACTTAAAAATTTATATATATATATATATATATATATATATATATATATATATATATATAAATATTAATTTGAATTGAATATTTATAGTTAAGAATATTCATAATAATATTATTTTCAATACATTTTGTTTGAAATCGGTTTTCTTTGTTGTTAAAATAACTACTTATACAAGTAGAATCAAAAATCTAGGCATTATTGGAGGAAATTCTTGAAAATCACGCACATTACGCAACACACCCTAATCGCCGATGAATAAAATCAATTTCATAGAAACATAGCAAAAACCAACCTTATTAACAGTGTATAAGATACAAAATTCTTTAACTTGAAATCAATATGACTAAAGTAAAGTACATTTTTTATTGTAACCTCAATAAGATTATTTTTTTGTTTCGATTTATGTATTTTAATCGCGGCGTTGAGTTCCGCCATTTATGTGCCTCGTTTGTATTCGAGCGGAAAGAGCAGAACAGTGTGTCTTGAATATATTTTTTTATTGAATTGTGTTGAGTTCCGCCAATCAGTACGCAATATCTCAATTCGGTTCTTAACACTAAGTTCTCTGGCTCCTTCTCCTTACTCTGCTATGTGCGGGACACAGCGTGAAGGTATAAAAAATAACTATATACATACATAGCTTCACGCTGTATCCCGCATATAGCAGGGTAGGCAGAGGGAAACTAGTGTTAAGACACTCCGCTCCCCACTTTCCGCCGAATTGAGG
The DNA here is from genome assembly GCA_033558755.1 of Philaethria dido. Lineage (NCBI taxonomy): Eukaryota > Metazoa > Arthropoda > Insecta > Lepidoptera > Nymphalidae > Philaethria > Philaethria dido. Next base: position 25,035 of record JAKGSA010000721.1, read on the forward strand.
CATTGCGTGCTGAGTGCCAGAACTCAACGCCGCACTATGCCTTGTTACCAAACCTAGGAAATGAAAAATTCCATTTCCTGGAGTAGGAATCGAACCCACAACCTGTCACGCTTACAGTCACACGCTTGAGCCGCTGCGCCACGATAGGCGAATAACTAAATTTCTAACAGAAAATAGAGAACAGAGTGTTTCAACACTACGTATTTGAACCCGTACTTCAACATTACAACTACAACAAGTAGCAAACCGGACTGAATAATTAATATCGAAAAAGGGCATATAAATATTTAATGGTGACCAAATTGGCAGCACATTAGTAAAGACCAAAAACGTAAAGAGAATTTATTAAAAACTTGCTTTTAACTGGAAATGTTTGTATGTAGCTTGCATGGTTGCTTTCTATTTTAATGTATAGGGAGAGTAGTGACTAGACACTTAACACTTTCAGTGTCACTTTCTCCAGCTGTTTTTAAATAAACTTAACGCCTGTCGTGGCGCAGAGTCACAAGGGTTCGATTCCCACTCCAGGTAAAGTAAAAGTTTAGTATTTTCATTTCCTGGGTTTGGTAACAAGGCAAAGCGCGGCGTTGAGTTCCGCCACTCAGCACGTAATGCCTCAATTCGGCGGAAAGTGGGGAACGGAGTGTCTTAATACTAGGTTCCCTCTGGCTACCCTGCTATATGGGGGATACAGCGTGAAGCTAAAAAAAAATTACATAATATTATAATTACAGTTTTAAGCTTCAACCTAGTGTCGCGACACTCTGTTCCTCACAATCCGCCCAAATTCGATACATTACGTGTAAATTGGCAGTGTTTAACGCCGCGCTAAATAAAAATAAAATAACATTTCTAGTCAACTCTTCTCAGCGGATCTTTCTGAAGGTAACTTTTTTAATGACTGACATTCTCTTTTGACTGACCTGGGTGGTCAGTAAAGTAAGTCAATAAATTACCTTGTAAAACTGTTATTAATTCAACCGGTTTTTTATATGTGTTACCGCATAACTTTTTACTGAGTGAACCGATTTCGATGATTCTTTTTTTATATGATAGCTAGTGCTTCTAATGGGGTCTCATTTGAATTTAGTGAAGATCTGACGATCAGTTTTTGAGTTTTTCGTAACAATGTTACTTTTTAATCCATTTTATTTTTGTTAAAATTTTAGTTATTATACTAATAGTATTAAATCACACATACATACAAACAAAAACACATACATAAATAAAATGTAATCGTCAGTATATTGCGTCGACAAAAACGCCGAAACAACAGCACTATAGAAATCAAGTTATTAGCAAATATTTTAGATGAAAAACCGTGAAACTTGGTGGCCGATTCCCGGTACATAGTAAAGAGCTCTGTCGATAAATTTTATCGATATAATATATTTGAAACTGTTTTTTTTTATTTATTCCAATTGGGTAGAAAACAACGAACGGAGTGTCTTAGCACTAGGTACTCTCTTACTATCCGTTTTTTTTTAACGTGAGGAAAGTCGTTACGAATACCCGCTCGCGGGGATACGGACAGCTTATGTAAGACTCAGGACAGGCTGTAAACAGGTTGTCCGTATACCCACTAAAACTTCACAGTACTCCTTCTCTACCGCCACTGACATAGGCCCAAAAAACTGCCCCAATCTTCTGTGACTCTCTAACTACCCTATGCGGAATAGAGCGTGAAGCTGTTTTTGATTTTTATTATTTATTGATTGTATCCCATGACATTGTTTGCGTTGACTATATAACTTAAAATGCTGTTTTTCTTACTATTATTTCAAGAAATCCTCCCTTAGTGCTCCTTAGCACTCCCCAAAGTATACGTTGTAACTAACTATACGATGGTTGTGAGTTCAATACTAGCTTTTGATAATTAAAAAAAAATATATATTTTTTTTTAAATTCAAATTATTTTGAATTTCAAAGATGAGAGCAAAAACTTTTAAGTCAAAAAATATTTTATTTTTTAGGGTAGATAGTACCTCTATCTGAGAACCTAGTGCTAATATACTCTCTTCTCGTAGGATCTGTTACCAGAGCCACCAGAGCGATGAAATGAAAATACTCAATATTATTATTGTTTCTTTTTATTTAGTTTTTTTTAACTTCACGCTGTAACCCGCATATAGCAGGGTAGGCAGAGGGAACCAGAGAACCTAGTGTTAAGACACTCCATTCTCTTTCAACAATTCCGTTCCCCACTTTCCGCCAAATCGAGGCATTGCGTGTTGAGTGGCGGAACTCAACGCCGCGCTTTGCCTAGTTACCAAACCCAAGAAATGAAAATACTAAATTTTAAATTTCCTGGAGTGGGAATCGAACCCACAACCTGTCGCGTTTATAGTTGTACGCTTGTGCCTCTACGCCACGACAGGCGTTTTATTATTATAAATATTTAATATTTTCGTTTCCTGAAGTGGCCATTGAACACACAACCTGTCGCGTTTGCAGTCGCACGCCTGCGATTGACCTCGAAGTATTTTATAGTGATTTTTTTTAAATTCAAGATAATAAAAGCTATATATTTAAAATAGACATAAATCTATGATTAATCATGAACAAGCTAAAAATGTTAGGAATATAATAAAATTTAAAAACATAAATAATTTAGGTTGGACCATACAAGTTGTTGTGAGAAAACTCATTCAAAATATATTATTTATTTATACAAGAATTTTAATTTATTATAATTTAATAACATAATATTAAAAGGCCGAATATCTTTCCTAATTTGATGTGTTACAACACTAGTTAAAAGTGATGTATATATATAATATCGACAAAGTATCGATGATAAAATTCTAATAATTTTTTTAGCTTCACGTGTATCTCGCACATAGCAGGGTAGACAGAGGGAACCAGAGAACCTAGTGCTAAGACACTCCGTTTTTTTTAACATTTCCGTTCCCCACTTTCCGCCGAATGGTGTTGATTTTATTGAATTGATTTTTTTAAATAAATTATATAATGAACATATATATTTTAGGCAAAAGCTTAACTCAAACAGCCAAATGAAGTTGAATCTACGACCTTCATGAACCGTAATGAAAACAATCGACATAACGAATCACTAACCATAGCTAATTAAGTAAAAATTCCGAATAAATACTAAATCTAGAATATTTTACTTAGCTTTTGCAAATAAATGCGAGTATTTATTGAATGCTATTCAAATAGCCGTCCATATTTGGTTGTATGGAGGAAATAACGATTTACAATAATTATGTAATTATTCGATTATTACTGCTACGTGGAAATAAAATCGATGTTTTAATTGCTTTGTTGTGTGTTGTGAGAATATTTTATTTACTAGT
>JAKGSA010000721.1:28753-66055 GCA_033558755.1 Philaethria dido
TATATATATATATATATATATATATATATATATATATAAAATTCATCAAAATTGGTTCACCCAGTCAAAAGTGTACAGACCAAATTACAGTCGAATTGATAACTTCCTCCTTTTCTTTGAAATCGATTGGAAACACTAATGCCTATAAAAGTATTTAAATGAAAAACATCGATATCTCATCCCATCTCTACTCTTCTCAAAAGCAATCGTTACAGTTGCCCGAAGGATGCTAATTAAAATTAACTAAATACTTTAAAGTACAGTCAGGTATAAACTCTAATATTTATATATCTATATATATTAAGCACTTCTGTTACTGAGTGATCGACAGACAACACATAGAAACATGACATGTGGCGTGCAGGGACGCGGGGAGTGTAGAGGAGAGCTGAGAGAAGAGAACGAGAAACTACTGCACATAGAAACATGACATGTAGCGTGTAGGGACGCGGGGAGTGTAGGGGAGTGCTGAGAGAGAACGAGAAATTCCTATGATAATGGGAAAAGACCGTATTTTAGGTATAATATATGTCATAAGCTGTCTCCCATAACTTCGTCTACATGGATTTTGTGACCCTTACCATATTATTTTCATTTCTAAAAAAAACAAGTAAAAAATTAAGTCTCACTTTTTTTAGTTTTCAAGCGGTCTTTCCACGTTTCCGGAAATTACAGAAATTCTCTCTTAGCACTCCCCTACACTCCCCAAGGAGGTTCCAGTGTGCCATAGTTTCGCCTGTACATTGTCTGTCAGTCAGTCAGTGAGCAGCGGAACTATTGATTAAATATTTTGATTTGGTCGTTGATTGTCATCATTGGCGTAATTGTTGAATGGTGAGACTGAGCCATAGTTGTGGGTTTAAATCCTTTTTTTTTATATATTCATTTATTTATTTTCAATTCCTTAGAAACTTTGATTACCAAATATATAATATTATTTAGTTTGAATTTTGATACAAAATGAATTCACTTGCTTTCTGTGCTCTTTTGTCATTATCCTTTCAATTTGCCATTTGAAATGGACAAAAAAACACACACTCACATTTCTTCAAAGTCGGTAAACTAATTACATCTGACAGTACTCAGTGGAATTCTAGTAATACTATATATAGTTTAATTACATAATAACAACGTATACGGTGTCTGTCCGTTTATGTAGGCTTAATGGTTTGTTTATTATTTATTAGCTTTCTATGTGTTTTCGTATATATTTATATATAGCTAGTTATATCCTGGCTTCTTTTGCGTGAAACTAAAGGCAACTCCACGCTGTATCCCGCATGCAGGGTAGCCAGCAGTGGCGGGGGGTGAAAATTTTAGTTAGGCAAGCCGGTAAATTCAGGGAAGCCGATGTATATTTAGGGAAGCCGATGTATTTAGGGAAGCGGGTATAGGTGTTGAAGGTATGTAATAATTTCACTATCGAATTTTGCTGGCGATCTTTTTTTTTTGTCTCGTACTTGTACTTTGAAAAGTTAGGCAAGCCGGTGGAAACCGTGTTGTAAGAACGTCTCGCCACTGGTAGCCAGAGAGAATCTAGTGTTAAGACACTCCGTATTTGAGACATTATAAAATGGTCATTGTTATATTATTAATATTTGAAGAAAAACCTTAGGACACATTTTTTTTGTTATAAAATTTGGCATATTATGTCAATTGCCGTGAACCCCATACCCATCATAACCCCGGATAATCGAGGTTCTACCGTATAGATTAGAATTATAGAAATTAAATATATTTTTAGAATGATGCAATATAAAAAACATTGAATTGGTAAAATAATTATTACACATACTTTAGTATCATTTATTTTGCGCCCGCTAAGTAACAAAAAACAAAAAAAAATATACATTTTTTAATATACTTTTCTTAACAACTGTACTCAAATTTCCTGACAAAGACTTGCCGAATTAAACATACGATCGATCTCAATTGCACTGGTTTTTGTGAACGTATCACTTCATTTCTTCTTCCCTAATGAAAAAATTATCTACCTTGGTGGTTTATTATGTTATTATTATATAGAGGCCTGTAGTGGCGTAGAGGCAGGCGTGCGATTGTAAACGCGACAGGTTGTGGGTTCGATTGCCACTCCAGGAAATGAAAATATTAAATAATATTTAATATTTTCATTTCCTCGCTCTGGTAACAAGGCTTAGCGCGTTGAGTTCCGCCACTCAGCACGCAATGCCTTAATTCGACGGAAAGTTGGGAACAGAATTGTTGAAAGAGAAGGGAGTCTCTTAGCACGTCGGTTGTCAGGTTCCCTCTGCCTACCCTGCTATGTGCGGGATACAGCGTGAAGCTAAGCAGCTTCTTTTGACAGTATGTTATATATCGTTCTAATATTCACTTAAAATTACTTAATTGAAAATAAAACACGTTTGTTTAACATAAAAATCTTGTTCGAAAAAACATAAACGTAACGTAAATGGTAATACCGTTTCTTATTTCACAATGGATAACAATTGCTTAAATACTGTTTTTTTTTATAATAATCCAATTAAAAAAATAACAATAAGCAAAAAAAATCTTACCGACTTCAGAAAAAGGAGGTTTTCAATGCAACGTATCTTTTATTTGTATTAACGCATACCTTTTTCTGAGTGAACCAATTTTGATGATTCTTGTTTTTATATGATAGCTGTTTCTTATGTGGTTCCTTTTTAATTTAGTTAAGATCTGACAAGTGATTTTTGAGTTTTGAAGGCTTTTTTTGTTATTAGCTTAAATATCTATATATAAATACGTGAAGCAAAAACTTTGGATCCCTTTTTACGAAAATTACGCAAACGGAGAAACATGAAACTTGTCACACTTATAGTTTGTATAAAGAAGGAGTGCACAATGATAATTTTTTTTTAAAATAATGCATAAAAAATATATTAAATTAATAAAATAAATATTACACATACTACCATGGGCTGACATGCATGTTTATATAAAGTGACATATATATTGCTAGGCAACGCGTTGTTTACGCGTCAACGGGGACACTAGTTACATAATCATTCCTCCAAGCGAGAATCGAATCCACAATTAATGATGTTTACAGTAACTGTCCCACTTCGCCTTGATGGCCTCTAATATATGTATATATGTATGTATCAAGCAGATGTTTCGAGCCCTATAAAGAATTATTATTGTATTGACAATAGTTTTTGCATCGCCATTCATTGTATGGACACGCCTTTATGTGTATATTTGTGGGTATAATATATATTTTTATTGGCTGACCGAATCCGCAATGAAGAGTTAGAGAGACAGGTATAAGCGAGAATTTTATAGTAAGATTGAAGAAGAACGTGCTCAGGTGGTTTGGGCACGTCGAGAGGATGACTGACAGAATGGTGAGAAAGATATATGAAGCAAAGGTGAGCGGTAAGTGAGGTAAGGGGAGACTCGGTTGACCTTCGAGAACACAGTATCAATGATACTGGAGGAAGGTCACGTAAAAAGCATGAGGCCTCCCCAGAGGGCATGCATGAAGAGGAAAATGACTGTGGACGAGTTAGGTAGGTAGGTTTAACATTCTACCTTTCACATTTAATAGGGTAAGAAGGCGTGGCGTTAAGTACCGCATATCGTACTTAACACTCAATGTCTTGAATTTGAACGGTGAGTGGAGGACGGAGTGTCTCGACACTAGGTTCTCTTTGACTACCCTGCTATGTGGGGTACAGGGTGAAGCGGAAAGCTAAATTAAGCTTAAAATTTAACTTAATTGAAAATTTTGCAATGCTATTTTGACCAGTTCTTGCTGCCATCATATTTTAAAAATACATATACATACATATATAACTTCACGCTGTATCCCGTATATAGCAGGGTAGATAGAGGGAACCTAACTAACCTAAAAGGGAACCTAACTGGAAAACAAAGTGTCTTAACACTAGGTTCTTGCTATACAGAACAAAGCGTGAAGTTTCTTTTTTGTCTATTTTATTTTAAATTTTTAAACATTTTTTACAATAATATATTACAAACACATTAAATAAATACACACAAACATGTGTTTGAAATGACACTTGTACACACAAAAATCGAACCCACAGTCACCTCCCAATAAAAAGAGTTAACAATCATATACTCGTATGGTTGTTTAGTAAACTTGTTTTTCAAACGGGTTGTAGGCGATTCAAAATTGTAACTTGGCAACAGTAATTATGTTGTCATTGTGTCTACCATACGAGTATATTTATAGTAAAAATGTGAATGTACATCGTGGCTCAGTGGAAATACATACATACATACATAGCTTCAAGCTGTATCTCGCATATAGCAGGGTAGGCTGAGGGAACCTGAGAACCTAGTGTTAAGACACTCCATTCTCCAGTTTCCGTGGAATAATAAATTTGTAGTAGGTAATAACAATTTTTATTAGGATGGAGGTTCGAATCCAATAGGAATCGATATTTACTCGATGGAATGATGATTTTTAAAAAATAATAATTTCAAAATTTCATTTAACGCTTGTCGTGGCGCCTTGTGCTCTTGTGCCTCTACAAGCTTGCGACTGTAAACACGACAGGTTGTGGGTTTGATTCCTACTGCAAGAAATGTTAAAGTTTAGTATTTTCATTTTAATAATTATAGATAAGCGCGGCGTTGAGTTGAATGCAATGCCTCAATCCGGCGGAAAGTGGAGAACGGAGTGTATTAACACTAGGTTCCCTCTGCCTACCCTGCTATATGCGGGATACAGCGTGAAGCTAAAAAAAAAACATGTTCTAACACTTCAAGCTTTTTCTGTAGTAAAGTCTAGTCTAGATAGTCTTTTTTCTAGTAATTAGATAGAACCTAATGTTAGACACTATGTTCTCCACTCATTGAAATAGAAACATTGCATATTGAATAACGGAGTTTAACACGAAGGTTTGTCATAATTAAAATATATCCCTATTTAAATTCTCGTGTTTACAGTCGCACGCTTGTACCTCTGCGTTACGACAGGCGTTAGAATATTACTTAAAAAAAAGTAACTTGTATAATTTTTTAAGTAAACTCATCACATAAAAACATACATAAATTCATGACACCATAAATATATGTAAGTATATGTAAATAGACATCAACCAGGCATCAAACCTAGGACCTACCACGTTACTAATTAATTAACCCACGATGGTAGGAAAAAACAGTCATAACAAGAACTGACATTGTTCCACTGTTTGCCATATTAGTCGTGTATGTCTATGTTTTATTTATAATGTACTTGAGTGTAGTTTAAATGTTTTACAGTACTTAATGAGTACGGGTTCGAATCCTTTTGGGGGATACTTCACGCTTTATCTCGCATAGTATATAATCTCTTTAGCTTCACGCCGTATCCCGCACATAGCAGGGTAGGCAGAGGGAACCTGTGAACCTAGTGTTAAGACACTTCGTTCCCCACTTTCCACCGAATTGAAGCAATGCGTGCTGAGTGTCGGAATTCAACGCCGCGCTTTTGCCTTGTTACCAAACCCATGAAATGAAAATAATAAACTTTTACATTTCCTGGAGTGGGAATCGAACCCACAACCTGTCGCGTTTACAGTCGCACGTTGGTGCCTCTGCGCCACTACAGGTGTTTTTATAGTGGTCGGAGAGAACCTAGTGTTCAGACATTCTATATAAACTATAAGTGTGCCAAGTTTCATGCTCCTCCGTTCGTGTAATTTTCGTAAAAAGGAGTACAAAGTTTTTGCTTCACGCATTAATAATTCTTCTCTCAAAAGAACATAATTTATTAAAATTACTTCCATCTATATTAAAACATGGTAAAAATAAAAAAAAAAAAAGGCTATCCTTTATCAATATTTATCATCTGTTACATAGTAAGAAGGTAATATCATATTAACATATTATAACTGTTTATTAGAAATACGTTATTGTAAAGACAAACATACAATCATTTGTAATATTTACTCCCTTTTTTTAGCTTCACGCTGTATGCCACATATAGCAGGGTAGGCAGAGGGAACCTGAGAACCATAGTGTTCATACACTCCGTTCTTTTATAATCCGCTCCCCACTGACTGGTGGAACTCAACTCCGCGCTTTACCTTATTACCAGAGCGAGGAAATGAAAATAGTGAATTTTAATTATAATAAATATTTAATAATTTCATCCTCTGTAGTGAGAATCGAATCCACAACCAATCGAGTTTTCAATCACACGCATTCCCACGATGGCTTAATAAGAAGAAGCTCCTTAGCGCACCATGGATTCACCGTGCGGGTGCCCATCGTGTTGCAGAGAGAGGAGTTTGGAGAGTGCCTGGGACTTACGACCCAAGTGTATGTTTAAAGGGCCCCTTTAAAATGCTCATTAACGTTCACCTCCACTGTCCGAGCCCCTCTCTCTACCTAACCAAATTTGAAAAGATCCTAAAAGATCTTATTTAAATTATAAAGTAAAAACCATAATCTATTTCTGAAATAGGAAATATATTTTATTGATGTAAACCATGTTTTTCCCAGTTGTCATGTCACAATGACAGCTGTCATCGCGTCGCCATCTTGTATTAGCATAGATTATAAAAAGTTTTTATATTATTATACATATACATAAAACGTTTTCTCACGTACGCTTTTTATTGCGTATATTATAAATAAATTAATAAATAAAATGTTTTAAGTACAAATAAAAATACCATGTTTACTAAATATGATAATTAAGTTTTTACAAAGCAAAGAAACCGACTTCAAATAAAGTGCGCTAAAAGTAATATTATTACGAATAACTCAAAAACTATATGTCAGATCTTGACTAAATTTGAATGGGACCACATCATAAGCACTAGCTATTATATAAAGAAACACTTATCAAAATTGATTCACCCACAAATAAAACACCTGTCTTGGCGCAGAGGCACAAGCCTGCGATTGTAAACATGTTTCATTGCCTGGGTTCGGTAACAAGGCAAAGCGCGGCGTTGAGTTCCGCCACTCAGCACGCAATGCCTCAATTCGGTGGAAAGTGAGAGTATATATGTATGTATGATTCACCCATTAAAAAGTTATGCGGTTATACACATAAAAATACATTCAAATTGAGTACCTCCTCCTGTAAAGTCGGTTACTAACAGATATTCTGTTTACAATGTATGTTTTTTTTCAATAAATAAAAACCAACAATTGACTAAAACCGCAGTTAAATTTTAAATTTAAGCGATTTCCGGTTAAAAAAAACGTCAAAAATATTTGCAGTGGCTTGTCCTGCTTATATTAATTATATATAATTATGAGTACTGTGGTTGAACAATGTACTGTGTTAAATTCTGCCGCAAGGTATCTTTAAATGGGCATAAAGAACGGAGAAAAGAGACATGAATCACTCTCTACTTTTCACTTACTCAGCCAAATACGGGGTATGGATACATACATACCTTCACGCTGAATTCCGCATACTTATAGCAGGGTAGGCAGAGGAAACCTAGTGTTAAAACACTCCGTTTCCCAAATTTAAATGGAACTATATCAGAAGTAGGTATCACATAATAAATCACCAAAATTGAACCTACCAATAAAAACTTACACATAAATTATAACAAATAAAAAACCCGACTGAACCAATTCTTTTAAATTTAGGAAGCAAATACAAATAAAATAAGCTTTAAAAGCTAGTTATGTGTTACATATTTGAAAAGTGCTAGTTAAGTCCTTTCATTTGATACCCCACACGGTACCCATCAACGATTTTTTTTTATTCATGACATAATTGGCTCTAGAGGGCGCCATATTGAATTAAGAATGACGTCACATATCTAAGAACACTTGGAGTATCAATACCTATCTAACGACATCTTAATTACATAAATCGGTCCAGGGATTTGGAAGATATGAGGTAATAGAAAATATTACCGCACATGATACGCATGAAAAACATAACACTCCTTTGACAGTCGTGTAAAAACAGTCGAATTGAAGATCCTCCTTTTTGAAATCGAACCTAGGACCACCTCCCATTGCCACACAACCCATACACAATCGATCAAACAATATTAAGATGTAATTTGTGTATGAATAATACATATAACACAATGTAAAGCAAGCTTATTCTGGAGTACTGTCGTCACGGGCTATTTAAATACGCCTCGATTCCCTTCGCATGTATAATATCACTAATATACATAATTTTAAATGAATTTCTATTAGTTTTGAGCATTTTGTATGATATTATAGAAACAGGTCGCAGGATCGATTCTCGTTTTTTTTGTATTTGTTATTCATATGTTGATTGAAAGATAGTCCAATAAGCAAACATTATTTTTTTTGTGGTACAACTTTTTTACTGGATGACACAATTTTGATGATGCTTTTATACGTGATAGATAGTACTTCTGATATGGTCCCATTTAAATTAAGTTAAAATATGACGAGTTGTTTTTGAGTTATTCGTAATAATTTTACTTTTTTGTTGCATTTTTTTCTACTAGCATTTCAAATATTGTGTTGTATCCGACGATAAGAAGTAGATCAAAATAGCGTCAAAAGGTTTTCTTATATTTATAGATATGTCCGGGAGAAGCTTATAAAAGTATTGGAAGGAGAGGAGTTTAAGGGGCCCCCTTAAAATACATTAGTGCTTGCCTCTACCGTCCGAGCCTAGTCCGAGCTCCCTTTCTCTACCTAATCAAATTTGAAAAGATCCTATTAATGCCATCCTCCAAATTCTAGAAATGAACTAATAATAGTTCTAGATGGAACAATTTTTTTTAGAGTTTTCACTTCATTTCTTCTATACAAATCATACTAAGGGGCCCCTTTAAAATACATTAACCTTTGCTTCTACTGTTCAAGCTCTTCCCTCTACCTAACTCTTTTATACTAATTAAATTGTAAAGCATCGACAATTAATTTACATTCGACTAGTTTTTGACATCCCTATGGCACAGTTACCATTTACCTGGTCTATATTTTATAATATAGGTTCAAATCTCGTTAAATTCATGATAATATTTATTAAACATATATAAATATACAAATTGGAAAAAATGTCAAATAAAAGAAATCTTTTAAGATTCACAAATCTAATTAGAATTGTATCTATTAATTTAAATTAACTAGAGTTCCCGTTAACGCGTTAACAACGCGTTGTCTATCAATGTACATGTCACTTTGTATAAACATAGATATCAAACCATGTTAGTGTGTCTAACATTTATTTTATTCATTTAATATACTTTTTATTCGTTATTTAGAAAAAATATTAGCATTCCGCACTCCTTCTCTATATAAACTATAAGTGTGCCAAGTTTCATGCTCCTCCGTCCGAGTAATTTTCGTAAAAAGGGATCCAAAATTTTTGCTTCACGTATTTATATAATATATAGATACACTATCATCACATTAGTTACTAAAAATGTTGTACAACACGGTAGCAAAGAAAACATATGGTTAAAACACTCCGTCCGATTTCCCCCTAAATTCGAAATATTATATGTTAAGTAACAGTACTCAACACCGCACTAGTACTTCATGTTAAATTTGTTAATGATTATTAACCTAAATGAGGATCGAATCCACTACCCTTCGATTATGGAATTCACTCTCAGAAACAGTCCCAATGCGCCAGGAGCCTTATTATAATATGTATCATTACAAAATCTTTTAGAACATAAATTTAGAGTTATTATTATACAAGAAAAGGTAATTGTGAATATTCTTTCAAGTATTCGGAAGGAAAGAGGAGAACGGAGTGTTTTGGCAGTATCACAAGCCACTGACGATACGATAAAAAGAGTGAATCTGTTGCTTTTAAAAATTCAAAATATGTGCATATTTTAAAGCAAAGTAGAGTTTTTCCTGTAACTATAAAAATTAATAAAGCAATTACACCCGCATATTTTATATACGTGATTGATTGCGAAAACTGCATCGTAATGTGCTTAGCCAATTAAGCGAAAACACTTAGGGAGAAATTATTCATATAAAAATATATCTATAATTGGAAATAAGTTTTTACTGTATTTAGATCTTACACTTGGAACAAATCAGACATTCAATGCACATATCTATTGACTGCAAAAAACAAAAACACATCAGTATCAAGGCAAAGCGCGGCTTTGAGTTCCGCCACTCAGCACGCAATGCCTCAATTCGGCGGAAAGTGGGGAACGGTGGGGAACGGAGTGTCTTAACACTAGGTTCGCAGGTTCCCTGTGCCTACCCTGCTAAATGCGGGATACAGCGTGAAGATAAAAAAAAAAGAAGAAACTAAAAGAAAAACACATTTAAAATTATTTTCTTATTTATCCTAATTCGTTCTAACAAGAACATCAAGTATGATAATATTGTATGATCATCGGATCCCTGCTATATGCGGGATACAGCGTGAAGCTATGTATGTATGTATCATCAGATCCGGACACATGTGCAATTTTTCAATTAAATAGTACAATAAGAAGTGATACAAAATGTCGTTGCAAGATTTTCTTTCATTGATGTACTCTGACTACCCTGCTATAAGTAATTAGCCTGTATGTGTCCATACTTTTACAATAAATGACTTACTTAAAAATATATTAAACTTGCTGCCTATTAATAACAATAACATTTTAAAAAGTATATAAAAGTCTCTAAAAAGTACAATTATTACGAATAACTCAAAAACTCCCCCGATCTCAACTAAATTTAAATGAGACCACATCAGAAGTACTAGCTATCATATAAAAAAAGAATCATCAAAATTAGTTCACCCAACAAAAAGATTTTTTTTTAACTTCACGCTGTATCCCGCATATAGTAAGATAGGCAGAGAGAACCTGAGAACCGACGTGTTAAGACACTCCGTTCTCTTTCAACAATTCCGTTCCCCACTTTCCGCCAAGTTGACGCATTGCGTGCTGAGTGGCGGAACTCAACGCCGCGCTTTGCCTTGTTACCAAACCAAACCAAACCCAGTAAAAAGTTATGTAAAAAAACAGTTGAACTAATAACCTTTTGTTTTGTAAGTCGGTTAAACACACTCTCGTGTATATTTGTATAGCTAATTAGAACCAAATTACAGTGTTAATTGTTCTATAATTGTATTTCGTTACACGTCGTGCTTCTTACGAAATGACTGACTGGTTTTCACGCCTTTTATTGCATAGGTAGGTATTAAACTAGTGTTAAGACACTCCGTTCTAGGGAAAAGATACGGATGGTGGACTATCCGCCCGAATTTGAAATGTAATATTTTTTTTTATTTCACGCATATAGCGGGGTAGGCAGAGGGAACCAGAGAACCTAGTGCTAAGACACTCCATTCTCTTTCAACATTTCCGTTCCCCACTTTCCGCCAAATTGAGGCATTGCGTGTTGAGTGGCGGAACTCAAATCCGCGCTTTGCCTTGTTACCAAACCCTAGAAATGAAAATACTAAATTTTGCATTTCCTGGAGTGGGAATCGAACCCATAACCTGTCGCGTTTATAGTCGCACGCTTGTGCCTCTGCGCCACGACAAGCGTTATTAAGTTATTTTTGTATTCAAATATTAGTTAATCAGTATTTTTAAGTATTTAAAAGTCCCAGGTTTATATACTGGTAGAGTTAAATTACGTTATACAAACTATATCAATTGCTTCATATAAAAAAAAATAACACAGCGACTCTATATTTTCATTACCACCACTATAGTAACTAAATAAAAAACTAAATACATATTAATTATTTTATATGTCGTATGGAATAAATTAATAACTCTATTTCTTTTAATTTCCCACCAATTAACATAATTTAAGTCCAAGAATTAACACTTATAAAGTCCAAATAAGAATTTCTAAATAAACTAAAAACCGCATAAGTCTAATAAGAAAAAAAAAATGAACACTCAGGTCTACACAATTAATAAAAACTCTATACAAATCTATATAAATAAAAATGAATGACCATAATGTTTTGACCTAACTTCCAAATAACTGCAACAAATTGGATAAATCTTTCTTTAATATGTTTAATATGAGCAGAGAATGTAAAAAAAAGAAATATAAAAACAAAATAGCAAATATTTAAGAACCATTGACGGCAAAAAATATGGTCAGTAGTTTCCAATAAAATCAAAAAACTCATAAGAATAAGAATAAAAAGAACAAAATATTAATTCTACATCACTAAAACAAACACTTACCAGAACTAGGTCGATCACTGTATCTGGTGCAATAAACCCATGCAGGCCATAAACTTCCATTTCCTTGCGAGGTCTGGCTATTAGTGTCTGTGCTCCCACAGGTTGACAGACCACTGGAGGTCGAGGATACTATGGAACTGGCGGAATCTGGCCGTTTCTGGGCTTCTTGGATCTTTGGTAACTCCTTCTCCTTGCTAACCTCCCCTATACTTGATACCGTCTGTCGTAAACCACCGAGCGGCGGTAACGCGCTAAAATCATCTTTGGATTTAATATAATCGAAATTAAACTTTGAATATTCCTTGGATAAATCGTATGGTTTATATAAAATACTGTGATTCGGTCCAACGGACTTAGGTCCTTCTATTTTGCTAGTTTTCTTTATAGCATTCAACCCAAATTCAGGGTGGAGGATGTTGGTTATTGAAAACCCGATCGAAGGAATCGCTTGCTGTCGACTTCGCTTGTCCAAATCGAACCTGTCGTCAGGTATAACCGGTTTCACATCAGGGGTGTCGGGGCGATAGTAATTCTGAAAGTCCATCTCGTTTTGACTGTGATCAGGACTCGGTGGTGGCGAATTAGGCTGAACTTTGACCACCGTCATGTTAGATCTGTCAAATCGCGAATCAATAGTCGTGCAAGTGTACTGATTCTGCGTGTACAAAGTCATATTTCCTGAGCTCGAGTGCGGCGCGGGCACTCTACCAGTGACAGGACCGGGGCTGGTCGCTTGGCTCGGACTGCAGCGGTCTTCGAACGCCATAACAAACACAAAAACGTCAACCGCTGTACATGTCCCAGTTGCACTATCAATTCGTGACAGCTGTCAGATTGTAACGTCAAACCGTAACGGGATGCGCTCGCGGCGGCGGCCACGGATCGACTGCGCCCCACGCGCCACCACCAGACACGCCCTAATACAAACAAGGTTCTTCCCCCACTCCGCTGTGGTAGTAGGCGTGACTTTAGCGTTGATTGCCCAACGACGGGGCCGGGGCTTCCCCTTCCCTCTTATCAGCGTTCGCTGTTATCAGACAAGGACAGAGTACCGACAATTGATTTAACCTGATTGTGTATTTAGGGGCATGGAGATTTGTAATTCAGTTGTAAATTGCTATGGCTCTCTTCGGGACCATAATGTATCAATAATACTGCGGGCCGCTTTGAGCGGGCGCAGAATTTCAATTAAACTTTGACAGAATTATTATATTGATAGATAGGACGCCATCTTGGACTGTATTTTTAGTATTGGGACGATTTTCCAAATTACGCGAGTAGTATGTAATTAAGTTGTTGCATGTTTTATGTCTGTGCGACTGTTTGTGGGCTTGCTTTTGATGGGTTGTGGGGATTTTGATTGATTGTTATGATGTGGTTTTTAAAATGGTATAAGTTAGGTTTTAGGAAAATTTTGATATTGTTGAAAAAAAATTTAATTTTTTCTTTTTTTTAATAGCTTTTTTAGTTATAATAAAATTTTACCTCTAAAGTTAATATGGTTGTTTATCAATTAACTTATTATTATCAAATACGAAGACCTATATGATCGGAAATTATTATTAAGTTGAAAAAAGTATATAGTAAAATTATATCATGACGTTTTATTAAAATATTTATTTAATTAAATGTAGAGATCCTCTTTTTACATACATACGCATCCCGCATATAGCAGGGTAGGCAGAGGGAACCTAGTGTTAAGACACTCCGTTCCCCACTTTCCGCCGAATTGAGGCATTGCGTGCTGAGTGGCGGAACTCAACGCCGCGCTTTGCTTTGAAACCCAGGAAATGAAAAATTCCATTTCCTGGAGTGGGAACCTAACCCACAACCTAGGCGTTATTAAAATTAGAAAAAATATTCTAAAGTCTGCTTAATTTTTTAAATACAGTTAAAATAAAAATATAACTTGAAAAAATATACTAAAAATCTATCTTTGCATTTTATCAAAATATTTTTTTTAATTAAATATACAGGTTATTTTTTTTAAATATTAAAAAAATAATATATTTTTTTTATTTTAACTTCTAAATGACTCTAGGATAAATTATTGTTTTACTTTTAACAATTCTCACACATTTCAATTTATTTTTTACTCAATGCTCTACAATTTTAATGGAGTTAAATTATTTCATAATAATATATTGATAGACAGCGCGTTGTTAACGCGTCAACGGGAACTCTAGTCTAGCAAACGTAGTAGTAAACTTAAAGATTAATTTTAGTACCCCTTCTTACGACAGTTGTGAGGACGGAACAGTATGAAATTTGGCACAGTTAAAGTTTATATGGAGAAGAAGTGCAGAAAACGTTTTTTATAATAATGTAATACTTAGAAATATATTAAATTAATAAAATAAATATTACACACACTACTATAGGTTTGACATTCACTTTTATGTAAAATGACATATCCGTTGCTAAGGCAAACCGTGAACAGGGTCTCTAGTGCTTCTTAATCACTATATTAATACGTGAAGGAAAAACTTTGGATCCTTTTTTATGAAAACTATGCGGACGGAAGAGTATGCAAATTGCCATACATATAGTGTACATGAAGAAGTCCGCAAAACCTATATATTTATAATAATATATCAGAAATACATTTTTTTAGCTTCACGCTGTATCCCGCATATAGCAGGGTAGGCAGAAGGAAACAGAGAACCTAGTGTTAAGACACTCTGTTCTCTTTTAACATATCCATTCCCCACTTTCCGCCGAATTGAGGCATTGCGTGCTGAGTGGCGGAACTCAACGTTGCGCTTTGCCTTGTTATCAAAGCGAGAAAATGGAAATGCAAATTATTTTTTTTAACTTCACGCTATATCACGCTTCTAGCAGGTTAGGTAGGGGGAACCTATAATAAGACACTCTGTTCCCCACTTTCCGCCGACTTGAGGCATTGCGAGCTGAGTAGCGGGACTTAACGCCGCGCTTTGCCTTGTTACCATAGCGAGGAAATGAAAATACTAAATATTAAATTATTATTTTCATATCCTGGAGTGGGGATCGAACCTACAACCTGTCCCATATGTTTGACACATTTTGTATAAAGTTACGTTCCTAGGCAATGCATATTTTACGCGTTAATGGGGCTATTAACGATTAGTTATTATTTCAATTATTTAAATAAAAAAAATAATAATTACGTCTAATTTAATATACTCGTCCATTAAATTATGTTGAAAAAAACATTCTATGGGACAATAAAAATATACTTTATGTTGTTTTAACACGAAACTGTATTCATGGGAATTGGAGTTCTGTTTCTATTAAAAAATCTTGGAAATCAAAAGTGGGGAACGGAGTGTCTTAACACTAGGTTCTCAGGTTACCTCTGGGTACCCTGCTATATGCGGGATACAGCGTGAAGATTTAAAAAAAATTCACAGTGTACCCCGCATAGCAGGGTGAATCTAATTCAAGACATTGCGTATTAAGTGGATAAGAACGACGAAAAGTGGGGAACGGAATTGTTGAAAGTATGAAATGTGCGGGATACAACGTGAAGTTAGAAAAAAATATATTGTATGCCAATCGGACACATGTGCAAATTTCTCAAAATCTGGCAAGACGTCAATATTTTCGTATATTAATAGATAAATTTTGATACTCTTTCACGCTAAAACTACTGAACGTATCTAGATGTAACTTTACAGTAATATAGTTCATACATCAGAATAACACCATACTACAATTTATAAAGATTTTCTATTATATAGCCATAAAATAACCTAAAGTGTCTAAAAACATATACAGGACCCATACATTTAGTTTAACTTCATGCTTTACTTGAAATTTTTCCTTCAACTCTCAATTATATCGACACCTTTGAGCTATTATTACTACTAGAATAGTTGTAGTATATAATAGTAGTATAGTAGAACTATAGAAGTACAAGAATTTGTATAATAAAGCAATTATGAAACACCTGTCGTTAAAGATGTTAACAAATGACTGAAAATACAATAAATATTGAGGCCAGTAATATTACTATCATTCTGCACTCCTTCTCTATATTAACTATAAGTGTGCCAAGTTTCATGCTCCTCCGTCCTCGTAATTTTTGTAAAAAGGGATCCAAAGTTTTTGCTTCGTGTATTAATTATATAGATAAGTAATAGAAACTCGGCGGACAGTGGGAAACGGAGTGTCTTAACACTAGGTTCCCTCTGCTTACCCTGCTATATGCGGGATTTAGCGTAAAGATATATAAGTATATATAATAGAAACTTCTAGAACTCTCCGTAACAAAAATAGAATGTTAAATAGCAATAACTCTCTTTTAACATAAGGTAGAATTGTTTAATTTTTAAATTTAATCTGTTTTGTTGTAAGTCGTTAATTGCTAAAAAACAAACTGTTCGTAACGAGTTATATCGCAATAAAATCGGACGAAACCGCAGGCGGGGGCTATGTTTACAAATTTACAGCGACGCGTTAAGGCGAAGTTAGTTCATAGGAGGAAATTAATAAAAAAATAATGGATCCTTTTTTACTATTTCTTTTGTTAAGTCCTAATTAATTCTACCAATAAGTATGATAAATGTAAAAGTTTGTGAGGATGTAACTAACTTAGTTAGGTGAAAATTTATGAGATTTTTGTATAATTGGACAGTAATACAATGAGAAGTTTAAATTTATAATATTATACATATATGCATACATAGCTTCACGCTGTATCCCGCATATAGCAGGGTAGACAAGGAGAACCTAGTGTTAAGACACTCCGTTCCCCACTTTCTGCTGAATTGAGGCATTGCATACTGAGTGGTGGAACTCAACGCCGCGCTTTGCATTGTTACCAAACCCAGGAAATGAAAAATTCCATTTCCTGGAGTGGGAATCGCACCGTTATATAAGACAAGATAAGTATATGTGATCAGAATTATATTTCTATTTCAATTTCTACTTTACTGTAAATGTAGTTTTTTTTTTCTTTTTATTCTCACGTATTTCTCTTATAGAGACGCTATTTTAGCCATCAGAAACTAAAAAGGCACTTACATAAACCCAGTATTGACATCATTTGCGATATTATTAGTTAGACCACTTCTTTCAATTAGACTTTTTCAAGATATCAGTTATTTTTTAAATTGATAATATAAAGTACAGATCGTTTTGATAAATTTCAAAAGACTTTTTTTTATACTTAAAACGCGTTTCTCTTTCTAAAAAAAGCAACGGGTACTCCAGGAGTCCCGGCACAAGTAAAAACTTGAATATTAACGTCGCATTTTTGATATTTTGGAATGGTTAGAGAATTACTTTAATTATCATTTATGTAGTGAAATACAATATTTATTTAGCATACAATATATCGTAAACAAACATGACAATTTCGTCTTACGATTTTCGGTCAGGTCATCAGGTCACGTGTCCTGACGCGAGTTCAACATTTTTTACCCATCACAAAAAGTGCACAAAGAAAGAAATAAAGAGAAGACGCCACTTAAAAAAAAATAAAAAAACGGGAACGGAATTATTAAAAAAGAACGGAGTGTTTTAGGTACTAGGTTCTCAGGTTCCCTCTGTCTACCCTGCTATTTGCGGGATACAGTGTGAAGCTAAAAATAAATAAATAAAAAAACTCAGCACAATCCTCCCCTTAACCCCGCATTAGCCCATAAAGCCGGACCACACACGTTGAATATACTTCCGTACTATGAAGCTCGTATTGCTTCCATATTCTATAACACACGTTTATTTTCAGGGAAATTGTATTTGTTATTTGTAATATGTATATTTGAGACTGCTGTGGTGTAGTGGCATTGTTTCTGTAACACACAAACAATGACGTTGCTGTGGGTTTGATTCCCACTTGTACATACATACATAGCTTCACGCTGTATCCCACATATAGCAGGGAAGCTAGTGTTAAAACATTCCAGTCCCCACTTTCCGCCGAATTGAGGCATTGCGTGGTGAGTGGCGGAACTCAACGTCGCGCTTTGCCTTGTTACCAAACCCAGGAAATGAAAATCATTTCCTGGAGTGGGAATCTAACCCACAACCTGTCGTTTCAGTCGCACGCTTGTGCCTCTGCGCCACGACAGACGTTAACTGAAAAATTATTATGCTTAAATTATTTTGAATTCGCTGCTCTAGTTTGTTTTTTAACCAATTTCAAAAAAATGAAGTGATGCTCACGTTTCAGTGGATTACCACATAACTTTTTACTGAGTAAATCAATTTTGTTTTCTGTTTTTTTATATGATAATTAGTGTTTTTACCCGACTGTCAGAGGAGGGTTATGTTTTTCGCGCGTATCATATTTGTTTGTAATATTCTTTATTACCTCATATCTTCCAAACCCCTGGACCGAATTATATTATTAAGGTGACGTTAGATAGGTATGGATGCTCACTGAACTCACATACTCATTGAACGAATGATACTGCTACTCACTGTACTCAACGATAGCCTCCTTCAGTAAAATAACTGATTAGCATAAGGAGATCATTGCAGACCAGTTTCTCTCTTCCCGCTGGACAGTTTCTACTTAGACTGGACCAAATTACAATTAATTTAAAATCAGTAAGAAATGTAAAAAATAAAAGGTCCGTGGTGGTGCAGAGCCATAAGCGTGTTAATGTAATCGCGACAAGTTGTGGATTTGATTCCCACGCCGGGAAATGAAAATATTAATCCTCGCTCTGGTAACAAGGCAAAGCGCGACGTTGAGTTCCGGCACTCAGCCCGCAATGCCTCAATTTAGCGGTAAGTGGGGCAACGGCAACCTAATGGAATGAAGTATCTTAACACGTAGGTTCACAGGTTCCCTCTACCTACTCTGCTATGTGCGGGATACAACGTGAAGCTATAAAAAAAAAGTTAAATAAAATCAGCAAGAATCAGTGTACATATAAAACAGTTATCAAATCATAATAAAATAACACAATACACGCTCTAAATAAACAAAATTGTCGAACAATTAAATACAACAATGGCGTCGCGGATTGACACTTGACAGCTATTTAGGCGGGAAAGAGTGACAGCCGTCGGCTCGTTAGCGACGCCATGTTCCTTTTTTTTCTTTTTATTAACAACCTCTCAACTCGAAGACTGTTGCTGTTGATCGTTTGGATGCGTTTTTATATTTGTTTTTAAATTGAATTTTTTTTTTTTTTCACGCTGTATCCCGCACGACCAGGAACCAGAGAACCTAGTGTTACGACACTGTTCTCTTTTAATATTTCCGTTCCCAACTTTCCGTCGAATTGAGGTATTGCGCACTGAGTGGTGGAAGTCAACGCCGCGCTTTGCCTTATTCCTACAGCGAGGAAATAAAAATACCAAATATTATTTAATATTTTCATTTTCTGGAGTAGGAATCAAATCTCCAACCTGTAGCGTTTACAGTCGCACGCTTAATGCCTTACGCCATGACTGGCCCATATATTTTATTAAAAAAAAAAAAAACAATGACGTTGATGCGTGTACAAACTATGGATAAATTGAAAATTTGTTTCTCGTTGGAAATATCTATTATATTTTTTTGTTTTTTAAGAAGTTATTGATGTTGTCGTTGATTACTTTTTGACAATTTTAACGCCTAACCGCCGCCTAACCGCCGCCTAACCGCCGCCTTACCGCCGCCAAACCGCCTAAAACCAGCCGCATGTTTTTCGTGTAAAAAGTGCAAAAGATAATTAAAATATTAAAATAACGTTTACTATACCTTAAATCTTTAATATTTTGCGTTTCTATACAGTAATAATTTCACTATATATTTAGTTTTTTTAATTAATTTTAAAATATTGACAATATTTGCATTTAATAAAAAAAACAATTTTGGCGATGACCTTTTTTTAAGGTCTATAAGATTTGATATTTTTGGTTGTTGTTTTGCAAATTTATGACTAATATTGTCCTGGCGACCTTTCTTTTTTTAGCACTTTGTGTTTTCGAGCTCCACATTTTCCGAGCTTTTTTTTAGTTCTCATAGGTACTTGTACTTTAAAAAGTTAGGCATGCCGGTGGGAATCGAGTTGTATAAGCGCCTCGCCACTGATACCTACATTCTTTTTAAAATATTGATACATACGTGTTAGAATTGTTTTATTTATTATGTAAATAAATATCGAAGTACAAAAATTTAAATTTTAACAAAAAAAAAGATGAGTTCAAATAAAATACGTAAAAATAATATTATTACGATTAACTCAAAAACTACTCGTTATGTTCTAACTAAATTTAAACAGGATCACATCAGAAGCATTAGCTATCATATAAAAAAAGAATTATCAAAATTGGTTCACCCAGTAAGAACTTATGCGCCAACAGACATAAAAAATGCAGTCGAATCTGCTCCTCTTTTGAAATCGATTATAAATTTAGGAAGTATGGAATATTCTTATATATCGATTCAGTGGGAATCGAACCTACAACCATTTGAGTTTACAGTTAGACGCTGTCCCACTGCGACACTATAGCCTCTAACTTTCCTTCACTTATTAATATAATGCCATAGCACGCAATGCCTCGATTCGATGGCAAGTCGGGAACGAAAATGTTAAAAGAGAACGGAGTGTCTTAACACGTAGGTTCTCAGGTTCCCGCTGCCTACCCTGCTATGTGCCCGCACGTCCTGTGTATCCCGATACAACGTGAAGCTAAAAAAAAAATTTTTTTTTTACTTCAGGCTGTATCCTGCATATAGCAGGGTAGGCAGAGGGAACCCGACAACCTAGTGTTAAGACACTCGGTTCTCTTAAAACAATTCCGTTCCCCACTTTAATAAATAGCTATTTTCATTTCTATCTCGTTTCTATTTTTGACTGCGATATGTATAATTAAAATTTTACCAATAAAAGAAAACTGTATTCAAATAAAATGCTATAAGAATAAAATTATTACGAATAACTCAAAAAGTAATGGTCGTTTAAAAAAAATATTTGCCTAAAAAAAAAAAATATTTATAGAACCAAAAAAGAACTAACAGTATTGAATACACTATCGTTAACGTGTCAAACCAATTACCATATTGACTTTGAATGAAGTGTCAAAATATGAACTTCCTTTCTAAGGTCAAAAATTTAGTTTAGAAAATATTTACTACAGTTTATTGTTAGTGAGATAAAGTCTGAACAAATAATGATTAGATGATTGCCTTGAGATGAAGGTAGGATAGATAGAACATACATACATACATACATACATACATACATAGCTTCACGCTGTATCCCGCATATAGCAGGGTAGGCAGAGGGAATCTAGTGTTAAGACACTCCGTTCCCCATTTTGCATAGAATTGAGGCATTGCGTTGTTAACGCGTCAACGGGAACTCTAGTAAAAAGAAAATTACCAAGACTCGATCACCCAGTAAAAAAATATGCGTTGACTCATAAAAAACAGTCAAATTGAGAACCTCCTTTTGTTTCAAATCGGTTAAAAAGTGTTTTTTGTTCTTTGTAGTAATTATGTTTAGGTTATTTACAGTAAATTAATATGTGAAGCAAAAACTTTGTACCCCTTTTTACGAAAATTACGCGGACACAAGAGCATTAAACTTGGAACACTTATAGTTTATATAGAGAAGGAGTGAATGTAATGATAATACCTTTTTAAAATAATACACAAAAATATATAAGACTAATAAAATAAATATAACACACTCTACCATGGCTTAACATATATGTATGTTTATATAAATTGACATATACATACGTTGCTAGGACGCGTTATTAACGCGTCAATGGGGACACTACTTACAGTAAAATATTACGTGTAAATTAATTTATTTAAAAAATTATGAATACTCGTCATTGTGGCGCAGTGGTGTAGTCATTGTGGCGCAGTGGTGTAGTCATCGACTGTGCGTTATGGTTGTGGATTCGATTCCCACTCCAGGAAATTAAAATATTAAATATTATTTTCATTTTCCTCGCTCTGGTAACAAGACGGCGTGAGTTCCGCCACTCAGCACGCAATGCCTCAATTCGGCGGAAAGTGGGGAACGGAAATGTTAAAAGAGAAGGGAGTGTCTTAACATTAGGTTTTCAGGTTCTCTCTGCCTGCCCTGCTATATGCGGGATACAGCAACATTAGGATTCTCTCCGTCCCATAATAATGGAGAAGAAAAAAAAACAAATAATAACACATAAGTATGATGCGACGATATATGATAGACACAAAGAGGCGTGATGAATAATTGAGTCGTAAAATTGACTGAAGCAACCAGTTGTGACTATAGAGACAATGATTTTGTTTTTTAAAGTCCATCTCTAGTACCTACATACATACATAGCTTCACGCTGTATCCTGCATATAGCAGGGTAGACAGAGGGAACCTAGTGTTAAGACTCCCCGTTCCCCACTTTCCGCCGAATTGCGGCATTGCGTGCTGAGTGGTCAACGCCGCGCTTTGCCTTGTTACCAAACCCAGAAAATGAAAAACTCCTTTTACTGGAGTGGGAATCGAACTCACAACCTGTCGCGCTTACAGTCGCACGCTTATGCCTCTGCGCCACGACAGATGAGGCTCTAGTGATATAAATTTATAGTGATTTGACACTCAATATACCGATAATCATTTTTTTTTTAAATTGACGTCAAGTAAAATACATTTAAAAGCAAATTGCTAAGAATAACTTAAGAACTACTCGTCAGATCCTAACTAAATTTAAATGGGACCACATTAGAAGTACTAGCTGTCATATAAAAAACAAAAGATCAAAAGTGTCAAAGGACACCCGGATGGAACGAAGTTACTTACGATTAATTAGTGAAGGAATTGTAATAAAATAATCGTCGCGACACCACACTGTTCAATGCGAAATAGAAAGGAGACAGAGAAACACGTGCACGCCTTACAATTATAACAAAAAGTGTCGTTACAACTTTTGATCTTAATTTTTTCCGTCTAACCCCCTTTCGCAACGCGTGATAAGGAACTTCGTTACAAAACACTATCATAGTAGTAAGAAAAGTATCCATCCTTTTCAAATATTAGGTACAACCTACAACATTTTGCACTAAACAACTCATACCCGAGTTGATTATAGAGCGCTTTGAGCAAATAAATAGTTATTCTAGTAATTGTAGAATAATGACTTTCTCATTATATTCTATTCTATACTATACTATACTAGGAATGTATGTTTTGTTATTTGTAATATATATTATAGTATAGTTATTACGAATAGATTATGTTGTGCACGCGATGATTGCAAGTTCAAATCATTATAGGGAGATTTAAAATTACTAGCGTCCCCGTCGACGCGTTATTAACGCGTTATATATGTCACTTTATATAGTCATGAATGTCAAATCATGGTAGTGTGTGTAACATTTATTTTATTAATGTAATATTTTTTTTTTGTATTATTTTAAAAACATATTATCTTCGCTATATAAACTATAAGTGTGCCAAGTTTTATTCTCCTCTGTCCGCGTAATTTTCGTAAAAAGGAGTACAAAGTTTTTCCTTCACGTATTTATATATAGATTATTAGTACCAGTATTAAACATGATGCCTGTCGTGGCGCAGAGGTTGTGGGTTTGATTCCCACTCCAGGAAATGAAGTATTAAATAATATTTATGATTTTCATTTTCTCGCTCTAGTAACAAGGCAAAGTGGTGCGTTGAGTTCCGTCACTCAGAACACAATGCCGCAATTCGGCGGAAAGTGGCGAAAATGTTTAGAGAGAACGGAGTGTCTTAACACGTCGGTTCTCAGGTTCCCACTGCCGACCCTGCTATATGCGGGATACAGCGTGAAGCTAAAAGAAACAGAAAGTGAATTCTATAATAACTACTAGTATTTTAGACATAAAAATAAACAATGATCGTCAAATATTCTTAACTTCGTAATAAAAGTATTAGTGTAATCGTAGAACGCGATCAATTCCCATGACAGCTGTCAAAGTTCCCGCCGTTACCAAACTTAAACAGATTAAATATAACTATAGTAATGTAACGTAGTATCTATTATGTAGATGTCATTTGGCGGTTTTCTTTAAATAACTTTTAGGGAATTTGCAATATTACAGCGTCTGACTGAAACCCGATTGATTGTGGGTTTGATTCCCACTCGGGGCATTATGTTTAAATTATTTTCATTTCTCCCCTCTGGTCAAAGCGCGGCGTTCAATTCCGCCGAATTCTAGTATAGAGATACTTCGTTCAAAGAGACATTGTGTATTGAGAAGCAGAACTCAACGCCGCGGTTTGTCATATCAGAACGAGGAAAATTAAAAAATTAATCAATTATTAAATGAACATTCTGCGTAATATGGGAAATGCGTAACATAGAAACAAGATATTTATTCACAAAAGTTTCATAAGTCATAGATATTTTTTTATAATATTGTTAAGGCACTACAGACAAATGTTTTACGGTTTGTTTTATGGTTTCCATTTATGTGAATTATATAACGATAAATTCACGTATTAATTTATCAATATTGAAACGTGAAGAAAAGACTTTGGATCACTTTTTATTTAAATAATGCAGACGGAGGAGTATGTTATGTATGGAGTATTTGTTAGGTGGTAGGAGGTTCGTCCTCCATCTGGCTCGCGACCACTATCATGTCAAAGACGAACCGCCAAATATCTTATGATGTGTTCCGGTTCGATGGCATGTAAGCCAGGTTTTCCCCTTTCCCACCCATCCTTTCCCCAAAATGTGGTGGTTCCGATAGCGGACTACTACATTATCCTCCCTTTCCATCTGTATCCTCTAGGTTGGCAACGCATCTAGTACATCTCTTGTGTTGTAGATGTTCATGGGCGAAGGTTACCATCAGGCGGTCCTTCTGCTCGTTTGCCATCCGGTATCCATAAAAAAAAAAAAAAAAACACTACAATACAAACATTTAACATAAACTTTTGTATAAAGTGACATCACGTTGCCAAGGAAACATGCTTTACACGAAATAGGACTACTAGCATACTGTAAATAAGATATTAACAAAAAAAGTAACTTAAAACACGTCGAGAGGATGAGTGATGAAAGAATGGTGAGAAAGATATATGAAGCAAAGGTGAGCGGTAAGAGAGGTAAGGGGAGACCTCGGTTGACCTCCGAGAACACAGTATCAATGATACTGGAGGAAGGTCACGTAAAAAGCATGAGGACCCGCCGGAGGGCATGCATGAAGAGGTTAATGACTGTGGACGAGGCGAAAGAGGTATGCAGGGACCGTAGCGTTTGGCGCTCCGTTCTCTCTGACTACCCCGCTAGGGATAAAGCGTGAAGTTAAGTAAGTAAGTAAGTAAAATAAATAGCATTAAAAGTAACGAAAATTAAATGGGACCACAAGAAGCCCTAATTATCACATAAAAAAATGGTTCACCCACTAAAAAATTGTGCAGTAACACCTATTAAAAAATACAGTTGAGCTCCTAACCTCCTTATTTTCAAATCGGTTATACATTTCCAAGTGCAAAGTGTCGAAAGCTGAGCCATTGTAAGTATTTACTTAGTTATGTAAACTTTTGTATGAAATAGGGAGGTGAAGAATAGATTAAGAAAAATGTTCAGTGAGTTATGAAATATGATGATTGGCCCGTTTTTGGGGTTCCGTGTAGGAAGAGTATGCGTTTTCATTTTATAGGACAAACATACATACATACATTAAATAAGTTGCGCATGTGTCCGAAATATTTAGGATTTGTAGAAGAGGTTATCAAAAAGAATAGACTATCATTTTATATAAATGTATAAGAATAATATATTTCGTTGTAATAAAATACATACATACATAGCTTCACACTGTATCCCGCATATAGCAGGGTAGGCAGAGGGAACCTAGTGTTAAGACACTCCGTACCCCACTTTCCGCCGAATTGAGCCATTGCGTGCTGAGTGGTTTTACAGGTGTTGTTTATAGGCTTGTTGTTTATTTACTAATTTAATCAAGACATTGAGTTGGATTGTGAAACTCAACGCTGTGGGGAAATATAAAAATGTGGCTTAACTTAGCTTAACGCTTTATATCTATGGTAGTAGTCATATAGAATGGAGTGGTAAACACTGCGGTCCCTCCATACTTCTTCTGCCGTTCACACACATTAACTTCCTAGGGGTCCTCATGCTTTTTACATGACTTTCTTTCAGTATAATTGATACAAATACTGTGCAATATACAAAATCAAAATATTCTTTATTCAAATAGGCTATTACAAGCACTTTTGAATTTATAAAAGATGTTAGGAGTGTCAGTCCTAACGGAAGCTACCATCGGCTCGGAAGGCAGTTCTGCTGAGAAGAGCCGGCAAGAAACTCAACAGCTGCTCTTTTCAAATAAAATTTTATAATAAATTTACAGCAACGATAAGCCTCTTGGGCGAGCATCAACAGCATTTAATTCCACACATTAACATCTGTATAGTATTCCTGGACAGAATAATATACTTTCCTTAATAATATATTTTTAATCTCGACGTTGAATTTTTCAAATGGCAGGTCTGTAATTACCTGTGGAACTTTCTAATTCATATGTATGTATACCTTGTGACGATTTTTTTAGCTTTTGAAGTCGGAAACTAGGCGTGATCAGCTTATTTTTATTTCTTGTATTTATACCGTGTCTGTCACTGTTCTTTAAATAATTGTTAATATTTTTTCGTATAAACAAAATATTACTGTAAAAATATATTTATACAAATAAATATATTTAGAATATGAACAATAGAACAATATTTAAGCGATCTGACTATAGACGCGATTAGCAGTGGGCTTGATCTTCACTCGATGGAACTATTATTCTCCATATCTTTGCTCAGGAAAGACAAAGCCCGGCGTTGAGTTCCGTCACTCAACATTTATTACATTAATGTCATAAGACATACCCCTAATATAAATTAGGGGTGGAAATTACGCAATGGACTGTCTTAACACTAGGTTGTCTCTTCCTACTTTGTTACGCGACAAAGCTTTGAAATTGTTTTTTTATCATTTCATCGCTCAAAAAACAAAACCTAGCATTAAGTTTCACCAGTTAGGTTAGAAATTTGAGACCTAAGTGACTAAACACTATCTCACTTCCTATCATATTAAATATATATATATATATATATATAAGAAATAAATAAAAAAAAGGAATCCCTAACTTACAAAAACGATAACCACCCCACATGGGATAGGCCAGGTGCGTCCACAATGGCGGCTAATGTAACAGCTTTAATATAATATATATACGTATATTGTATGCAGGAATTATCACTACACTCACGCCCCTGACTATATCCGTGATTTGGGGTCGAATAACCGACTTCAAAATAAACATAAAATGACGCCTGTCGTGGCGCAGAGGCACAAGCGTGTGACTGTAAACGCGACAGGCTGTGGGTTCGATTCCAACTCCAGGAAATGTAAAAGTTTAGTATTTTCATATCCTGGGCTTGGTAACAAGACAAAACGCGGCGTTGAGTTCTGTTAATCAGCACGTAAGGGCTCAATTCGGCGGAAAGTGGGGAACGGATTTGTTGAAAGAGAACAGTGTCTTAACACTAGGTTCTCAGATTCCTTCAGATACAGTGTGAAGCTGGCAAAAAAAATTGTTACTTATTTTCTGCCTTTATGAACCTTTACACGCCATCGTGTCGCAATGAGATTGTAAACGCGATTGGTTGTGGGTTTGATTCTCATTTGGGGTATGATTATGCTTAAATTATTAATAGACTTTACATACATACATATATAGCTTCATATGTGTTACCGCATATCTTATTACTGGCTGAACTAATTTTGTTGATTCTTTTTTTTATATGACATGATAATTGCTTTTCGCCTAAATTGGAGACATAACGTGCATAATGCCGGAATTCAACACCGCGTTTTGACTTATCAGAGCTTAAAATGAGAAATGAGGCATTACGTGCTGAGTGGCGGAACTCAACGCGGTTTGCCTTGTTACCAGAGCGAGGAAATAAAAATACTAAATATTATATAATAATTAGTTACCTGGAGTGGGAATCGAATCCACAACCTGTCGCGTTTACAGTCGAGACGCTTCTACCACTAACATATTAAATATCCATTATTAGAAAGTTATCTTCATCCATCTATCCGTCCGTATCTCGAAAACCAATTAAGTGTTATATACCTAGTTTATATTGTAGTATCGTCTATAAAAATACATCAGCTGTCAGTCGGCACTGAGTTCCTTACAAACGTTATAATCTATGTAACGTTGGATGAAAAAACGTTGATCTGGTGATATACAGCGTGTTCTGAATTATATATATGAATAAAGTTATTATTTTCTTGTATATATGTGTTCAAGTGTTTATATTTAAACATAATAAATTAATTATTAATAAGATTTCGAGGCCATCATGGCGTAGTGGAACAGAAACTAACTGTAAACACAACGTTTGTATATTCATCTGTGTTTCCGTACCTGTTTTTATCCATTTTTTTTTTCTTTTTAAATTTTTAAGTGATAACACGGCGCTATCACTGTGTTATTTGTTGTCCGCAACTTAGCCTTTAGTGTCTCGAATTCGGGAAGTATGTGGAGAATGGAGTGAGTCGACGCTAGCTTCGCTCTGACTCCCCTGTTATGAGCTGAAAAACGTAAATCTATGATGATTTATAGAGAAAACGGCTACCTGCTTGCGTTTTTTTTTTTAGGTCAAGTTTAACAAATTTAATTTCATGCCTTCATATAACAGCTAAGATTAGTTATGAGTTTCTGTAAAAATAATAATATTTAAAAAACAAAAATCTAAATATATAAGTTATTTTAGCAAGACCTTAAAAACGTTAAGCACCTAGCTTTTTCATTTTTATAAAATACATTTATATTTACTTGTACTACGAGGTGTGTTCAAAAAGTAAGGTGACTTGTCAAATTTGGCGGGCAACGTACTTTCGATTATCGATTTTTTTATTTTGTTATGTTGGTACACTCTTCCCGAACATCTGTACCAAGTTTCAAGTGTATAGCATTTTTTTTTTGGTTGGGAGAGGCGTAAAGGTTATAAGTGTTTTGCGTGCTCGGCGATTTCTTGCTATCGAAAAATATGGATTTGCATCAAATTTTGTGTAAAAAATAAAATAAAGTGCTCCGAAACACTTAAAATGTTGACAGTGGCATACGGTGAAACTGTTCTGAGTAAAAAAAATGTTTACAAGTGGTACAAACTCTTCCAAGATGGCCGGGAAGATGCCAATGACGAGCCTCGCTCTGGACGCCCAAGCACGTCAACAACTGATGAAAACGTTCAAGCAGTGAAGAAAATTGTTCTGGAAAATCGTCGAATCACTATCAGAAAAGTTGCTGAGGATGTTGGTATATCGCTTGGCTCGTGCCATGAAATTTTTTCTAACGTTTTGGGCATGAGACGTGTGTCAGCGAAGTTTGTTCCGAAATTGCTCATCATTCATCTTTGCTGGTGAGAGATTTTTTGGCCAAAAACAACACCACAATCATGCCTCAGCCACCATATTCACCGGATTTGGCCCCATGTGACTTTTTCTTGTTCCCAAAACTAAAGAGACCTATGAAAGGACGGAGATTTGCAACGATTGAAGAGATAAAGACTGCATCGCTGGAAGAGCTCAAGGCTATACCGAAAAGTGCTTATGAGAAGTGCTTTGACGATTGGAAAAATCGTTGGCATAAGTGTATTGTATCTGAGGGGGATTACTTTGAAGGGGACAACATAAATATAGATAAATAAATAAATATTTTTTCTTAAAAATACAAAGTCACCTTACTTTTTGAACACACCTCGTATTCCAATGTAATAAAAATATGTAAACCCTATAGTAGAATTATAATTTGTTTAAATGAAAGACAATATATTTAAAATCAGCTCATTTCGATTTTTTATAAGATTCACGCGTAGCAGGGTAGACAGACAACCTAGTGTCTAGACACTCCGTTATTTTATTAATTATCGTTGTACATAATACAGTTATGTATTATTAATTACAATTATATATAAGTACTTTTTTTAATTATTAAATAAACATTATAACAAACACCAACCTGTATACAATATAAATCCAAAGACGCAATTTACTCAAATGACATTCTACCGAAAAATATAAATTTCCAAAATAAAAGAAAAAAAGTAACTAAAATAAGGCAGCCGCATTAACTACCTTCGCTTCGAAACATTGATAATTAAAAAAAAAAAACTAACAACATGGCTGCTTTCAACGTCCTTCGGAGTTCGATAAAAAAAAAGCTTCCAAATTCAAATCGAAAAAAGCGGGACTAATTTCATGCGCTCACGCAGTGTTCCATTTTCAATTTCAAATGACATTAGAGTGAGATGGGTATATTAATGATATGGGTTAGAGAGGGACGGATATATTATAAATGTATTAATCTGGTCATAATTTTGTTGACTATGTTGTTTATGTTGAGGTAAATTATGTTTAGGGTCTTTTTTTTTAATAAAAAAAAAATTTCGTTTTATAATAACATATTTTTGAAATGTAGATTCATAATTTTACCGTTAGGTATTATTTTGAAAGGCAATATTAATTTATTTGTCATACTCAGAGAAGAGAATTAGAAATTAAATATATATTAATACGTGAAACAAAAACTTTGGACCCCTTTTTACGAAAATTACGCGGACGGAGGGGCATGAAACTTGGCACACTTATAGTTTATACAGCGAAGAAGTTAACGCATACAATGGTAGTATTTTTTTAAAATAATACATAAAAAATATATAAAATTAATAAAATAAATGTTACACACACTACCATGATTTGACTTCCATGTTTATGTAAAGTGACATATACATATACGTAGCTGGGACGCGTTCATAACGCGTCAACGGGGACACTAGTAACATTACATCTGTTTATTAACTTCAAGAAAAAGAGGTTCTCAATTCGACTATATTTTTCTATGTGTTACCGCATAACTTTTACTGGGTGAACCAATTTTGATGATTCCTTTTGTAAATGATAGCTTGTACTTGTGATGTGGTCCCGTTTAAATTTAGTTAAGATCTGCCGTTTAGTTTTTGAGTTATTCGTAATAAATTTATTTTATTGTACATCTTATTTGAGGTTATTGTTAAAATTTTAATTATAATACTGTAGAATTCTGCGTCTAGCGGTTACACACATGGCACCTTTAGATTATAGTGACCTATTTAAAAAATATCAATTTTTGGGAAACGTCAATATAGATTTGTACGTTTTAATATTTTGATAAGATTTTTTTTTTTAAATTATATTTTAATTTATATTCTTGTTTTAACCAAATTAATTACTTTAAGTAATTTTACTATTTAATTGTAACGCCTGTCGTGGCGCAGAGGCACAAGCGTGCGACTGTAAACGCAACAGGTTGTAGGTTCGATTCCCACTCCAGGAAATGTAAGTTTAGTATTTTTTATTTCCTGGGTTTGGTAACAAGGCAAAGCGCGGCGTTGAGTTCCGCCACTCAGCACGCAATGCCTCAATTCGGCGGAAAGTGGGGAACGGAGTGTCTTTACACTAGGTTCCCTCTGCCTACCCTGCTATATGCGGGATACAGCGTGAAGCTATGTATGTATGTATGTTTTAATCAAAGTAGACGTAGATCGTTGTCTTAAGTCGTTTTGTGGCAAAAAATAAAAAATTATTTTGATTAGGTCTCTATATCATCTACTCACGTCACGTCACGTCACTAGGTGTCTTAACACATTCGAAGCCGCTGACATGTATTCACATCATTTAAAATTCTATTCCTGGTTGGCGCTGACGTGAATCCACGTCATTTCAAATTATTACATTAGATTTTTGAAATTGATATTTCAAAACAAATTTTATACTTTTTATCCTCCCCTTGACGATACAAGTTTGCGGTAACTTTCTTCAGAATTTCTTTTTATTAACCGTACAGAAAATTAGAAACGTAGAAAAATAGCCGGTCGCGAATATGTTGACGCGTCGGTTCTAAGGTTCCCTCTGCCTACACTACTATATGCGGGATACAGCGTGAAGCTAAAAAAAAAACATTAAAAAAATTATAAATAAATTGAGAACATACTCCTTCTTTTAAAATCGGTTAAAATGCATGAATCTAAAAAAATATATAAAACATAACAACAACGCAAAAAGTCAATTGCGCATAGAAGTAATAATACAATAGGTAATTTATAAATAAAAAAAATATATTACTATACTAATAAAGGAATAATTAGTGTTAATTATTTTTTTTATAATTATAACATAATTATAATATATCCTGTCGTGGCGTAGAGGCACAAGCGTGCGACAGTAAACGCGACAGGCTGTGGGTTCGATTCCCACTCCAGAACTACTCCAATTGATTTGCTTTAATGATACTCCAAATGAACAAGGCAAAGCGCGGCGTTAAATTCCGGCACTCAACATGCAATGCCTCAATCCGGTGGAAAGTGGTAAACAAAACGGAGTGTCTTAACACTAGGCTCCCAGGTTCCCTCTGCCAACCCTGCTATATGCGGGATACAGCGTGAAGGAGCATCAGGTATCTCCTATCAAACGATTGTTTTTAGAAATAATCTTTATATACCGGAAATTTGTAAAAAAAATATCTACAGAGATGCTAACAACAATAATAACGTTGTAACAAGCATATAAGAAATACGATGTAGCGATACGAACGTATGGCTTAGTGCTTAATTTTATTAAAATTATTATGAATGCATAAGTTAAATTTTAGTAGAACGTAGTGTCTTAACACTAGGTTCTCAGGTTCCCTCTGCCTACCTCACTATGTGCGGGATACTGAAAGCTAAAAATATAGTTGAACATGGTATAGCGCTAAGTTCCGTCATATAACATTCTTAAAACTGATTTACTGGTAACAAAACAAAATAAGCTAGCTATACTCTCTCTCTCTCTCTCTCTCTCTCTGCCCTTCTACTATGAGATAAGAGAAGTCTAAACACGATTCATATAAACTAGCCGTTATCTTCCTAAAATCTAGTTTTTGAATTTCTCGTACTCTTTTCTTAGCACTCCCCTACACTCCCCAAGTTTCTCCAAGTAAGCGTTTTATAATTACACATTTATAAACACTAGTGTCCCCGTTGACGCGTTAACAACGCGTTGTCTTTAGCAATGTGTATGTCACTTTATATAAACATGGATTTCAATCCATGATAGTGTGTGTAACATTTATTTTGTTAATTTAATATACTTTTTATGCATTATTTTAAAAAAAATAGCATTCTGCACTCCTTCACTATATAAACTATAAGTGTGCCAAGTTTCATGCTCCTGTTTCCGCGTAATTTTCGTAAAAAAGGGTCCAAAGTTTTTGCTTCACGTATTTATATATAGATAATAACTAATGAGTTGTTTAAAAAAATAATATCACTGACATAAATGTCATCCCATTAAAGCTCACCTTTTTACTTGATGTAACAGAAACCACGTTACGAAACTAGTTTATTCTTATTACTATATTCCAAAAAAGATTCCCACTAACGACGTATGAAATTAAGTTTTTAAGCGCTACAAAATGGCCGACGGTTTTTATATAATTATACGTTATGCCAGTGATGGTGAAGCTGTTCAGATTTTGGGGCGGGAAAGTTTTTTTTTTCATTTTACTAGCAAAGGTGAGGTATTATTCATTTTATGGTATAATTAATAAGGAATCCTAGAAGATGCGAGAGGTGAAATAGCGTTTCTCTACAAATTATTAAACATACATACATACATAGCTTCACGCTGTATCCCGCATATAGCAGGGTAGGCAGAGGGAACCTAGTGTTAAGACACTCTTTTCCCCACTTTCCACCGAATCGAGGCATTGCGTGCTGAGTGGCGGAACTCATCTCTGCGCCTTGTCTTGTTACCAAACCCAAGAAATGAACCCATAAAATTATTAAAAGACTTTTTATTTATTAATTAGTGGCGGGAAAAAATTTTTTATGGGCAAAGGTGATGCGTTATTCATTTTGTATAGTAACTAATAAAGGAATCCTAAATATCTGAGAGGTATAACAGAGAAATCTCTCTATATTAAGAGACAGAGATTTTTATTTATTTTTTATTTAAAAAAAAATCGGCGGAAAATGGGGAACGGAGTGTCTTACCATAACAGTAGGTTCTCTCTGCCTATCGTGCTATAAATTAGCGAAATTTCTCTACTAATTACTAAAAGATAGACATTTTTTATAATATTTATAAATTTTGGGGCGGAATTTTTTTAAATTTTTTTTTATTGGCAAATGTGAATTATTATTTATTTTTTACTGTAATTAATAAAGAATTTCTAGAAGTTCTCTAAAAGCGAAATGTCTCTATAAATTACTAAAAAATAGAGATTTTGAGGCGGGATTTTTTTTTTATAAGCAAAGACCATTCGTTATTCGTTTTGTAGTGTAATTGATAAAGAAATTCTAGAAGTTCGACAAATGTAATAACGAAATTACTAAAAGATGGCGATTTTAGGGCGGGAGGGAGATATTTTTATTTTATTTTTTTTGTAATGTACCTAATTAATAAAGAAGCTAAGTAAGTAAATATAATAAGATCCTGTCTGTTATCTCACTGCGATACTATGTTATTTGTTATGAATGTTTAATTTAAAATTCTTGTTACTCTAAATACGGCTGCTTATTGCTTTTTATAAAACTAGTTTGTAAAGAATTAATATACTCGTATATTACTTATAAGAAACTGTAAACGATAAGTAAGTAGGTATACAATAGTTTTTTATTGGTTCATATTTTTCTTACAGACATGACATCCATATTTTTTGCATATTCTCAGAGGTTTACATTTAAATAGAAATACTTATTAACCTAAAAAATGTCTATGTAATGAAATAATAAAGAACGGTGGAAGTGAGGAACGA
Organism: Philaethria dido; assembly: GCA_033558755.1. Taxonomy (NCBI): domain Eukaryota; kingdom Metazoa; phylum Arthropoda; class Insecta; order Lepidoptera; family Nymphalidae; genus Philaethria; species Philaethria dido. The sequence continues at coordinate 63,617 of JAKGSA010000721.1, forward strand.
TATTGTTGAAAGAGAACGGAGTGTCTTAGCATGTCGGTTCTCAAGTTCCCTCTGCCTACCCTGCTATATGCGGGATACAGCGTGAAGCTAAAAAAACAAAAATGCTAAATAGCACTTAGGTAATTATATATGCTATTGGCACAGTGATGAGTGATAGTGTTTAAAATATCTTCGGCGTTTAATTCCGCCACTCAACACGAAATATCTTGTTGTGGAACTGAAAGTGAAGACCGATCTCCAATATCTTAATAATAAATTACCTCTGATTAACCAGCTATACCTACTCAAAAAAAGCCCAAAGTTGCAAAACAACAAATTTAAAAATTAGAAAAAAACATTCAATTATTACAATTAAAAAATATTATGTTTAACAATTTTTTTTAGCTTCACTCTGTATCCCGCATATAGCAGGGTAGGCAGAGGGAATCCGAGAACCTAGTGTTAGGACACTCCATTCTCTTTCAACATTTCCGTTCCCCACTTTCCGCCGGATTGAGGTATTGCGTGGTGAGTGTCGGAACTCAACGCCGCGCTTTGCCTTGTAAACAAAAAATATATAATATATATTCCATGCGGGCCGCACATTGATAATCTCATGCCTTAAAGGATCGAGGTGATTTAAAACTTTAAAATCGATTCTGAAAATTTGAGCCTTTAAAAAGTAATGATTGTCTTTGGTAGCTGTCGCTTTTTTTTATTTTAATGATATTTTAGCTGCATTTTGTTATGCCTTTACACGATTTCTTATTATAAATCTGGAACTTAATAAATTATTAAAATTTATTATTTATCTTTACTTCTGATATTTAAAAAGAAATAATAAGTTCGTTAAAATATTTTTCGGTTAAATAAATGTATCAAATTAATTAAAGAAATGTTACACACACTACCATGGTTTGACATCCATGTTTATATAAAGTGACATATACATTGCTAAACACAACGCGTTGTTAACGCGTCAACAAGGACACTAGTGTATCAAAATATACAATTGTAAGTATAAGGACCTTAATAATAAGATTCTGTCTGTTATCTTACTGCATTACTATGTTATTTATTATGAATGTTCAATTTACAATTCGTGTTACTATTAATACGGGTACCTACATACATACATACACAGCTTCACGTTGTATCCCGCATATAGCAGGGTAGGCAGAGGGAACCTATTGTTAAGACATACCGTTCCCCACTTTCCGCCGAATTGAGGCGTTGCGTGCTGAGTGGTGGAACTCAACGCCGCGCAGGCAGGCAGGTTAGGCAGGTAACTAAATAAATGAATAATAATTACATAAATCAATCCTATCTCTATATTTAAATGTATAAAAAACTCGATTATTAACTCAAAATTATGTTAAGCACTCAACTCTTACAAAAATGTGTATATATATGTTACATTGTAATCTAAAATTTAATAGTTAAAATATATAATGCCTGTCGTGGCGCAGAGGCACAAGCGTGCGACTGTAAACGCGACAGGTTGTGGGTTCGATTCCCACTCCAGGAAATGGAATTTTTCATTTTCTGGCTTTGGTAACAAGGCAAAGCGCGACGTTGAGCTTCGTCGCTCAGCCCGCAATGCCTCAATTCGGCGGAAAGTTGGGAACGGAGTGTCTTAACACTAGGTTCCCTCTGCCTACCCTGCTATATGCGGGATACAGCGTGAAGCTATGTATGTATGTATGTAAAATATGTAAAAACTATACTAATTTAAATATTTTCATACAAATTTAAAAATAACAAAACAATCTTTAACTAAGAACATAATCTTAAAAATGTCAAATCGATTTAATTCAAACAATTAATAGGACTCGAGCCCTACACTGATAATCGGAACCAGTCGCATAAAAAACGAGACAGCATACACCTTAATTCAATACGATAGAGCGAGATAGATATATGTTTCACATTACAATTCAAATTGCTGCGATCTGATTGGTCGCTTTTTGTGTTTTAAGAGGGCGTCTCCATCGGTTTCCCGCCATAAATTGAGTTGTTGACACTTTAATAAGGTTAGGTTATGTTTTAATATTTTTTTTTTCATTTTCATTTTACAAAATTATAAACGTTTAATGAACAACTTGTGGGGTCTAATTAAAATGGCGGATATTTACTGGACTGTACTGTTACTGTTTGATCGCTTGAATTGTTTTTCTGATAGTTTGTATATGGTTTGGTGATTTTCAATGATTTCTGTTTGCGTTTATTGGTTGGTGTTGGTTTTTGTTATGGCTTGTTATTATTTTTATGGTTCTTGGCTATTTTTTCTTAAGGTACGTATAGTTTATGTTTATGACAAATTTTAGATTAGTTGTTGAATTAATAATTACGATTTTACCAAATGCAATAAAAAATAATAGTATTATATTATTATTATAAATGGGGAACGGAGTGTCTTAACCTTCCTCCAACAAGGCTTGTGTCGGATACGACACTTTG
>JAKGSA010000721.1:69055-108978 GCA_033558755.1 Philaethria dido
GATATTTTTTTGTTTTTATTCATGACGTAATTGCCTCTAGAGGGTACCATATTGAATTAAGAGTGATGTCACATATCTAAGAACACTTGGAGTAACAATACCTATCTAACATCACCTTAATTATGTAAGTCGGTTCAGGGGTTTAGAAGATATGAGGTAATAAAGAATATTACAAATACACATGATACGCGCGAAAAACTTAACCCTCCCACAGTCGGGTAATATGAACTTTTTTTTTTTAATTCCTCTTCCACATAGCAATGGTAGCCGATTCGAAAACGAGAATAATGTTGTACACTATATACACACATAAATTTACTGGTTTTATCGGCCGCCTCTGATCGGCCGACACTAAGGTCTACCTTTTTATAGTTTTTTAAATATCCCCGAGGCCTTTGTAGATTATTTTATCAGCAATAAATATTGGGCACCTAAGAAAGAGCGTGTTTTTAACCGATTTTGAATAAAGGAAGTTCTTGATTCGACTGTATTTCTTTTTATGTGTGTTATGCGATAATTATCGACTGGGTGAACCAATTTTGATGATAGCTAGTGCTTCTAACGTGGACTCATTTAAATTTAGTTAAGTTAGACAAGTAGTTTTTGAGTAAAATCTAACTATTATCATCTGTTAAAAGGCAAAGTGCGGCGTTGAGTTCCGCCACTCAGCACGCATTGTCTCAATTCTGGGGAAAGAGGGGAACGGAGTGTCTTAAAACTAGATTTCCTCTGTCTACCCTGCTATATGTGGGATACACCGTGAAGCTATGTATGTATGTATGTATCATTTATTAAAAGGTACAATTGGTTACTGAGGAAATTATTATATTAAAATCATAGTCATAACCCCGACACTGCGAGTCGTTAATGTCCATCTTTCAACACGCAATTTAGGAGGGAAATCTGAGAACGGAGTGTCTTAACACTAGGTTCCCTCTGCCTGCTATATGCGGGATTAAGCGTGAAGCTATGTATGTATGTATTTTCTCTCCGACTACCATGTGGAAAAAAGAATCAACCGCATTCATAGCCTATATGATTAGTATTTTGAAATATAAAAAAAACAAGAATTAATAAAAGTAATTTTCAGCGTTTCTTAATTTAATGATCTCTTTGATTTTCGCGATTATTACACATATTAAATGAAACTATTTTAATCGAATTAATCACATATATTTTAGTGTTCAGGTAAATATGTGTTTACCTGTGACTACTGTAAAGTGTTCGAAACGTCGGGTTTCAAAAAATGTATTTCCGAATACTAAAATATACGCGATTAATCCGGTTAAAATAATTTCATTTAATATATTTCTTAATTTGTTTTTTTTTTTTATATATATATTTAAACGGCAAATATGAAATACAAAAGAATAGAATTAACATTTATGCTTGTAAATAATTAAATATTTGATGAATATTCAGATATATAAATTAAAATAATTGTCAAAATATAATAAACAATTATTTATCGATTATAATAATTAAATATTGACAATTAAATACATTTTGAATCCATTCATGTCAAATTTTAAGTTAATTTAGCAATCAATTTATAAATACGTGAACCAAAAACTTTGGATCCCTTTTTACGAAAAATACGCGGACGGAGGAGTATGAAACTTGGCACACTTTTAGTTTATATAGCGAAGGAGTGCAGAATGCTCATATTTTTTTTTAAATGATGCATAAAAAGTGTATTAAATTAATAAAATAAATCTTACACAAACTACCGTGGTTTGAAATTCACATTTATATAAAATGACATGTACATACATTGCTAAAGGCAACGCGTTGTTAACGCGTCACCGGGGCCACTAGTATTTATATAATCTATATAAATAATACTTTTTTATATACATATGCAGTGCTATTGAGGAAAAAATCAAAGCGATCGAATCAAAATCGGTTTAACGCTTTCATAATGGTATTAAACGCCATCTTGTAACATAATCCGCTTCCAACTAGCCGACGGTTGGTGGCTTTTTTAATAAAAAAAAAACTTATACAGTTTTTTAAAGCCCGAAGATTATTTTGTTATCTGTGGCAATAAAGTAGGTATATTTTTTTTCTATATAGTTTAGGCTTTTTTTTTTAATTTCAATAGAAACCTTTTTGGTGGGAAACTCTTTTGACAGATAAAACGATTTACGCGGCAACTTTGTTCAGTATAATATATAATCTGTTGCTTTTATTTGGCTGTTTGTGTTGAAACGTTATTTTATATGTTCATTTAAATAATATTTTTATTACCAAGCTTGAGCTCGCGACTTTGCCCGTATATTGTTAAAATAATAAATATTAAAATAGTATTTAGTATTTTCATTTCCTTGCTCTAGTAACAAGGCAAAGCTCGGCGTTGAGTTCCGCCACCTCAGCACACAATTCCTCAATTCGGCGGAAAGTGGGGAACGGAAGAGTTAAAATAGATCGGAGTGTCTTAACACTATGTTGTCAGGTTCCCTCTGTCTAACCTGCTATGTGCGGGATACAGCATGAAGCTAAAAAAATCGTAAATTCTATCCTATGTGTTATTCTAATGCTTAAGCTATGTTACTGTAAAGTTTCATCTAGATCCGTTCAGTAGTTTGCGTGAAAGAGTAACAAATATGCATCTACATAAACTTTTGTCTCTGTCTGTTTGCATTTATAATATTAGTAGGATTACTACTTTGGAGGACTTTTTAATCTTTATATTTCACCTGTTTTAAAACCTAAACGTCATATCTCTGGAGCCAAGAAAAACGAATCGGTGAGTGCAGAAACAACGTAAGTCCGGATTTTCAAATTTTTCAGGAGGGAGTAAAAAGTGTATAAGTTAGCTTTCTAAGCTATTTTAAATCGATTACGAATTTTACATTTTTTGTGACTTGCGTTGTTTCTGTACTCAATTCAAATATTTCCCAACTAAATATATAAACACCTATGGTTGTGGATTCAATTCCCACTTGAGGGCAAGATTACATTTAATTTATCTTAATTTCTCCGCTCTTGTGTGATGCTGAATTCCGTCATAGTGCGGTGTAGAATTCCGTCACTCAACACGCAACGTCTTTGCGTTCGGGTAGAAAATCCGGGTAGAAAGCACTGAAGAGAGTGTTTCAACACTTGGTTCTCTATAACTAAACTGTTATGCAGGAAACAATGAAAAAAATTGAATTAACAATTAAAAGGAGTGAAATCTGACACTTTTCATGTTTCAAACTATATAATCGAAATATTAAAATAGATAAATTAAAGTTTTCTACGAAAAATATTTGCGGTTAGGTATATTATATTTTGACAGAAACAATTTTAATAATGCGTCAGCAATATACCTATGGGACAGGGCTTCCCAACCTTTCTTTAATTGGGGCTCCTCGGACCATATATATTTTTTAAATATTTTTATATTTAAGGTCTGTCGTGGCGCAGAGACACAATCATGCGACTGTAAACGACAGGGTATGAAAATATTAAATATTTATAATAATTAATATTTAGTATTTTCATTCCCTCGCTCTGGTAACATGGTAAAGCGCGGCGTTGAGTTCCGATACAGTATGTAGTTAAAAAAAAATCTGATTAGCAATCTCTCCTCTATGGCCAACTATCCCGGAATTACCCTATACATACATGGGTTCACGCTATATCCCGCATATAGCAGGGAAGGCAGAGGGAAGCTAGTGTTAAGACACTCCGTTCCCCACTTTCCGGCGATTTGAGGCATTGCTTTCTGAGTGGCGGAACTTATTACCCTATATGCGTTAAAAAAAAATCTTAATTATTCGCTAAATGGGAATTGAACCTACGACTACCAAGTATATAGTACCACGATATCTCGCGGTATAAGTAAAGATACAATCAACCCCATATCAAATAAATCTATACAATATACTTCAAATATACTTAGATCATAACACAATAGATGATCAGTGTAAGTAAATAATGGATGATACTAATATGATCTCCAGAGGGCCATTGTTACTCTCTTTTAGGGGATTTGATTAGGTAGCTGTCTGTTTTATAGCGTTTTTAAAAGGAGGTTATCAATAGAGGTAATTTTGTTTGTGTTATCGTATAAGTTTTTACTTAGTGAACAAATTTTGATAATTATTTTTTTATATGATAGCCACTAACTAGCCTTTGTAAAACTGCCATTAAGATTTGAAAGTCGATATAAAGAAAATTGGTCACGTTAAAGAAACAAGCACTTATATGCATAGTGTTTCCTTGGTGGTAGGAGGTTCGTCCTCCGACTGGCTCGCGACCACTATCATGTCAAAGACGAACCGCCAAATATCTAATGATGTGTTCCGGTTCGATGGCATGTAAGCCAGTTTTTCCCCTTTCCCACCCATTCTTTCCCCAAAATGTGGTGGTTCTGATAGTGGACTACTACATTGTCCCCCCTTCCATCAGTATCCTCTAGGTTGGCAACGCATCTACAACATCTCTGGTGTTGTAGATGTCTATGGGCGAAGGTAACCACTTACCATCAGGTGGTCCTTCTGCTCGTTTGCCCTCCGTTATCAATAAAAAAAAAAAAAAAAAAAATATGCATAGGATTAAGTCGGTGAGAGAACGTGATAGAAAATATATTACACAGTTTTATTTACTCGGTATGTAATATCTTAATATGTAATCTATATATAAATACGTAAAGAAAAAACTTTGTACCCCTTTTTACGAAAATTACGCAGACGGAGGAGCATGAAACTTGGCACACTTATAGTTTATATAGAGAAGGAGTGCAGAATGATAATATCTTTTTAAAATAATGCATAAAAAGTATATTAAATTAATAAAATAAATGTTACACACACTGCCATAGTTTGACATCCATGTTTATATAAAGTGACATATACATACGTTGCTAAAGACAACGCGTTCTTAACGCGTCAATGGGGACACTAATATTAAATTAAAACGCCTGTCGAGGCGCAGAGGCACAAGCATGCGTCTGTAAACGCGACAGGTTGTGGGTTCGATTCCCACACCAGGAAATGTAAAATTTAGTATTTTCATTTTCTTATGTTTGGTAACAAGGAAAAGCGCGGCGTTGAGTTCCGCCACTCATCACGCAATGCCTCAATTTGGCGGAAAGTGGGGCACGGAATTGTTGAAAGAGAATGGAGTGTTTTAACACTAGGTTCTCTGGTTCCCTCTGCCAACCCTGCTATATGCGGGTTACAGCGAGAAGTTAAAAAAAGTAATATATATATATTTTACCTTTAAAAAATTATGTTACTAATTTACTCTATCTATATATTAATTGATAACTATATATTAATAAATGGAGAAACTTTATTATACCTTTACAAAAAAATCTGTTTATTTAAATTTAAATTTAATTCATAATAATGCATTAATTAACATTTCCTGGAGTGGGAATTGAACCCACAACCTGTCGTGTTTACAGTCGCACGCTTAATATAAAAAATCATTAATAAAATCGCTGTAACTAACACCACATATCTATTAAAAGAGATTCAACGCGTATAATTTGTGGAACAATTATTAAGGCCCAGATAAAATGGTATGACACAACCCATCTTACTTGTTTATTATATTACATTATATATACAGCTTCACGCTTTATCCCGCATGGCAGTTAGAGAACTTAGTGTTGAGACACTCTGTTTTCCTCTTTCTGTTGGAAATCGAGATATTAAGTGTTAATAATTAGTATTTCCTTTACTCATTTATTTATTTTTTTATTTAGACAAAGAATTATAGTACTAAATCAAAATGAACATGCTGAAAATTAGTTATTTAGATATATAAAAAAAATATAACAAACTAAACAAAGACTATTTAAAATAGAATTAAGAATTAAATGAAAATAGAATGAATTAAGCAATTATTAAAAAAAAACAAACAGCATGTAAAATTTCATATAATTTCAATGCAATTAATTGCATTTTTGAATTCATAAACTTATTATAATTTAATCATTTATATTATTATTATTATTATTTATAGCCTCAAGTGGAATAGATTCCTAAATCCTTAAATAAACGAAGAGTGGAGAACGGAGTGTCTTAAAGGTATAATATGGTATGGTTTGGTATGGTATGGTATGGTATGGTATGGTATGGTATGGTATGGTATAATATGGTCTTAATATTCTCTAGGAAGCCTAGTTAGTATATTGTTTATTATATTACTTTATAAATATACAGGTTCACGCTTTATTAACACATAGCAGTTAGAGAACATAGTGTTGAGACACTCCGTTTCACTTTCTGCTTGAACACGAGACATTCCATTTGTTTTAATAGGGCAAAGAAATTGGGAATAATTTATATGTATAAATAATAGAAATGTATAGAACGAAGCGTCTTAAAGTTAAATATTATTTACAAAGCTTAGTTAGTATGTTATATTGTACTAGATAGCTAACGTTATATAGGGGTTATATAGGGAAATTACAAATATGTTTGTTCCACCACGACAAAAACTAACTATAATGAATGTATATTTTTTAGTACTTATTCGATGTTTAATCGATATCAAAACTATTCGGAACTGAACGTAGGTTAACCTATGTATATCTCAAATAAAAAATCCTTTAAAAGATATATATTAAAAAAATAAAGAACAAACCACTCTCGAATCCCTTTGAAATGCAAATACGTCCACTATTGCTTTCCTCATATTACATTAAAGTTGGGAAGGTATAGGTATCATGTTATACAGCCTAGCGGTATTTTTGAAGTGAATTCTTAATATATTTTTTATCTTTACACATCCGTTCTGCATTTTTTCTACAATTTCGTCATATTAGATGTTTACGCGTAAAATAAACGTTACCTTTTGTATATAGTGACATAGTAACGTGTATGTCACTATATCTATACAAAAGCGTATGTCAAACATATGGTAGTATGTGTAATATTTATTTTATTAATTAAATGTATTGACCAGTCGACAATGCGTAATAACTGTAAAGCGCGGCGTTGAGTCCCGCTAATTGACATGTATCGCAACTTATTTTGAATTCAGGCGTAAAGGAAATAGCGCCTGTCGTGGCGCAGAGGCACAAGCGTGCGACTGTAAACGTGACTGGTTGTGGGTTAGATTCCTACTCCAGGAAAAGAAAAAGATTAGTATTTTTATTTCCTAGACTTGGTAACAAGGCAAATCTCGGCGTTGAATTCCGCCACTCAGCACGCAATGCCTCAATTCGGCGGAAAGTGGGAAACGGAGTGTCTTTATACTAGATTCTCAGGTTCCTTATCCTTCCCCTGCTATATGCGGGATACAGCGTGAAGCTATAAAAAAAAGGAAAGAACAGAGTGTCCATACACTAAAATCTTTCTAACTAATCTATTATGCGAAAAAAGGGAGAAACTAAAAAGAAAACAATTTGCCTAAAATGGTTTAATCATAATCACAATAATCGCATGTATATGAAGGCGCCTTCAAGATATTTAAAGTCTGCCAAAAATATAATTATATATTTTTTTTACTTTTAACCCTATTTTATTATGATATTTATTATTTTAATCATAAATAACACAAGAAGTATTTAGATTAAGTTTTAATTAAAAAGGCTTAAAAGGCAGAGGCCTAAACCAATAGATTTAAAATTTATATACATATATTATATTTATATATTTTTATATCAAATTAGTCTCCTATTCTTCTTGATAACTTCTACTACAAATCCTAAATATTTCGGACATGCGCAATATTTTAAGCAAACCAGAGTACAAAAAGTGGGTCAAAATAGTGATTACAAGATATTCTTACATTAATAGATAAATATAGCGTAGCTTAGCTCTTTAACCACATCAGAAGCACTAGCTATCAGATAAAAAAGAATCATCAAAATCGTTTCACCCAGAAAAAGTTACACTCCAGAAAAAAACACTCAAATTGAAAATCTCCCATTATTAAGTCAGTGAAAACAATATATACATACATATTCGACTATTAACACCTTTCTCGTCCAATTATAAAGGAATTAGACACGCACGTAGTTTATAGTACACCAAAGGCAAGCCATAAGATACTTTTTACATGAATCTATTAAATTCCCGTGCGACCTTACATATCCCTTATCATGCGGAATAAGCAAGTATTTAAGAACTTAAGAAGGCGGAGCTTAACGCCGCACATTGAATGACCAAACCGAAAAATGTTAGCTTCACACTGTATCACGCATATAGCAGGGTAAGTAGAGGGTACCAGAGAACCTAGAGTTAAGACAATCCGTTCTCTTTTAACATTTGTGTTCCCGAAAAGTGTTCCGTTGAATTAAGGCATTGTGTGCTGAGTGGCGGAACTCAACGCCGCGTTTTGCTTTGTTGCCTGAAGAAAGTAATTCAATTTTTTTCATGTTCAATTCCAAAAAGGAAAACCTCCTTCGTCTTCTTTTGCCCATTTTGTCTTTTGCTTCAACTTTTCACTCGACGCATGAAAATTTCAGAAGAACCTGAAATTACATATACACTTCCAAATACCATATATGATAGAATCAATGACTGTAGATAAAGCAAAGAGTATCCCATTAAATAAACCAATATTTAACCCCAAAGGATAATAACTCATAAAATATAGCAATAAAATGAAAACCACATCAAACGCTAGTACCTACCTACCTAACATCACGCTTTACCCCTATTTTTTTTAGCGGTGTAGTCAGAGAGAATGGAGCGCCAAGCGCTACGATCCCTGCATATCTCTTTCGCCTTGTCCACAGTCATCAACCTCTTTGTGCATGCCCTCCGGGGGGTCCTCATGCTTTTACGTGACTCAAACGCTAGTAACCGATAAATAACGGATAGAACGTTATTATATACTCATGATTATTAATTGTATAGCAGAGTAGTCGGAGAGAACATAGAGTTAAAATATTCCGTCCTCAATTTCAGCCTTGTGTGTTAAGTTGTGGAAGTTAATGCCGTGCGCTATCTTATTATAGAAGAAATAGATATTTTAAATTTTATCAACAGCAAAAAGAAAAGAAAACCTATTTCAAATAAAATGCACTGAAAAGTAAAATTATTACGAATAACTCAAAAACAGGCACAACTGAATTTAAATGGGACCACATAAGAAGCACTGGCTATCATATTAAAAGAGAATCATCATAATCGGTTCACCCAGCAAAAAGTCATTCGATAACACAAAATATATGATAGAATTGACGATCTCCTTTTTTTAAGCCGATTAAAAATTAATTTAGTTAGCCCCTTTTGCTATACTTATTATACATATACATATTATACACATATTTATAACATAAATAAACTTAACAATCCTGTCTAATTCCCGCAAATTAGACTGCGTTGCGTGTTAAATGACAGTTTGTCATCCGCAAATAACTAATATGGCGGAAAAATATCAAAATTTTACCTCATTTTAGCCAAAATGGTGGTAATTTAGTTAAGTACGTCATATTTTATACTAATACGTGAAACAAAAACTTTGTACCCCTTTTTACGGAAATTACGCGGAAATAGCAGCATGAAACTTGGCACACTTATAGTTTATATAGCGAAGTGCAGAATTTTTTTTTTTTTTTATTGATAACGGACGGCAAACGAGCAGAAGGACCACCTGATGGTAAGTGGTTACCTTCGCCCATAGACATCTACAACACCAGAGATGTTGTAGATGCGTTGCCAACCTAGAGGATAATGATGGAAGGGGGGACAATGTAGTAGTCCACTATCAGAACCACAACATTTTGGGGAAAGGATGGGTGGGAAAGGGGAAAATCTGGCTTACATGCTATCGAACCGGAACACATCATTAGATATTTGGCGGTTCGTCTTTGACATGATAGTGGTCGCGAGCCAGTCGGAGGACGAACCTCCTACCACCTAACGAAAAAAATCATAATATAAGAATCAGAATCATAAAAAGAATCATAATATCTTTTTAAAATAATGCATAAAAATATATTAAATTAATAAAATGAATGTTACACACACTACCATGGTTTGACATGCATGTTTATATAAAGTGACATATACGTTGCTAGGCAACGCGTCAACGGGGACACTATTATTTTATTATTTTACTAACTTGTAATAGCAGGTAGACTTTTTACAAGTGTGTTTTTGATTTAGTAACGTAAAAATGTTGTCTTAGCTACGTGTATGTCACTTTATACAAAGGTGTATGTCAAACATATGATAGTGTGTGTTTAAGCATTATTTTAAAAAGATATTGTCGTTCTACACTCCTTCACTATATAAGCTATAAGTGTGCCAAGTTTCATGCCCCTCCGTCCGCGTAATTATATAAATATTAATTTAATATTTTATTTTGTAAATTCCTACTTTTTGCACATAGCGGGGCAGTAAGGAGAGAATTTAGTGTCAAAATACTCCGTTCCCCGTTCCGTTTTTTGCCGAATTCTAAACATTATACAACAATACAACGTCATGTTTCCTTACTATAGACGAGAAATGAAAATAATTTAAATGTAATTATGACCCGGAAATGGAATCGAACCCACAGTCACGTGTACAGTCATACTGTCTCACTACACAACGACGGCCTCTATTGTTATATTATAGCCAAATTTCACAAAATCTTCATAAATATATTATAGCCTGTGTTATTCTAGTGAATAAATTACATATATTTGACTCTCGCTGATTTAAAATATGTATGTTGATGTTTGTTTCTTTATCGTGACGCATTTTTGTTACATCATGCTTAAAAATCTATCAAACCCTCGCGTTACTAAGTAACTGACGAAACTACTGCACATACCATAGAAACATGAATGTGGCATGTAGGGACGCCGGAACTGTAGGGGAGTGCTGAGAGAGGAGAACGAGAAACTACTGCACATAGAAAAATGACATGTGGCGTATATGGACGCGGGGAGTGTAGGGAGTGCTGAGAGTGGAGGACGAGAAACTACTGCACATAGAAACATGACATGTGGCATGTAGGGACGCGGGGAGTGTAGGAGAGTGCTGAGAGAGGAGAACGAGAAACTACTGCACATAGAAAAATGACATGTGGCGTATATGGACGCGGGGAGTGTAGGGAGTGCTGAGAGTGGAGGACGAGAAACTACTGCACATAGAAACATGACATGTGGCGTGTAGGGACGCGAGGAGTGTAGGGGAGTGCTGAGAGTGGAGGACGAGAAACTACTGCACATAGAAACATGACATGTGGCGTGTAGGGATGAGGGGAGCGTAGGGGAGTGCTGAGAGATGAGAACGAGAAACTAATAATACATAGAAACATGACATGTGGACGGGGGGAGTGTAGAGGAGACCCACACAAACGATGTCGCTGGATACAACTAGTCATAAATAATTAATAATGCTAATATTATAATATAATTCTCTTATAAAAAGGTAATTAATTTAACTTATTACCTGTAGGCAACAACCAAAATATGCGCGGTTGTATTCACCGTGCCTTATCGCGCTCAGCTCGGGCGTTACACAAATAACAATTTATATGTTAATTCATGCTTTAAAGCTTTTTGTGATTTTACTATGGGAGGTGTATGACGTCGTTTTAGTTATAAATGGTATGGTGATAACGATTTTGTGGAGAAAGGAGGGTTTTGTCACTATCTCCTATTTTGTTTAGTTCTTTTATATTATAATTGTAAATATATGTTAATTACTTTATACCTGTCGTAGCGCAGAGGCACAAGCGTGCGACTAAAAACGAGACAGGTTGTAGGTTCGATACACCCACTCCAGAAATGTAGACGTTTAATATTTTCATTTCCTGAGTTTGGTAACGAAGCAAAGCGCAGCGTTGAGTTCCGCCACACAGCACACAATGCCTCAATTCGGTGGAAAGTGGGAAACGGAGTATGTTGACACTAGGTTCTCAGGTCCCCTCTGCCTACCCTATTATATGCGGGATATAGCGTGAAGCTAAAAAAAAATAACTATATCATAAACTACTAACCAGATTTAAATGAAACTTTATAGTTATATAGCTTATACATCAGAATAACACATAGACTACAATTTATATAGATTTTCGTCATAATATAATGATAAATAAATATTTTTAATGGAATCGTAGGAAATAACGAGTTATTACATATATATAAAACGCGTAACGCCATAAAGTTAACGCATTAATAATGGTGTAAATCAAAGTATCCATTAATTAATGACCATTAAATTCATCTTTATATACACTTGTTAGAATAAATCTTTTTTTTAACACTTAAAGTGTTAGAGAAGTGTTTTGATGTATTTAAATTTGTAAAATTTTCATTTAGAGTGAATTCAAATTCAAGAGAACTTTATAGTGCAGTGCCTGGAGCATTTTACCTCGTATCTCTCAGGGGAAAGGTGAAATTGAATGATTTTTGCGGGAATGTGTTAAGAATAACATAAATAATAATCTCTACCTACTTAAAAGTTGTGCATTAAGAGTGTGGAGTGGAGACTGTTTAAAATCGCTTCATAATACCGTGCCTACCCTGCTATATGCGGGATACAGCGTGAAGCTACAAAAAAATAGATTTTTGTACAATTTTCATCTTGTTACGTTAAATTTAAAGATATATCTATGGCCCATCAATATATTTTTATCGCCAATAAACAAGCCCTTACAGACACTCAATTAACATTTTTGTACGGTGAATTAGTTTTACCACGTTATCTATACATTAGGTATGCCTTTAGATATTGAAAGTTTTATATTTATAATAAAAACAAATGTGTTAGTTAGTTCACGCACTTTCTCTAGAATATGTAATAATAGAGATTTTAACAAAAAATGATAACAGATTTCAATTAAAATGCATTAAAAAAGCGAAATCTATATATAAATACGTGAAGAAAAAAATTTGAATCCCTTTTTACGAAAATTACGCGGACGGAGGAGCATGAAACTCGGCACACTTATAGTTTATATAGCGAAGGAGTGCACAATGATAATATTTCCTAAAAGTAACGCATAAACATATATTAAATTAATAAAATAAATGTAACACACACTACCATGGTTTCACATCCATGTTTATATAAAGTGACATATACATACATTGCTAAAGACAACGCGTTGTTAACGCGTCATTAATTTAACTCCCAAATTATTTGGTAAACATAAAGTATTACTGTGTGACTTTACCAAGTTATTGTGCCAATATGATAGCAAATATAATAAGCCAAATTTCATACTTCCCTTACAATAATTTTCCAAAAAGGCGTCCAACGTTGCTTGTATATATTTTTTTAATAAACATATATACAAAAAAAAAAACAATAACTTTATCTATCACACTTTATATACAGATAATAAATATCATTTCATATATGACAATACGAATATGAAAATGACAGATGCGGTTAATGTTCCCGCCATTTTCGACCAATGGCGGTGGGTTTTTTATCATCGACAGCTGCTGTTACGTTATTGGGTGTTTTTACATGGGGTGGCTCTTTTCGATTTGATTGTTGTGTAAATTAGTTATATTGTTTTGAGATTGGATATTTTTTTGCTATTTGGCAGTATGTTTGAGGTTTTAATTATGCTTTTTTTTTTGGTAAGTATAGTTAGATTTGCTTTGAGTTGATTATAGTCTATGCTTTGCGTCCCTTTCGGGCTTTTTTGACATATAATAAATAATAATATTTAAAAAAGTAAATTGTAGTTATCACAGGAAAACAGAAAAATACGAAAATAAAAAAAAAACTATTTTCTATTGAATATTTTATTTACTATAACTACCTAACTGTTATTCTATCTCACTCTTTGTCACGGATATATCAGTGTTTGTCTCTATGTAGTGTCGCTTTTTCGTTACATGCAGTTTAAATCACAATATATTCTAAGAACTTCCTCTATTTATGAGTATAATACAAGCTAAAGCTCAACTTTATAATCTTTATAACTTAAAATAAAATACACTAAAAATTAAAATTATTACGAATAACTCAAAAACTAAACCAACTAACTTAACCAAATAACTTAACCAAATTTAAGTGAGTCCATATCAGAAGCACTAGCTATCATATAAAAAACATCATCAAAATTGATTAACCCAGTAAAAAAATACGCGGTTACCTCCTCCTTTTTGTAAGTCGGTTACGATAATAAAAAATATAAACACATAAACAACTAAGTAATTACTTACCCTATAATGAATTTCAACTTGTTATTATCGTCATAAAACCGTAATACACAAGATTCAATCATGTTTTACTATCAACATGCTTATGGAAGCAAAAATCTTAAGCATAAAAATAATTTTATAGTTAACAGTGCGTAAAATGTTTTTTACACATTTTTTTTAGCTTCACGCTGTATCCCGCATATAGCAGGGTAGGCAGAGGGGAACTGAGAACCTAGTGTTGAACACTCTGTTCTCATAAGATGTCCGTTCCCCACTTTCCTCCGAATTGCCTCAATTCGGTTTTTGTTTTTTTTGAAAGTTTTGAAAGTTTTTGAAATATTGCGTGCTGAGTGGCGGAACTCAACGCCGCGCTTTGCCTCGTTACCAGATCGAGGAAACGAAAATACATTTTGATTTTTTTTTTGGGTTTACGCTGTATCCCGCATATAGCAGGGTAGGCAGAGGGAACTTGAGAACCAAGTGTTATGACACTCCGTACTCTTTCAACAATTCTGTTCCCCAATTCTCGCCATATCATCGCCGTAGGCATTACGTGCTGATTGGAACTCAACACCGCACTTTACTTCGTTACCAGACCCAGAAAATGAAAATACTAAATATTATTTAAAAATTTCATATCCTTGAGTGGGAATCGAACCCACAACCTGTCGCGTTTACAGTCGCACGCTTGTGCCACTGCGCCACGACAGGCGACAGATATTTACAGCATTTATTACATATAATATTAGAAAACATGGAAGCGCCATGTGTTAGCAACTACTTGTCGTTACGAATGTGTCCGCAAAGTTGCCTTTTATTGGTCCTCCTTATTGCATTGGGACGCTGAGTTGCCTTTTTCATATTAGATCGCATATTGTCTTTGGGTTTTATTATTTGGATAAACTATCTATATCTAACGCCTGTCGTGGCGCAGAGACACAAGCGTGCGTCTATAAACGCGACAGGTTGTGGGTTCGATTGCCACTCCAGAAAATGGAATTTTTCATTTCCTGGATTTGATAACAAGGCAAAGCGCGACGTTGAGTTTTGAGTTCCGCCACTCAGCACGCAATGCCTCAATTCGGCGGAAAGTGGGAAACGGAA
Organism: Philaethria dido; assembly: GCA_033558755.1. Taxonomy (NCBI): domain Eukaryota; kingdom Metazoa; phylum Arthropoda; class Insecta; order Lepidoptera; family Nymphalidae; genus Philaethria; species Philaethria dido. The sequence continues at coordinate 84,210 of JAKGSA010000721.1, forward strand.
AGTCTTAACACTAGGTTCCCTCTGCCTACCCTGCTATATACGGGATACAACGTGAAGCTATGTACTCGTATGTATGTACTAACACTTTTTAATAATATCATTAAAAAAAACTAACTACCAAATTAAAAAAAATCACACCTTATTAACTTATCACGTAAACAGATAAAAAATCACTTGGAAAGACTTACAATTTAAAAAAAAACTTACATTTTGCTTTCACAAAATAATTCCATTTAAGAATTGATAACATCGTGCAAACACAACAATATGCAATTTAACATTCAAACAACAATTTTCCGTTACATTTAAACACAATTCAAGATTAAAAAAAAAAGATTAGGCACAATGGCTACCTACCGCAGCGTGAAAAAAAAAAAGAACTCTATGGCCATTCAATTTTGGCGGGCTTTTTGACATCGCGTAAACATCTTGTTAGTGAGTGCCAAATAAGTAGATTTATAAATATTTAACTGTAATGGCGGACAGTATCTTTTTTTTATATTTATTTACTTTTGTTGTGACTTTAGTGAAAATGTTTTTGGTTGGTTGAATTTAAAAATGTAATCTACACTTGTCCTTCTAATAAAATAGATTAATTCTGCAATTGTTAGCTACAGCGTGTTCTTTTCAGAAAAAAACTCTCTTTTCAGAGCAACTTCTTTAGAATTGTTGTGATTTTATAATAATAAAGAATATGCAAATAAAAGTGTATAGGATTATGTCGGCGAGAGAATAATATAGAAACGATATTACATACAGTTTTTATATATGTAAATATATTTTTTTTATGAAATAATTTTAAATATTATATGTTACAATTATACTAATATGTTTGCTTGTTGTCACTTTTGCTTAATATATTTATTTTATTAATTTAATCTATTCCTAAGTAATACATTATTATAAATAACGTTTTCTGCATTTATTCTCCACATGAACTTTAACTGTGCCAAATATCCTACTCTTCCGTTGTCACAATTGTCCTAAAAAGATATTCAAAAATTTCCCTTAATTTCTTTCACATATTATATAATAACTAGTGCCCCCGTTGTCGCGTTAATAACGCGTCCTAGCAACGTATTTATATGTCACTTTATATAAACATGGATTTCAAACCATGGTAGTGTGTGTAATATTTATTTTATTAATTTAATATACTTTTTATGCATTATTTAAAAAATATATTAGCATTCTGTACTCCTTCTCTATATAAACTATAAGTGTGCCAAGTTTCATGCTCCTCCGTCCGCGTAATTTTTGTAAAAAGGGAGCCAAAAGTTTTTGTTTCACATATTAATATAATGATATAATGAACCACCATATATAATCTATACCTAACTATATTTTTCTTTTTTTTTTAAACTCATGTAAGTCAAAGCAATACACACATACAGCCGTACATTTCAATACAATGGGCTAACAAATGTTGGCTTGTTGGTGTCACTTTTTCTATGTAAATCGCGTAATTTGTGGATACTGGCGGGTGATATTTTTTTTTAGTTGACGTCGCTATTTTTTCATTGAATAATGTTAACAAGTGTTTTTTTTAGGTTCACACCTTTTCTTATTTAGCAGGGAGGATTCAACGTAATGTTTGGACACTCCATACATACATACATACATACATAGCTTCACGATGTATTCCGCATATAGCAGGGTAGCAGTGGCGAGGCGTTCATACAACTCGATTCCCACCGGCTTGCTTGCTAACTTTTCAAACTACAAATATGAGACCTAACAAAAAAGCTCGCCAGGAATAAAGCGTGAAGCTATGTATGTATGTATCCCTTGAGTGGGTTCCCCAAAACACTTGCACTTATCACCTCCCTCCCATAAATTATGCTAAACACAAAACTATGAAACAGCGTGCGCTAAATCAAAATTCATCCAGCACTTTAGCAAATTAGCCAAACAGGGTGTCTATCCTACCACAATATTATGGCCCCCGCACTCAAATTGTTTTACAAATCGTAATAAAAGATTACAATAGCAAGACGAGGGTAGCGAGTGCCTTGTTAAAATTCAATACGCATTTCAGTTTTAAGATGGGAGTGATAAGCGTTTTTATTTTATTTAATAATAATTAAAGACACAGGCGTGTGACTGTAAACGGGACAAGTTAGTTAAACTCTCCAGAAAATGAAAATAGTTTTTAGTATTTTCATTTCCTCGCTCTGGTTACAAGACAAAGCGTGGCGTTGAGTTCCGCTACTTAGCACGCAATTCCTCAGTTCGGTGGAAAGTGGGGAACGGAAATGTTAAACGAGAACGGAGTGTCTTAACACTAGGTTCTCAGGTTCCCTCTGCCTGCTATGTGCGGGATACAGCGTGAAGCTAAAAAGAAAAATAACTTCACGCTTTCCGCATAACATAGGGTATTCAAAGAGAATCAAGTGCCTCTACACTCGATAATTTAATCATTTTCCCGATTGAAAATATAACACATGACCACTGGCTTTTACAGACACTGATCACGTCCTCTGCGATTGTCCCTATTATACTATTTTGAAGTTATATTTTTTTTATTAATATTTTTTTTTATTTTAGGCTTGTGTAAGTAACAGTATTTAACTGTAATCACGATGTTTGTGTATTCGATTCCTAATTTATTGAGATGATTATATTTAAAATATATTTATTTAACCGCTCGTATCACCAAAACGTGGCGTTGAATTCTGTAACACTTAATATGGGATTCAGGTGGAAAGCTAAAAACGGAGGGCCATGATAATAGGTTTTCTGTTAACTCTGCTATGAGGTAAAAAGCAAGAAGCTGTAAAATTATTTTTAAAAATGTAGTTTTTATGCCTTAAGTATGGTTTAAGTCTTCTGCGTCTTAAGCAACATTGTATTAAGTGGCAAAACACCGCTTTGTCTTACCAAAATCATTCCTCAAATGGGAATCGAACCCACAATCATCAAATTTAAAGTGAATCGCAAAAATAACTCAAAAAACGCCAAATTTTATTGACTTGGACCACCAAAAAGGAAAATCCATTAGATGGAGGGTGGAATCACAGACACTTCTAACACCCCCGTTTTGTATTGTAAATAACGTTTACGTTATACGTTACACCTAGCGTTATATCAACTGTACGTGTATTTCAACAGATTGTATCGAAAAGAGATGGATTTACTGCTATTTTTTGCTCTTTTTTTGTATCCCGCACGTCCCGCAGGGTAGGCAAAGGGGACCTGAGAAACTAGCGAAAAACATATTTAGAAAACGTATAAAAATTTGAACGCAACGGGACTCGAACCCACGCCTCTTGGAAACCGTCCAAGCGCTCTGACCACTAAGCATATTGCGTAACGGGACTAAACGCCGTGCTTTATAACAATAAAATAAGTATAAATTAAAAACTATTCCCCCGAGTGGGAATCAAACATACAACATTCAAGTTACACATACATACATAGCTTCACGCTGTATCCCGCATATAGCAGGGTAGGCAGAGGGAACCTAGTATTAAGACACTCCGTTCCCCACTTTCCACCGAATTGAGGCATTGCGTGCTGAGTGGCGGAACTCAACGCCATGCTTTGTCTTGTTACCAAACCCAGGAAATGAAAATTACTTAATATTTCCTGGAATGAGAATCGAACCCACAACCTGTTGCGTTTATACTCGCACGCTTGTCCCTCTGCGCCACGACAGGCGTAACACTCCCGTATACAGTCATTATTCATACACTTGAAACAACAAACATATCTAAAAGTTACACATTACTACTAAACATTAATTATACTTATCTAGCAATAATAAAAAGAAAAACAAATAGTATCGTTCAAATAAAGATAGGGTTGCGTGGTCATGAATACATTGACAAGTTTCTAGAACATTAACAATTCGCTACCGAATCAATTTTGTTAGGCTCATTTCAAATGTGACGATTATTTAACTGACATCTTAAAAAAGACGATACCGCATTGTGTTTTACTGGGTTGACCGTTATGATTCAAGTTTTATATGATAGCGAGTGCTTCTGATGTGATCCTGTTTAAATTTAGTTAAGATCTGACGAGTAGTTTTTGAGTTATTCGTAATAATTGTACTTTTTAGCGCATTATAGTCGTTTTCCTTTTATAATTTAGGCCATCGTGGCACAGTGAAACTACTTTAGTATAGTAATGATTTGAAACTCAATGTAACGAAAATGCGTCACGATAATAAAATAAACACGTAAATATACGAGTATATGTATGATTTAGTTGGTAAGAGAATAAGATAGAAAATACAATACGTAGTGTTATTTATTCAAAGTGAAAACAAGGAAACTGTTCAAAGTTAATATATATATATATATATATATATATATATATATATATATATATATAAAATATATTAATATATATATATATATATATAACTTCACGTCGTATATACATAGTATAGCAGGGTAGGCAGAGGGAACCACAGAACCTAGTGTTAAGACACTCCGTTCCCCACTTTCCGCCGAATTGAGGCATTGCGTGCTGAGTCGCGGAACTCAACGCCGCGCTATGCCAACTTACCAAACCCAGGAAAAGAAAATACTAAACTTTACATTTCCTGGAGTCGGACTAAATTCTTTCTGACTACCCTACTATGCGGGAATTAATGCAAAGAACCTAAGAGGTTTACTTAAATAAACTAATACATAAGTTATATATACGTTAAGACACTCCGTTCCCCACTTTCCGCCGAATTGAGGCATTGCGTGCTGAGTGGCGGAACTCAACGCCGCGTTTTACCTTGTTTCCAGAGCCAGAAAATTAAAATACTACATATTATTTAATATTTTCATTTCCTGGGGAATAAACCTTAAATTATCCTAATACTCTTGACACTCTGTATTCATCTCATTCTCTCGTCAAGTTTTCTGAAGACTCACTTTTGCATTTTATTTTGTTCTGCAATTAAAGATGACGTAACTTAACGCTGTATGTGTATGCGTAAAAGACTAAAGGTTTGACAATAATCCGCTTATATCATTGCGGTTTTATTTGCCACTACCCCTATTCATGTTTTGTTATTTAAACAATAGGGGACTTAAAAAATACATCCCAACTCTGCTAATATAAAGGCACTTGAAGTTTTTTTTAATCTACACGCCTCATGCATAGCGAAATAGACAGAGAGAACAGAGAGCCAACCGCTACGGCTTTCTCTCTTTCCTCTACCTTTAATATATTAAGGCGGTACTTACTATTAAAGCGATTGGTTGTGGATTCGATCTTCACTCGTGGAAATGTCCGTATATAATTATTTTCATTCTTGCTCTGTTAACACGTTGACCTCCGTGTCATCCACTGGTGGCCGACGCGGCGTTATCTGTAATATTTTACCATTGCACCGCGTCGACCACCGGTGACTGACACATTAAAAAATACAATAAACCACCTCAGAAATATCTCAATACAAGTAAAATAAATGTTTTCCCACTCATTATCGTAAATTAAACCTAAAATCGTTCAAACATTTCAGACCATATCAGAACTACTAGCTATCATATAAAAAAAAGTTCATCAAAATTGATTCACCTAGTAAAGAGTAATATACCAAACAAGAAAAATATTGTAGAATTTAGAACCTCCTACCTTTATTGTCGGTTAAACAAACAAAAGTATATTATTTGTATTTATATTCATGAAGTCCTTAAGAACAGGTAGTTTTGACACTCCGGTGAGAACAAATACGGAAGCTGTCAAATATTTGTACACTTCACTGAGCACGCGTCGATACTAGTAAAAGTTACCGTTAGTTGTTAAGTTAGTTTATTTTGAAACTATATATATTTATTTAGGAAAACAAAAGTTGAGAGGGGAACGGAGTGTCTTAACACTAGGTTCTCAGGTTCACTCTGCCTACCCTGCTATATACGGGATACGGCGTGATGTTAAAGAAAAAGAAAAACTATTAAAAACGAATACATTTTCTTAATCTTAATCTACACAGCAGGGTAGGCAGGAATCCTAGTGCCTAGACACTCCGTCTGAATTCTAGATAGCGTGTTAAGTAACAGAATTCAATGCCGCGTTTTACCTTACCAGAGCGAAATACTAACTTAACAATATTAACTTTTTGGCAACTAGACTTGGCTGAATAAATACTTATATATGTGTACAATTCATTAATATGCCTCAATTCGGCGGAAAAGGGGACGGAAATCTTAAGAGAACGGAGTGTCTTAACATTAGGTTCCCAGGTTCCCTCTGCCTACCGTGCTATGTGCGTGAAGCTAAAATCATACATATACATAGTATATAGCAGGGTAGGTTAGATCAGAGGGAACCCAGTGTTAAGACACTCCATTCCCCACTTTCCGCCGAATTGAGGCATTGCGTGCTGAGTGGCGGAACTCAACGTTGCGTTTTGCGTAAACTAATACATTACTACTACATTGCTTACTACATTATTAAATAAATATATACATTTACCAACATATGTATGTACAATCTAATAAAAAACATATGAAAATTCTTACCTAACATTATTTAAATTTAAATAATTTAAAATTGTCATGTCTGTCATTTCCAAAACTGTCAAAACAACAAGTTACATCTGTTCGAACGCTGTCATCTGTAAAATTACACATACTATCGTAATAATCTCTTATTTTTACATACATAGAAAATTCCGTTATCTATCTTAAATCAACTGTAACAAAAATAGTTTAAATAGCAACCGGATGTTGTAAAGTGTATTAAAAATACCATAAAAACACTACTTCCGCCCCCAAATATGTGACTGGAATAGAAATGGTGGTATTATAGCTATTAAGCGACCGGCTGTGTGTTCTAATGCCTTTGCCTCTTCAAATAAAAGATTTAAACCCTATCTGTGGTAGCGTTCGCGCCATCGCTAATGTCAGCGTGACATTTGGAAAAAATTATGAAAGTAATTAATATAAATTATGATTGAATTTGTGTTTTACTAATATTATTTTGAATGAATTTGAATTACAAAATAGTTATTGCAGTAATGCTTATTACTTTAGCTTACATTTTTGAAACCTGATACGATATTTTTTTATATAAATTAATTAATTAAAGCCAAAGGTAAAGGATAAATCACGGCGTTGTGTTCCGCCACTGAGCAATCTTTCGGTTTAAGGGGGAAAGTGGAGAAGGTACTGTCTTGACACTAGGTTCTATCTAACTATCCTGCTATGCAGAAAGGAGCTGCATAAAAAGTCTATTGGTTTACCTGAATAATTTTCTTTAATTAATTTATTTCATATTGTTCTTTGGAACGTAATTACTTTATATTCTGACCTAAATATTTTCTTATTTTTTTAAAAAAAATCTTCCCAATGCCCCATTTTATCTAAACCTATTTGGAAAAACAACAGCTTAGACATAATTGTTCTCAAAATTAGAGTTAGAAATTTCCTAAAAGTATTTATATATAAATACGTAAAGCAAAAACTTTGGATACCTTTTTACGAAAACTACACGGACGGAGCAGCATGAAACTTGGCACACTTATAGTTTATATAGAGAAGGAGTGCAGAATACTAATATTTTTTTAAAATAATGCATAAATACTATATTAAATTAACAAAATAAATGTTACACACTACCATGGTTTGACATCCATGTTTATATAAAGTGTCATAAACATTGCTAAAGACAACGCGTTGTTAACGCGTCAACGGGGACATTACAAGTATTTACAAATACATCCTACTAATACAAATGCAAAAGTGTGTGACGATAATCCATCCCATATATTAACTAGTCTTTCATGTAGAATATACTGAACGGATTTAGATAAAACTTTGCAATACAATAGCTTAATATACATCAAAAGCTATAATTTATAAAGATTTTCGTCGAACTTGTGGATAGAAACTTATAATTCCTAATTATATCAAAATAATATTAAATATACCGTTCCGCCACTCAGCACGCAATGCCTCAATTCGGCGAAAAGTGGGGAGCGGAGTGTCTTAACACTAGGTTCCCTCTGCCTACCCTGCTAAATGCGGAATACAACGTGAAGCTATGTATGTCTTAAATATAACACTTATAATGTTTACAGGTATGTTTTTTTTTTCAATCCAAAAGCTAAGGACACATAAGAAAAAGCATAACAGAAATTGCGAAAAACCTCACCAAAGTTACAAACGTTTCAAACATTCACCGACAAAGTTTAATGACAGAGCAAAATATATAACATTTGCTAGAAAATTTATTATCTGTGTGAATACAATTGTCATTGTCAGTGATCCGATCGGCACACGAAAAAGTACCCAGCTGCGAGGTAAAAATAAACCTGCTATGTTTAAGAACCTTTTTGACTTTTATGCTTTAAAAAAATATGATTAGTTGTCTGTTTTATATTTAGGCAAAGATTGCGAAGGTAAGGTTTTAAATTTAAAGGTAATAATTTAAAAATATATAGGTATACATCGAAAAACATATTATAAATCTAAAATTTTACATACATACATACCCATACATACATCGAATGGAGGCATTACGTGCTGAGTGGCGGAACTCAACGCCGCGCTTTGCCTTGTTACCAAACCCAGAAAATGAAAAATTCCATTTCCTGGAGTGGGAATCGAACCCACAACCTGTCGCGTTTTAGTCTAAAATTAAAAAAAATAACGAATATATTTGCAATTAAATAATGAATATCTCGAATACGGGCGAAAAGCGATGAACGGAGTCGCGACACTTGGTTCTGTCTGACCCTAGCGGGATAAAGCGTAAAATTTCGAAAAGCTCTCTGACGAGAATACCAAAACGAGAATAATTAAAACTTGCACAAAAAAGATAACACGATTTACAATTATTACGAACTAGCTTTACGCCCGCGGCTTCGCCCACGTGAAATTCGGTTATATCAGGCGACATGGTAAGGAGTAGCTTATAATAATAGAAGTAGTGTAAGAGTAGTCTTTCCCAAGGTCTAGAGTATTTGTCAAAATTGGTTAAGTGGTTTAGGTGTGAAAGTTATAAACAGTTGAACAATCTTACATGATTTTATGTTTAACAATAAGGAACTTCCATACAACCTTTCATCCCCTATTTCAATCTCTTCTATCCTTTTTTTCGCAACAAAAAGTATGGTATGTCCTTTCCCAGGTTCAGATCTATCTACATACAGAATTTCATCAAAATCGGTTCAGTGGTTTAAGCGTGAAAGCGCAACAGACAAACAGAGAGAGTTTTTTTTTTTTAACTTCACGCTGTATCTCGCAGATATCGGGGTAGGCAGAGGGAACCAGAAAACCTAGTGTTAAGACACTCCATTCTCTTTCAACAATTCCGTTCCCCACAGACAGAGTTATTTTCGCATTTATAATATTATAAGTAAATAAGTAAGAATAGCTCAACAACTCCCGATCTAAACAAGATATAAATAGAACCACATCAGAAGCACTAGCTATCATTACAAAATCAGTAAAAGTTAGGCGATAACACACTAAAAAAACAGTCAAATTGATAACCTTTTTTTAGCTTCACGCTGTATCCCGCATATAGTAGGGTAGGCAGAGGGAACCTGAGAACCTAGTGTTAAGACACTCCGTTCTCTTTTAACATTTCCGTTCCCCATATTCCACCGAATTGACGCATTGCGTGCTAAGTCAACGCCGCACTTTGTCTTGTTACCAAAGCTAGGAATTGAAAATACTAAATAATATTTAAAAAATTTATTTTCTGGAGTGAGTATCGAACCCACAACCTGTCGCGTTTACAATCTCACGCTAGTACCACTGCGCCACGACAGGCCTCCTAACCTTTTTGAAAATCGGTTAAAAGCATATTTAATATAACACCGTCTTTGTCGCTCATTCACAAAACATAGCTAATAGTGGAGCGGTATTCGCAAAGCCATGCCTCCAGCGTCGAGCGTTGTTATTTTCAAAATATTTTGACATTAATGGCCGCCATTGTGACGTTTGACGTATTGACTTTTTTTATTGGCGATAACATCAAAGTGTAAGGCGTAAGGATGTAAACTAGACCCTTTTGTAGTTTAAATGTTTAATCCTATTTATAAATGTATGTGCAATTTGGTTTTACTTGTACCTTTTGAGTTTTTTTTTGTTAGTTGAAGTATTGTGTGTGGTTTGTAAAGAAATTATAATATGGAGTAACGGAAGAAGATTGAATTTATTAAAATTTAAAATAGGCCAAATATCAATATATATCGATTGTATTTTTTTATGTATGTTACCGCATAACTTTTTACTGGGTGAACTAATTTTGATGATTCTTTTTCTATATGATAGCTAGTAGTTCTTATGTAATCCTATTTAAATTTAGTTAAGATTTAGTTGATAGTTTTTGAGTTATTCGTAATAGTTATATATTTTATTTGACGTCCGTTTTCTTTTTTGTTAAAATCTTAATTCTTTTGCAAAATAATGATATTTTGGAATAAAACTTCTTTAGAATCGCTGTAACATGAAACTTAATGTAACGAAAACGCGTCACGATACAACAAACTATAAATACTAGTGGCCCCGGTGACGCGTTAATAACGCGCAACGTATGTATATGTCACTTTATATAAACATGGATGTCAAATCATGGTAGTGTGTGTAACATTTATTTTATTAATTTAATATACTTTTTATGCATTGTTTAAAAAAAATGTTAGCGTTCTGTACTCCTTCTCTATATAAACTATAAGTGTGATAAGTTTTATGCTCCTCCGTCCGCGTAATTTTCGTAAAAAGGGATCCAAAGTTTTGGCTTAACGTATTTATATATAGATATAGGATTAAAACAGCAAAAGAGTGAGATAGAAAATATATTACCTACTTAGTACGTAATAAATGTAACGTAATATTTTACAATAAAATATAAAATAATTTAAAAATTTACTAAAGAATTATAAAAAAAACAAACCTTACAATTATCCTAAATTTAATGCTCTATATTCATTTCATTCTGCCATTTTTTATTTTTTTTTAATACTTTCATGCACATTGCGGCTTAGACTCTAAGGTTAAAGCTCAGTAATTTAGTTTATTTATAGTATACATTATTATAATTAAATCAACCATAATAATACACAATGACTGACCAGATATAATTTTGAAAAATTTGAAAAGATCGCGTGCAGAAAAACATTAGGCTACCGAGAGCTTTCATGTAACATTACACCTGGGAACCGACAAAAAAAATTGTTTATTTTCCAACACGTGTCTAAACAATTTGTATTTACAATTTACAAAGGCTGAACACTTCACGACAATGCCTAAATACAAAAAAAAAACGAAAGTCTAAGTAGAATTGAAAAAAAGATGGCCGTCAGCTGTCAACCGCAAACTGACCAAAATAATGGTTACAATAGTAAACAATTACGTATTGTCCGGTTCAAACTATACTAATTTTCTTTCTAACCGACTTTAAAAGAGGAGGGACTCAATTTGATTGCTGGTTTTTTTGTGTGTTACCGCGTTGTTACTAGGTGAATTCATATTGATGATTTTTTTGTTTATATGATAGCTAGTGATTCTGATGTGGGCCCATTTAAATTAGGTTATGATCTGATGAGTAGTTTTTGAGTTATACGTAATAATGTAACGCCTGTCGTGGCACAGAGGCTCAAGCCTGCGACTGTAAACGCGACAGATTGTGGGCTCGATTCTCACTTCAGGAAATGGAATTTTTCATGTCCTGGGTTTGGTGACAAGGCAAAATGCCCGGCGTTGAGTTCCGCCACTCAGCACGCAATGCTTCAATTCGGCGGAAAGTGGGGAACGTAGTGTCTTAACACTAGGTTCACTCTGCCTACCCTGCTATATGCGGAACACAGCGTGAAGCTATGTAATATGTAATAATAATAATATGTATGTATGTATGTTTATATAAAGTGACATATACGTCACTACGCAATGCGTTATTAATGCATTTACAGGGACACTAGTAGATATAAATGGAAAACATAAATTCACGAATTTTAATAAAAACTATTCAAAACAAACATTTTATTATGGTAACAAGACCATTGTGGCGTAGTGGGATAGCGTCTGACTGAAAACGCGATTAGTATTGAATTCAATTCCCACGTAGGATAGTGATTATATTTAAATTATATTAATTTTCCCGCTCCGGTAAAAAAAACAACGACATTGATTTCAAGCACTCGCTCAATATTTCAAATTCTAGCGAAAATTGGAAAACGGAATATCTAGACACTATGACACTATTCTCTCTACCTACCTTAGAAAAAACGTGAAGCGAAAAACTAATTAGCTTATCTCATACATATGACTTTATCTTGTAATCTATACAAATAAATTAAAGAAAATAATAATAAAAACAAGAACTATAATTAAAAGTAATCAATTAGTACTATGATGACTTCTTATATAGCTGCAGTCCAAGAACTATGCAAGGCCAGGGGTTACTAACATGTGGCTTCAGAGACACTTCTTAGCAGTGGCTAGGCGTCCATATAACAAGGTTCCCGCCGGCTTACCTTTTGTAAATGACAATAAATTATTTGAAAAATTTGGGAGTGACTGCATTGTAGTGAAATTGTTAAAAAGCTTAACAACCTATACCGACTTTCCTAAGTATACCGGTTAGTATATATACTGGTTTCCCTAAATATATACCGGCTTCCCTAAATCTACCTGCTAACCTTTTCCTTAGCGCACCATGGATTGGCCGTGTCCATCGCGTTGAAGAGAGAGGAGTTTGGAGAGTGCTGCAGACTCTAGACATTACGTGTAGGTTTAAAAAGTGGGGCCCCTTTAAAATGCGCATTAACGCCTTCACCTCCATTATCCGCGCTCCTCTCTCTACATATATTTTTTAGCTTTACGCTGTATCCCGCACATAGCAGGGTAGGCAAAGGTAACCAGAGAACCTAATGGTAAGGCACTCCGTTTCCCACTTTCTGTATTTTATAAATTAATTTTTGTAATATGAATATTACTAAGTGGGGAACGGAGTGTCTTAACACGTCAGTTCTCAGGTTCGCTTTGCCTACCCTGTTATGTGCAGGATACAGCGCGAAGCTAAAAAAAATAAAATCATCAAAATTGGCTCTTCCAGTAAAAGGTAATGCGGTAACAGACATAAAAAAAATAGTTGAATTGAGAACCGCTTCCTTCAAAGTCGGTCAAAAAAGGTTGCTTATCCCTGCAAATAGACTGTTCGTAATTAAATTAATTGTAATTAAAAAAAACATGTTAACATCAATTAATACCAAGAGACTGTAATTTGTCGTCTTCTCGTGAATATAAGTACTTTTATTTCATACCTTAGCCTGTTTATTTTTTGTTAACCGATTGCAAAAAAGGAGGTGCTTATCAATTACACTGTATTTTTTTAAGCATGTCACTAAGTTTTGACTGGGTGAAACAATTTTGATGATTCTCTTTTATATGATAGCTAGTGCGTGTGATGTGATCCGATTTAAATTTAGTTAAGATTGAACGTGTAGTTTTTGAGTTATTCGTAATATTTTTTTAGTACAATTTATTTAAAATCAGCTTTCTTTTTTTTTGATAAAAGCTTAGTTTTAAATACTAACTGTAACCCGCAAGATCGTTTGTGGGCTATAAAATTTTAAATTATTTTTTGGGAGGAATTTCCAAAAATTCTGTAAATAAAATGCACGAATACTTTAAATTATTACGAATAACTCCATAACTACTCGCCAGAACTTAACAAAATTTAAATGGGACAACATTAGGGGCACTAGCTATCATATAAAGAAAGAATCATCATAATCGGTTAAACCAGTAAAAAGTTATGCGTTAACATATACAAAAACAGTCGAATTAAGTACATCGTTTTATTGAAGTAGATTAAATATAATATTTCATTTGGTTTTATTGTATTTATTTGAAAATATATTTTTTTTTTTTTTTACTTCACGCTGTATCCCGCATATAGCAGGGTAAGCAGAGGGGACTGAGAACCGACGTGTTAAGACACTCCAATAATTCCGTTCCCCACTTTCCGCCAAATTGAAACATTGCATACTTAGTGGCGGAACTCAACGCCGCGCGCATTATTATTTCAATTTATATAATTAAAAAGTTTAAATATGAACTTCTTAGTGATGTAACTTAAAATAAGCTTATACATATGTATTATGTCATAAATATGTCTGTATATGGCACAAGCTATAACGTTTTCAGCCTAACATAAATTATTTTTTTAATCTACATTTTTCTTGAAAACACTATTTAGTTGCAAAAATTTTACAGATAAATATATATTCCGCATACAGCAGAGTAGGCAGAGGGAACCTGACAACCGACGTGTTAAGACACTCCGTTCTTTTTACCATTTCCGTTCCCCACATTCAGCCGAACTTAAGCGTTACGTGCTGAATGGCGGAACTCAACGCCGCACTTATTCTATCTGGCACTTCGATTATTTTCCCTTGGATAAGATTTAGATCTTGGCCTCTTAATTCGTGGAAATAAATGTGAATAAATGAATATCCTCTCGTACCGTAAGGACTGTTCTTCGAAATACTATTTGCGTAATGGAAATTTGTAAAAATATCTCTACAGATATGCTAACTACAAAAATAACGTTGTAACAGGCGTATACGAATACCGATATAGATGGATAGAATGTTTCGCTTAGTGATCAGTGTTAGGGTGATTTCCATAAGGACGAATCGCCTACGTACAAATTTTATGCCTAAATTTAAGAAAAAAATTAATATATAAATTCTATAAAAAAAATAATGCTAAATAACTAACTGAGTAACTGAAAGAAAACGAACGGACGAAACTACTACGCGCAGAAAAAACATGACCTATAGGTATGTCAAATATGGTAGTGAAAGTAATATTTATTTTATTAATTTAATATATTTCTGATACAAAATCATATTAATATTGATTTTCTTCACTTCTCCATGTAGGTACACTATATGTATGCCAATTTCCATACACCTTCCGCAAAATTTTCATAAAAATACATCCAAAGTTTTTCCCTTATATATTAATAATAACTTTAGTTCCTATTGAATCGTTAAAAACGCGTTGTCTATCAATGTATATGTGATTTTATATAAACATGGATGTCAAACCATGGTAGTGTGTGTAACATTTATTTTGTTAATTTAAATTATTTTTGTGCATTATTTTTTAAAAATATTAGCAATCTGCACTCCCTCGTAATACAAACTATAAGTGTGCCAAATTTCATGCTCCTGTTTCCGCGTAATTTTCGTAAAAAGCGGTACAAAATTTTTGCTTCACGTATAGATAACAATAACAAGAATAATCCTATTTTTTTTTAAATATAAATAAAAACGAAACACCGGCGGCATTTTATACATTCTGATTTATTCCATCACATTCGCGACGTGTGCGGTCCGTTCGCGCCTAAGCGGAATTTAAAAAAAAAAATAACTTTTTAAATTCTCCATGCTTGTTGGCAAAAAATATCAAAACAACCGCCTTATTCGACTAGATATAGATAGATAAAGTATTTATTTACTTTTTTATAGCTTCACAATGTATCCCGCACATAGCAGAGTAGGCAGAGGGAACTTGAGAACCTAGTGTGAATGAAGACACTACGCTCTCTTTTAACACTTCTGTTCCCCACTTTCCACCGAATTAAGGCGTTGCGTGCTGAGTGGCGGAACTCAACGCCGCGCTTTGCCTTGTTACCAGAGCGAAGAAATGAAAATACTGAATATTATTTAATATTTTTATTTCCTGGAGTGGGAATCGAAATCACAGCATTTACATGTGCCTCTGCACCACGACAGGCTGTATTTATTTACGTTCAAAACGCTTTTATTAGCTTCACCTGTATCTATCTATCAATGTGAGATAATCTTGCAATCTTTTTTGACCCACTTTTTGCCGTCGGGTTTGTTTGAAAATTTATACATGTCCGTATCCGTTATATGAAACTCCTTACGCATTATGGATTCACCGTGCGGGTGCCCATCGCGTTGCAGAGAGAGGAGTGTAGAGAGTGCCTGGGACTTACGACCCAACGTGTAAGTTTAAGGGGCCCCTTTAAAATGCGCATTAACGTTCACAAACACTGTCCGCGCTCCTCTCTCTTCCTAACCAAAATTGAAAAGATACTACTAATGATGAAAATGATGTAAATACGTGCTAAAAATGAACTGATAATAATTCTAGACAGACCGAGATCTTTTAATATATTATAGAGAGATTTCGATGTCATACCTCTCGCGCCTCCCTCTACCGCGTACAAATTTACTCTAAACTAAGCTCGATGTACTCTTTTAAACAAAACCATTTTAACCATATTAAGTGCTTATATTTTTGGAAATCCGACTTTGCCAGCACTTTACAGTAGTCCGTGGTCACGAGAAGACTAAGGTGACATTCGTCTGTCAGTTGATACTATATATTAAAGTACACAAATATATACAACATACAATAAGAGCCCATGCTGTCTCAGAGAAAAGCGTTTGCCACTCAAAGTAGTGATTACTAGTGTGCCCGTTGACGCGTTAACAACGCGTTGTCCTTATTAATGTATATGTCACTTTATATAAACATGAATGTCAAACCATGGTAGTGTGTGTAACATACTTTGTTAATTTAATATAGTTTTTATGCGTTATTTTTAGAAAATATTTGCATTATGCACTCCTTCGCTGTATAAATATAAGTGTGCCAAGTTTCATGCTCATCCGTCCGCGTAATTTTCGTAAAATTGTGTCCAATGTTTTTGCTTCACGTATTATATATACATAGATATTTCTATTTCTTTAATAAAATTAAACAAAACACAATACTTGACATGTAATATTATCAAAATATCCAAAAAGTGAACATTACACTGTCCAAAGCCGCATATTGCGTAAAAAAATAGCTTAAAATATTAACTAAAACGCGTTGCCTGTCCAAATACAATATGTAATCGGAATGCCGGTTTTCGTTTCCAAATCGTTAGCCGCAAAAATCGACACCACGAGCGGAACCCGATAGCCCTGTTACAGACTATATATAAATATAAAGAACAAGCATGCGACTGTAAACGCATCAGGTTGTGGGTTCGATTCCCACTTCGGGAAATGAAAATATTAAATATTTATAATAACTAGTGTCCCCGTTGACGCGGTAACAACGCGTTGCCTAGCAACGTGTATCTCTTTATACAATTAATGCCAAACCATGGTGTAACGTTTATTTTACTAATTCAATATTTTTATACATTATTTTAAAAACATATTATTATTGTGCACTCCTTCGCTATATAAACTATAAGTGTGCCAAATTTCATGCTCCTCTGTCCGCGTAATTTTCGTAAAAAGT
This sequence comes from Philaethria dido, assembly GCA_033558755.1. Taxonomy (NCBI): domain Eukaryota; kingdom Metazoa; phylum Arthropoda; class Insecta; order Lepidoptera; family Nymphalidae; genus Philaethria; species Philaethria dido. The sequence goes on from JAKGSA010000721.1 coordinate 101,444, forward strand.
GGTACAAAGTTTTTGCTTCACGTATATAGATTAATATTTAGTATTCATTTCCTCGCTCTGATAATAAGGCAAAGCGCGTTGAGTTCTGCCACTCAGCACGCAATGCCTCAATTCGAAGGAAGCATTCAATTTAATTTATATAAATTTTGTTTTTTTTTAGCTTCACGCTGTATCCCGCATATAGCAGGGTAGGCAGAGGGAACCTGAGAACCTAATGTTAAGACTCATATTTCATATTTTATTAGGACGATATGGAGACATTACATGTTAATGCGGAACTCAACGCCGCACTAGACCACAGAAATAAAATAATTTCTTCTAGTTACAATCTAAATGTCAATACGTGACAGCTGTCACTGCACGATTGCTTTTTTACCCGACTGTCAGAGGAGGGTTATGTATTCGCGCGTATCATGTATATTTGTAATATTCTTTATTTCCATCTTATCTTCCAAACGCCTTGACCGATTCATATAACTAAGGTGACGATATATAGATAGATAGGTATTGATACTCCAAGTGATCTTAGATATGTGACGTCGCTCTTAATTCAATATGGCGCCCTCTAGAGGCAATTACGTCATGAATGAAAAAAACAAAATCGTTGATGGGTACCAAATTAAGGGACTTAATATAAGCACATTTCAAATTTATAACACATAACTAGCTTTTATAGCTTACTTTATGTGTATTTGCTTCCTTAATTTGAAGAATTAGTTCTTTATAATTATAACAAGTAAAAATCACACACAAAACCTAAGTATATTTATATATATAAACATTCTGTACTAACCTTTAACACAAGGAGTTTAAAATAAAAAAAATATAACTACAATTGGCTCTTAGATACTTATCTAAGTCTAATGGGCCATTGTCTTCCTCCGGAATCCAAACTTTTTACAATCTATGTTTAATTGCGGCAATTTTTACGGATGTCACTTGACGCCAGCCTTTTAGACTTGGCTGTTTGAATTGGGATCGTCGTCTAGTTTTTTTTTCTTAATGTGTTAGTTTTTTTTTTTAAATAAATATAATGGGTAATGGCTTAAAAGGTGCTTGTACGTATGTTGTAGACTGTATTTTAATTTAAGTTAGTTTTTTGACGTTGTTATCATCTTATTTTAAAAAAATATATAACGCCTATTGTAACCCAGAGGCACAAGCATGCGATTGTAAACGCGACGGGTTATGGGTTCGATTCCCACTCCAGGAAATGGAATTTTTCATTTCCTGGGTTTAGTAACAAGGCATAGCGCGGCGTTGAGTTCCGCCACTCAGCACGCAATGCCCCAATTCGGCAGAAAGTGGAGAATGGAGTGTTCTAATACTAGGTTCTCTCTGCCTGCTCTGCTGTATGCGGGATACAGCGTGAAGCTATGTATATATGTAAAAATAAATAGAAATTTATATTTTTTCAGGTGTTTCTTGCGTAGCGTTAATTACAAAAAGTTATGTCAAAATATTGTTATCCATATTCTCCTTAAAATCATGAGCTAAATAGCAAAATTTAACGCCACGTTCTATCTTTGCAGTGTGAAGAAATAAAAATAATATACCTCATTCCTCCGTATAGGCATCGAACCCACAACCAACTACGTTTCCACTAACCTCCCACTGGTAATGAATTCAAAAGACAACGCTTTTTTTTATTTCAACGCAAGCTAACTGAAACTGAGTATTGCACTAAAAAAAAGCTAATCTCGTTAACAAGGCAAAGCAAATCAACCATACAGACAATAGCATTAGAAATTGAACACTTTACAACACAAGCGACTGTAAACACGACTAGTTTTGGATTCGATTACCACTCCAGAAAAGGCAGAAAATTTAGTACATATATTCATTTCCTGGGTTTGGTAACAAGGCAAAGCGCGGCGTTGAGATCCGCCATTCAGCACGCAATTCCTCAATTCGGCGGAAAGTGGGGAACGGAAATGTTAAAAGAGAATAGAGTTTCTTAACACTAGGTTTTCTGGTTCCCTCTACCATGTACCCCGCACATAGCATGGTAATGCTATGTGCGGGATACAGCGTGAAGCTAATGAAAAAAAAAATTAAAATAATTTCAAAAGACAATACATTTTCAACGCTAAGTAAAACTAAGTATTTAACTCAAAAAAAAATTAAACCTCGTTAACAAGGCAAAGAAAATCAACCATACAGACAATGACATCAGAAATTGAACACTACGTTTCACGCTTAACCAACAAATCAGCTGTTACAAAAATGACAGATTGACATAAACAAATTATCCACACTGAGGTAAATATAGCATGTTTTTTTTTTCTTGCATAAACAAGTATAAAAAGTCCATTGTTGCGGTCACAATGGCTGTATGTATTGTGCCTTTGCCTTTTCCAATTATTGTGTTAACGACGACGAAAATAGTTTCTATTTGGTTTTGGTATCCCTTGAATTGATGTTTTGGATTTTGTCATCGACTTAATATTGAGGCTGGTTACGTAATGATGAGGGTGATCATTTTTTTATGTATTTATTATTAGTAGCGGCCCCGTTGACGCGTTAATAACGCGTCCTAGCAACGTATGTATATGTCACTTTATATAAACATGGAAGTCAAACCATGGTAGTGTGTGTGACATTTATTTTATTAATTTAATATACTTTTTATTAAACAATGCTTAAAAAAAATATTAGCGTTCTGCACTCCTTCTCTATATAAACTATAAGTGTGCCAATTTTCATGCTCCTGTTTCCGCATAATTTTCATAAAAAAGGGGTACAAAGTTTTCGCTTCACGTATTTATATATAGATATATTTTTTATATTTAGAAATTCCATGTTCTCAATAAAGTTTTAATTTTAATCCATACGTCAACATGATAATAAAATGACGTTTAAGTAGGTACTTTATTGTATTCTGTTCTTATCTATATGTAAATAATACCGTCGCAACGTTGAAAAAAACCCAATTTATTACTTTTTTTTGTTCTTTTTTTATAAAGAGGCAAAGGAGATGCGTATCATGCCCTACCGAATTTAGAATTATTTATGATTCTTAATATTTTTTTTTATCTTCACGCTGTATCCCGCACATAGCAGGGTAGGCAGAGGGAACCTGAGAACCGACGTGTTAAGACACTCCGTTCTCTTAAGACTTCCGTTCGGAAAGTGGGTTTCCGCCGAATTTAGGCATTGGTTGTTGAGTGGCGGTACTAAGCGCCGCACTTCGTATTTATTTACGCTACAAAATTATGTTGATCTAAAGAATTAAAAATAATAACAGCTTCACGCTTTATCCCACATAACGGGGTAGTCAAATAACACCTGTTAGGTTACTATTTTATGCACCTTTACTATTTATCTATTATTTCCTGAAACAACCACACTCCAAATTTCATACTTGCTAATCATTCTTACCTCTGTCAGATACACTCACAGAGAACTCTGGCGGTTCATGGGATCTTAATCTATATATAGATCAATTATACTATGAACGGAGTGTCTTGTCACTAGGGTCTCTCCAACTACTGCTATGGGAAATAAAGCGTGAAATTGCTTTTATTATATAAACAATTGCAAAAACAATGGAAGTCGAATGAAACGCCATATTATAAGTAAAATAATATAAAAACAGTAATAAAATATATTGTGCATATAAATATAAACACATTGTTTACAAAAGTAACTACAATATTTATATTTCAATGCCTGTTAAGGTTACTGACTGGAAACGCGATTGGTTGTGGGTTCGATTCTCACTAGAAGAACGATTATTATTGATTTTTGAGTTCCGCCACTCAGCATGCAATGCCTTGATTCGACGGAAAGTGGGGAACGGTAATGTTAAAAGGACGTAGTGTCTTAACACTATAGTTCTCAGGTTCCCTCTGTCTACCCTACTATGTGCGGTATACAGCGTGAAGCTAAAAAAATGATTCTCGGTCTGATAAGACAAAGCGCGGCGTTGAGTTCCGCCATATACACATTTTTAAGGCGATCGATCAAGGGGGTGTTTAACTATGGTTGCCTATGTATATGCTAGAAATTTGTATATATAAATAATTAACATTTTAACATAAAAGTAAACCGACTCTAAAAAACTGCTGTAAAAATTACAATAATTACGAATAACTCGAAAACTATCTACTTGTCAGATCTTAACTAAATTTAAATAGAACCACATTAGAAACACTAGCTATCATATAAAAAGAGAATCATCAAATTTGGTTCCCCCATTAAAAAATTATGCGGTAACACACATACACACAAACAACACACACAAAGAACAAAAAATGCGACTGAACCAATTCTTTAAATTTAGGAAGCAAATAAAGTAAGCTATAAAAGCTAGTTATGTGTTATATATTTGAAATATGCTAACTAAGTACTTTCATTTGACACCCCACACGGAACCCATCAATGATTTTTTTCTTTTTATTCATGATGTAATTTCCTCTAGAAGGCGCCTTATTGAATTAAGAGTGACGTCACTTATCTAAGAACACTTGGAATATCAATATCTATCTAACGTCACCTTAATAATATAATTCGGTCCAGGGGTTTGGAAGATATCAGGTAATAAAGAATATTACAAACATACATGATACGCATAAAAAACATAACCCTCCTCTGACAGTCGGGTAAAAACAGTCGAAAAGTTATAAAATTAATCTTTTTTTAAATTCGGTTTACCATAAAACCGTTTCACGCCGCCATTTTACGTACAATACTGTTTCAAAAAAAGACCATTCCAAATTCAAATCTGCCGCGCTTTATTTTTTTTCTTTTACAATAATTTAAGGCGACGGCGTACGATAAAGTGTTTACCGACTTATTTGCTTCCAAACTGTTATTTATTATAATGAGGTTTTAATGTTCGTTTTATGTTCTTTTAAATATAAAGTATTTATATATTTTTATATATATAACGCCTGTCGTGGCATAGAGGCACAAGCATGCGACTGTTATGGGTTCGATTCCCACTCCGGGAAATGTAAAAGTTTAGTATTTTCATTTCCTGGGTTTGGTTAATAAGGTAAAGCGCGGCGTTGAGTTCTGCTACTCAGCACGCAATGTCTCAATTCGACGAAAAGTGGGGAACGGAGTGTCTTAATACGTCGGTTCTCAAATTCCCTCTGCCTACCCTGCTATATGCGGGATACAACGTGAAGCTGAAAAAAAATGTGTGCCTCTTGTAACCGATTACAAAAAGGACGGAAGGAAGGACTCGACTATATTTGTTTTATGTGTGTTCCCGATTAGCTTTTTATTGGGTGAAACAATTTTGATAATTCTTTTTTTATATGATAGTTAACTTAGTTAGTGTTGCTTATGAACCTATTTAAATATAATTAATATCGGAAGAGTAGTTTTCGAGTTATTCGTAACAATTTGTGTTTTTAGTGCATTTTATTTGATATCAGTTATCTTTTTTTTATGTGTAGCCAAATTACACAAAATCTGTATAAATTGTAGTCTATGTGTTATTCTGATCTACAAGCTATATTACTGTAAAGTTTCATCTAGGTACGTTCAGTAGTTTTTGCGTGAAAGACTAATAAATATACTCACAAAGTTTTGTAGTTATAATATTAGTAGGGTTTTAAAACACCATTTGGTAAAGTAATTAGTAGACAAAATTTTGAGTTTTTGGTCTCACGAAAGATTATATAGATATGTATAAGAACGAATCATTTATTAAACTTTGGGTTCTTTATATTTATTGGTGTTGCCGTTGACGCGTTAACAACGCGTTGTCTTTAGCAATGTATATCTCACTTTATATAAACATGGATATCAAATCATGATAGTGTGTGTAACATTTATTTTATTATATTAATATACTTTTATACATTATTTTAAAAACATATTATTATTCTGCATCCCTTCGCTATATAAACTATAAGTGTGCCAAGTTTCATGCTCCTGTATCCGCGTAATTTTCGTAAGAATGGATACAATATTTTTGCTTCACGTATTTATATATAGATATAAATAAAGTTAAGTTAAGTTTTTTCATTACCACACGGAACCCAAATAAAAACGTAGTGATAAATAATATCGTTTCGTTCGTGTACATCTTTTGAGAAGAAATTATCACATTTGTTAGTATCTAACGAAATTATATAGGATGTTTGCTTAATTGAGATTTTAATATAAAAGTAAATTGACTGACTTATTACGAATAACTCAAAAACTACTTGTCAGATCATAACTAAATTTAAATAGGACCTCATTAGAAGCCTGTTTTCTTTTATTGTTAAAATATTATATATAATTATTTATAATTATTTTTTTTTAAGTAACTAATAATTTCTGACTCGTCACATTCAATCCGACGGGAAGCGAATATCCCAGAAACTAATTCTGACGAGAAAAGCCTGCAAAATTTGTAATTGTTAAAAATAATATTTCTAAGTAATACATTTATTTAATATACACATATGTTATATGTATGGTACGCGACAGGTTGTGGGTTCGATTCCCACTCCAGGAAATGGAATTTTTCAATTTCCTGGGCTTGGTAACAAGGCAAAATGCGGCGTTAAGTTCCGCCACTCAGCACGCAATGACTCAATTTGGCGCAAAGTGGTAAACAGAGTGTCTTAACACTAGGTTCCCTCTACCTACCCTGCTATATGCGGGATACAGCGTGAAGCTATGTATATATTAAATTTGGTGTATGGATAGAGAGACCTTATTTAAGCGCGGCACTGAGTTTTGCCACTCAACACGAACTATATTGATTTCGTGCGTGAAAGTGGATTGTCTTGATTCCCTTTAACTAACCTGCTATGCGGGATAGCGTGAAGCTGCTGAAAATATATGATAATTGCTAAATAGCATTTTTATAAAACTTATATCTACAGTGATGCAAACAACAATTATAAGTTGTAACAAATGTATAAGAATTTCAACATAGTTGGATAAGAACTCATGACTTAGTGTTTCAAAGCGTTTTGCAAGAGGCGCGGGTACGAGTCCCACTACATTCACAAAAAAATATAGGTTTTCTAAAAACATTTTTAGAAAACGGCTTATGGCTTAGTGGTCAGAGCAAATGGACGGTTTCCAAGTGGCGCAGCTTCAAGTCCTGTTACATTAAAAAAATATATACTTTATCTAAAATATTTTTCATATCCAAAGTATGTGATCTAACTATCAAAAAAAATTTTAAATAAATAAAAAAAACAATAATTTTAATAACTCACTTAAAATGAACACCATATATAATAAACAATAATCACAACGCCCCTGCATTAAAAAAAGCAAAATCCACCCCTCCCTTTCTAACACTTGCTAATAACCTCACCTATCTCTTTCTAAAATTAAAAATGGTGGAATAATACCACCAAATTATCGTGAACTAATTTAAAATGGGGTTTTTATGGTGTTGGGGATCAATATAGAATGGGTAATCTCGCCCTAGTCTAATAGAAATCATGTAATTTACATGGGCACCGTAAAATAATAATTATCTTTTAGTTTTTGGGCCTTTTTTGGCTTTTCTGTCAATAGGCAGTAGTGTAACCATGATTATCTATATATAAATACGTGAGGCAAAAACTTTG
>JAKGSA010000721.1:113978-177583 GCA_033558755.1 Philaethria dido
GCAACAGGTTGTGGATTCGATTCCCACTCCAGGAAATGAAAATATTAATATTTAGTATTTTCATTTCCTAGGTCTGGTAATAAGGCAAAGCGTGTCCGCCACTCATTACGCAATGCCTTAATTCGGTGATAAGTGGTGAACAAAAATGTTAAAAGAGAACGGAGTGTCTTAACACCAGGTAGCTATTATCTTATTATTTATGCTAAGCGTGAAGCTAAAATATCATGTATTTTAATTACTTTAACACATGACGGTATGTCTTGCGATGTTATTGTTGTAATTATCTAAATTATTATCATTTCTCCGCTGTGAACTCACTCACTCTTTATAGATATATAGATGCGCTGCGTAAAGTTCCTTCACACACGCAATATCTTCAATTTGGGGAGAAAATGGTAAACAGTACCTGAACACTGACTACCCTGCTATGTGGAATAAAACGTGAAGCTGTAAACAATATAGATACAATTAGATTTAACATATATTTTTTTAGCTTCACGCTGTATCCCGCATATAGCAAGATAGGCAGAGGGAACTTGAGAACCTAGTGTTAAGACACTCCGTTCCCCACTTTCCGCCGAATTGAGATAGATTTAACATGCAATATCTTGAAATTGGATGATCGTATAGAACGGAGAGTTTAGACACTAGATTCTCTTTATTATCTTGTTATTTACGACAGCGTGAAGCTAAATCATGTATTTTAATTATTCTAACACGTAGTGGTGTGTTTTGCGATGTATTGTTAATAATTATTGCAAAAGTAACATTTTGCTTACATTTGTTCTGGTTTGACGCGTTAGATGAGTATCGTGGTGTGTTCATGTTTTGTAGGACTTTAATTATAATTCATATATCATATCATGTTTAAGGCTTTTTTAAAGTTTTCATTAGATTATATTGATGCTAATAAGATCTATGCTTTCGTTCTGTACCGCATAGGCTCAAGCGTGCAACTGTAAACGCTACAGGTTCGATTTCCAAACAGGAAGAGAAATAATATTTAGTATTTTCATTTCCTGGGTCGGGTAACAAGGCAAAGCACGGCGTTGAGTTCCGCTACTCAGCACGCAATGCCTCAATTCGGCGGAAAGTGGGGAACAGAACGGTGTGTACTAATACTAGGTTCCCTCTGCCTACCCTGCTATATGCGGGATACAGCGTGAAACTAAAAAAAATGTTTTAAAATTAATAAACCATGTTAATATAAATAAAAATTGGAAGAAAAATTATATTTAAACTATACGTTTCCTCACTCTTTAAGAGCTGTACACTAAAACGCTATGATAAACGGAAAGCAGAGAGAATTAACATCTTTATAATCTGTATATGAATAAAGCGTAATATTTTTTCTTGTTTTTTGTTAGCTCCACGCTGTATCCCGCATTTAGCAGGGTAGGCAAAGAGAACCTGAGAACCACCTGACGCATTGCGTGCCAAGTGTCGTAACTCAACGCTAGAAAATGAAACCTTACCTTACTTTACTTTATTTTGTAACCTTATAACAACGCGCGGTGTTAAGTTCCGCCACTCAACACGTGTCTTGACACTAAATTGTATCTAGCTACCCTGCTATTCGTGAAAAACGTGAAGCTGCCATTTTATTTTATAATTTAATTAACAAAACAAATATTACTTACTGTCATGTATTTGACATACACTTGACTTAACTACTTACCTTAAGACAACTCAAGATACTCCGTTCCCCACTTTCCGACGAATTGATAAAAATAATATTTCTAGCACGTATTTCAAAGACGGCATTAGTAGAATCTTTTAAAATATGGTTAGGTAGAGAGAGGCGCGCGGACAGTGGAGGTGAACGTTAATGCGCATTTTAAAGGGGCCCTTTAAACCTACACGTTGTGTCGTAAGTCCCCGGTACTCTCCACATTCTTCTCTCTGCAACACGATGGGCACCCGCACTGTGAATCCATGGATTGCTGAGCAGTTTCTTCTCTTCTTTTTAAACTATTTTTGTGTCCCCCCTCTAAGTAAGAGCATTTGGGGTATCTTTTTTTTAGCTTTTAGTGACGGAACTCAACGCCGCGTTTTAGCTTACTAGAAAGGAGATAAACACTAAAACGCAACATAAAACGGAGTGTCTAAGCACTAAATTCACCTATTCTAAAATGCATGAAGCAATAAAATGAATATTGCAATACCATATATCTTCACCTTTAGACTCAATAGTAAATTACTAAGACCACCCATATTCAAAGCACCGCCTTACCGCAGGTAAGTGATGAAAAAAAACGTTTTTTTTTGTTAAAAAAAAAAAGAAAAAGTTTTTATTTAAAAAAAAAATGAAAAAGGACACCGCGTATCATAAATTTCAACTAATAGACTAGGAGACGTCAAAATATTTTGTATACAAAAGGTTGAGGTTGTGAATCGACTTTTTGGTTTTTTTTTAGAGCCTTTAGTGACGGAGCTTAACGCCGCGTTTTAGCTTACTAGACCGGAGATAAACACTATTTAACTGTAGATAAAAATGATACATATATACACAGCTTCACGCTGTATCCCGCATATAGCAGGGTAGGCAGAGGGAACCTAGTGTTAAGACACTCCGTTCACTTTCCGCCCGAAACATTGCGTCATGTATGGCGTAACTCAACACCGCGCTTTCAAAGAAGTTTAAATGAACAAATATTAAATTAATTATTTAAGAAATGCGGTCAGCTTGACCGGACGTCTGTTGTTGTGGTCAAATTATAATATGTGTACAAAAATATTGTAAATATATAATTTTGTTTGTCTGTCTCAATGGTTTAGTGGCTTTTGCTTTGAATATGTAATAAAAAAAATAATTGAATGCATAGCAGGGTAGGCAGTGAACCTGGTGTTAAGACACTCCGTTCACCGCTTTTTGCCCGCAATCAAGATAATAGGTTATAGGTAAGTATAGGTGCATACATACATATATAGCTTCACGCTGGATCCCGCATATAGCAGGATAGGCAGAGGGAACCTAGTGTTAAGACGCTCCGTTCCCCACTTTCCGCGGAATTGAAGCATTGCGTGCTGAGTGACGGAACTCAACGCCACGCTTTGCCTTGTTACCAAGCCCATGAAATGAAAAATTCCGTTTTCTGGAGTGGAAATCGAAACCACAACCTGTCGCATTTACAGTCGTACGCTTGTACCTCTGCGCCACGACAGGCGTTTAAAAAGACTAGAATGTCTTAATAATGCCATTGAAGTAATAATATACTAAATTATAGATCAAATAGAAATACGATAGTTGATAAGATTGATTTGGTAACCAGACAATTGAAACGGTGAGTGCAGAAACAACGTAAGTCACAAAAAATGCAAAAATTCATAACCGATTTAAACTAGTTTAGAAAGGCAAGATGCGTGTTGAGTATAGAAACCACTAAAATTTGAAAATCCGGACTTACGTTGTTTCTGCACTCACCGATTGAATCAGAGAACGGAGTGTCTTGACACTAGGCTTTTTCTGCCTACCACTGTCATACAGAAAGAAAGAGATAAGCTAAAAAAAACACGATTATGCAAAGCCTGATCAGCTCTTCATAAATTAGAGGTATTAAATAATTAATAACTACATCGTAATCGGTTCATTCGTTTAGTTAAACTTATAATTGCTCTTTTTGTATCGGGGGTAAGTTACAAATTTTGGAACAAGTAGTGACATCTATTAGCGAAAAGTATAACATAACACGAAAACACTATTTACTTGCCCTATTTTTCTTTATCTTCACGCTGTATCCCACACATAGCAGGGTATACAGAAGAAACCTAGTGTTAAGACACTCTGTTCTCTTAATATTCCCGTTCCCCACTTCACTTAAAGCACTAAGTGACGAGCGTAACTCAACACCACGATTTGCCTTGTTACCAGAGCTAGAAAACGAAACCTTACTTGGAATAATTAAGATTTTAACAAAAAATTAAAATATCTGTATAATTAAGATTTTAACAAAAAAATAATTTTTTGTTAAAATCTTAATTGGAATAATTAAGATTTTAACAAAAAATTATTTTATCTGGCGATAAATAAAATGCTCTAAAAAATATGATATTTACGAAAAACTCAAAAGCTGCTTGTCAGATCTCAACTAAAATTAAATGGGACCACATCCGAAACACTACTATGACATAATAAAGAATTATCAAAATTGATACAGCCGGTAGTAAGGTATGTGATAATATACATTAAAAAAATTGTTGAATCGATAACCTTTCATAGCTAAATCTTTTTTAAAGCCGGTTAAAATTGCAAACAGAAAAAGTGGAAGAAAGTAGCTAAGCTATTTTACTATTGTCAAAGCAATGCCATCTAGCGGCAAGTAGTAAGTATTTTAAAAACTTTAGTGGAAGTACATTTTCTATTTCAAAAGCGACATCTATTGATTTGATGTTGATACTTAAATCGTTTAAAAGATGGCGTTTACGGAACTCTCTGTATTTTAACTACTCTATGTAGTTTTTAAAATAGCGTTTAGTTCCTGTATCCTAAATTATTCTATTTATACGTGAAACGAAATCTGTCACTGTTTACAAAAATTGTGCTGACGATGAAGTATGAAATTAGGCATATTTTTTTTTATGGATAACGGATGGCAAGCGAGCAGAAGGACCACTTGATGGTACGTGGTTACCTTCGCCCATGAACATCTACAACACCAGAGATGTTATAGATGCGTTGCCAACCTAGAGGATACAGATGGAAGGGAGGACAATGTAGTAGTCCGCTGTCAGAACCACAATTTGGGGAAAGGATGGATGGGAAAGGGAAAAACCTGGCTTACATGCCATCGAACTGGAACACATCTTTAGATATTTGGCGGTTCGTCTTTGGCTTGAGAGTGATCGCGAGCCAGACGGAGGATGAACCTCCTACCAGCTTACATCTTCTACTAGTTTATATGGCGAAGAAATTTCGAAAGCCAATATTATTTAAAATAATGTACTGGAAATAGATTATATTAATAAAATTAGGGAAGCCAGTATATATTTAGGGAATCCGATTTATATTTAGGGAAGCCGGTATATATTTAAGGAAGCGGGTATACTCGTATATTTAGGGAAGCCGGCATATATTTGTTTTTTATTTCAATTTCACTATCGTATTTTTTAGTTACTTTAAAAATACAAGATTTATATTTAAACCGCTTAAATTAAGATAATATCCAATCCATAACTTATTTTTAATAGTTATTTTTCAAAATATACCTTTCAAGGGAAATGATAAAAAAATAAAACAAATACTTAATTTAACATTTTATAGATTCCTTAATTTCTAAACATAAAGAATACAATTTAAATCAGAAACAATTTTGAATTGGAATGCTTAAATAACCATAATTAAAATTTTTACAAAAAAAAATATCAACTTCAAGTAAAATGTAGTAAAAAGTACAATTATTACGAATAACTCAAAAACTACTCGTCAGATCTTAACTAAACTTTAAATGAGACCACATCAGAAGCGCTAGCTATCATATAACAAAAGAATCATCAAAATTAGTTCACCCAGTAAAAAGTTACGCAGCAACACATAAAAAACAGTCGAATTGAGACCTAATTTTTACCACCATTGTAGAACAAAGAATAAGAGAAAGCAATAGTCCAGGCTTCAAATCACATCATAGAAAATATTTAATTTAAATTAACCTGTTAATTGGGTATGACGAGATATTTCGTCATTCATAAAATCCTGCAATTGACATGACGACATTTTCCGTCATGTACATTAATCGTAATATATTGAACGCATTATGTTCTACATTGTTGTTATCTATTAAATCTCAGAGTGGTTATAAAGGGTGTCCCAAAATTAACGCAAGATTTGACTTTGCCGCCATTTGCTATTATATTCATTATTCATTCGCTATTAAAAGACTAAAATGGCATTTTCTATTTAATTCAAATCTTGCGTTAATTTTGGGAAACCCTATATATGCCATCATATTGACGATGCATCAAGAATTTTCATGTTCTTGCAATCTGTAGCTGGATTACAAAAATTTATTCCCCCATTAACAGGTTAAAGTGACCAAAAAAATCATATGCCTCTTCGCCACGACGGCAGTACTTACCTTGTTTTATATATATATTATATTTAAAATTAATCCCTTATTTTATTTAAGTATTATTTCTATCTCTCTCTAATTAACATTAAAAGAAAGAGATAGCAATATAAATGAATTTAATTAAACATTTTTCACTTTTTTTGCTTTATTATATAATGTATCCGTATAGAGCGTGAATATATTGATAAATCAACATTTATATTTTTTTAAATATTAAAAAGGCATTAGAATTACTTATGTCGTAAAAAAAAATAATCAAAAAAATTAACTAAAAATGATATATTCTCGATTTATCAATATATTAATATTAATCATGACAGTTACAGGTTCAATTCACAAAAAAAAATTCAACATTTTTTTTCAACTTTAATGCTTCTTCTTCTTCCTCTTTCTATCAGATTCGCAATCAGTCCCACTCACATCCTGATATCCCTCCGCCCTCTGGCTCTCATAGTTCGGAGAGTTAACACCCTCTGTCTGTTGATAGTTCTCTGTAAAACTCTCTGAGAACTTTACGCTAAGTGATTCAGAGCCGAAGAATTTTATTTAAGTATTATTTCTATCTCTTTCTAATTAACAGTGAAAGAAAGAGACAGCAATTTAAATGAATTTAAGTAAACATTTTTTACTTTTTTTACTTTATTATATAATATATCCTTAAACAGCGTGAATATGTTGATAAATCGACATTTATATTTTTTTAAATATTAAAGGAAATTAGAATTTAATAATTTATATAATAAAAAAAATCCAAAAAATGAACTAAAAAGTATATATTCTCATTTATCAACATATACACATTAAACACGATAGGTACAGGTTCAAATCCCAAAAAAAAAATTTTTTTTTTTAAGAATGTCAATGCTTCTTCTTTTTCTTCTTTCTCTTCCTATCATATTCGCAGTCAATCCCACTCAAATCCTGATATCCCTCCGCCCTCTGGCTCTCATAATTCGGAAAGTTAACACCCTCCGTCTGTTGATAGTTCTCTGTAAAACTCTCCGAGAACTTCGCGCTAAGTGACTCGGAGCCGAAGAATTTATTGGTGAAATTGTCTTTTTGTAAATTTTGATATTTTTCGTTGTTAGGATATATGGTGTGCAGTATGTTGGTGGCGAGCGCTACGGGGGAGGCGGGATACGCCTGTTGTATCGGTCAGAACTTCAAATCCTGTGGAAAGGTAAATAACACACATATAATAACATTATAAACAATAACAAATATAATAAGGCAAAGCTTAATTCGTCGGAAAGTGGATAACGGAGTGTCTTAACACTAGGTTGCCTCTGCCTACCCTGCTATATGCGGGATACAGCGTGAAGCTGTGTATGTATGTTTGTATGTAATCAATATACTTATATAATAACAATAATAATTTATTGATTTTAACAAAAAAAAAACGACTCCAAATTAAAATGTGATGTGAAAAAGTGTACATAGATACAATATATCAAATATTGTATCTATCTACACTCACACAAAGTTACATACATGTTGCCATGTCAAAATATACTTTACACGTCACTATTAATATAATCATAGCATTAGGGTGTCCCATAAGTCTTTTGCTTTTTTTTGATGCAAAACGAATACGATGATATTTGTTGTTTAAGGTTGATTTATAAAATTATGCAGGAACGGTTATGTTCTATAACTCTTTCTCCATCTCTCAGGAAGCTTTATTATGCCATTTTTCCAAAATTATTTAGGTTTTCTTTTAAAATATTCATCTAGGTGCGGTTTTTATTTCCCTTATACATTTGAAAGATTTACCGAGTAGATAATTTTTTAAAGTGAGAAACAAGTAATAATCGGAGGGAGCAAAGTCTGAATACGAAGATTTAGGTAAAAGAACTCAAACAAATTGTCATTTTTGCCTTATATGCGGTCTTGCGCTGTCGTGATAGGATACGACACCTCGTCGGTTCGCCAATTCTGGCCGTTTTTCTGCTATGGCGGCTTTTAATAGATCCAGTTGTTTGCAATATTTGTCAGCATTGATTGTATTATCTAACGGAAGAATTCAAGTCAAGTGCAGTCTTGGTAATGTCCGTATCCATTGTTGTAGGGCGGCCGCTGCGGTCTTCATCTTGTAAGTCAAGATTGCCATTTTAAAATTCTTAAGCCAATTGCTGACGGTCTTAATAGTCGTAGCATCACTCCCGTAAACGGTGTAAATCTCGTATATAGTGCCTTTTACACTATTGCCTTTTAAAAATAATGAATCATTACATGCTGTAAATGTACCTTTTGGCTCTCCATATTAAACTGCGTAGAAAAACATTAAAAAGAGACTATTTCATCAAAAAAATGTACTTTGACAGAGTTCTGGGATGACCGAAACCGATGCCATAAACAGCTAAAAGATAAGTTTGCGTAATAATTGAAACACAGCCAGTTAAACATTCATAGTGAAGCGCGGAAGAAACTTATGGGACAACCTAATATACGAGTATACAATCCATATCCTCAGAACTCACCTTAATAGCTTGCGGTAGGTCCGGTAATCTCATATCTCTCAACTGCTGTGGTAAATTCATGCTTTTTACCGCGGATACTGCACGAGCTGGTGCTGCTGATATACCTGCCTGTAAAAAGAAGAAATTTCTTAGCATTTTATGGTGGTGGTCAAATAAAGGGCCCCTTACCCATATCAAGGGCTATAATGAACATAAATTGAAAAAATATGATTTTAGCTCATCAAAAAATTTTTTAAATTTAGACAGGCCTGATTAAGCCTCTAATCCACTCTACCCCACTCTCCCCACTTACCTCGGCCTTCTGCATTTTATTCTGCTCATGCAATCTACACAGTATATCAGACATGTTAGTCTGCAACACCATGCCACCCATCACGAGCTCGTCCAGGACCTGGTGTGCAGCGTCAGCATGGAATATTAGGTCCAGTTCACACACATTCTCAAAACATTTGTCTAAAGTTTCTACGAACACCTGGAAGTAAAAAAAATATATACATACCAGTTGTTGAAACATAAAATAAATTAATTGTATAATGTAAGTCACTTGGCTTTTATTTATCTTCATGCTGTATCCCGCACATAGCAGAAGTGGCAGAGGCAACCTGAGAACCGACGTGTTAAGACACTCCGTACCCCACTTTTCGCCGAAATGTGGCATTGCGTGCTGAGTGGCGGAACTCAACGCCGCGCTTTGCCTTGTTACCAAACCTAGGACATGAAAATATTAAACTTTTTACATTTCCTGGAGTGGGAATCGAACCCACAACAAAAAAAAGAATAATTTCATACAAATATAGCTTCGAGTTTGCTTGAACTATACAGTAAAATCCCATTTTTTTCATTCCCATAGGAATTTCGAGAAATCCTGTCTGAGTGCCTCCCTACACTCCCCGCATCCCTACATGCCAGGTTTCATGTTTCTATGTGCAGTAGTTTTCTGTATGTTGTTGGTCAGTCACTCAGTAATGCCAAAGTTTATATATATATAAAGGTTGCAAATATGAATGTACCTGAATTAGATCTAAAATTCCAAGTTCACTTTCAGATGAATCCACACAGAACACAAAGTACAGTGTTGCATAATGTCTATATATTAACTTATAGTCTGATCCACCGATGAGGCTGAAAATGAATTTAAAAAGCATGCTAAATTATTCCCTTGTTCAATTTTATGCAAAGTATATAAAAATATTTTTATTTATAGGAAAAACTAGGCAAAATAGCTTTTGGGTGTACGATTTTGAGCTATTGGGCACTTAATAGTAAGTTATCACTACCGCTCACAATCTTGTGTAACACCAGGGGAGCTACAGATGCATTGCCTTGTTTAAGGTAGGTAGATACATATTAAAGTAACAACCACAACAACAGTTATAAATAGCAAAATTAAAATCAAAATATTCTTTATTCAAATAGGCTATTACAAGCACTTTCGAATCATCAAAGATGTCAGTCCTAATGGAAACTACCACCGGTTCGGAAGGCAGTTCTGTTGAGAAGAGCCAGCAAGAAACTCAACAGTTGCTCTTTTGGAATAAAATTTTACAATAAATATACAACTATGGTGAGCTCCGTGTGACTCCCGGGTGAGCATCAACAGCATTTAATTCCACACATTAACATCATTATAGTATTCTTGGAGCACTGTTGTATACTTAGTAATTCACCCATTTTCTCTAACCAATAATACAAATAATATATAAATAAAATCTTATTTATTTTAATAGTGCTATAAGTTATACACACCTGCCTCCTTCTAGGAAATTGCAAACATTATCATCCCTTTTAGATACTAATTGAAAAGTTTCTTTTATAATTTGTTGTTGCATATCTTCATTCTGTAAACAACATGTATCTTTGATTTTCTTTGGATACTTAAATTTTTACACATATTAAAAGCGCAGCATTGAGTTCTGCCACTCAGCACGCAATGCCTCAATTCAGTGGAAAGTGGGGAATGGAGTGTCTTAACACTAGGTTCCCTCTGCCTACCATGCTATATGCAAGATACAGCATGAAGCTATGTATGTATGTATGTATTAAAATTGACTATTTTTAATTAGATTAATTGCATACATTTTAGTATTCAGAAATAACCCAACGTTTCGAAATCTTAATAATAGTCTGTAAACAACTATTTTATCTATACACCACTAAAGAGTCATGATGGTACTAGATCGTGATTCGTGATTGTGTGTTCGTCATACAACGCAACATTGGCGAAGTGATTTGTGCTCAACTGGCACGTTCGAAGCGCCATAGTTAAAGAACTGAACTGAGTAATTATGGTAGCTTAGTATCTGAATGTCTCTACATACTTTATCCAGCATAGCAGGGTAGTTACAGAGAACCTAGGGTCAACACCCTCTATTTGCTGTTTTCCGCCCAAATTCAAGTCATTACGTGTTAAGTGGCGGAACTCAACGCCGCACTTTTTCTTAACACAGCGGAGAAATAGAAATAATATAATCATGTTTACAGTCAGACGCTATTCCACTGCGACCCAAACGCCTCTATATCTAAATGGGTTAATTTATAAAAGTTCTTTGTATACATTTCTACTTTCACTTACAAAATATTGATAGAATTTTGATAATCTCGGCTTGCCATGGTTATTGAACACTAATATAGCTTTAATCATTGTGCATTTAATTATATTAATCTACTTAAAGTAACAGTAACTTCATTTAAAATATATATATCTTAAATAGTTGAATGAGTTGAAATTTTTATTAAAAATACTCCCATCGATTTCTCGATAGTGTATAATTTGACATAATTTTGACAGATATAGTGTCATCATTGCAACGCGGTTTCTTTTATAAGCAAATTGATTAAATTAATTTACATTTTAATAGAGTTTTATCGTTTTTAATAGATATAAAGATATAATATTAATTTAATAAGAATTTAATAAAACTTGCATGTATCCAAAACATATTAAATTAATGTAATTAAAAACTTCACATAACTTATCTAATAATACAATTAAATCATTCTTAATTCTAACTGAGACATACTTTCAATTTTACTAATAACTTAAAAAAAGACATTACTTTATTTCAATAATATTCAAAAACACATTAAAATAATTAAATAAAAAATTTCAACTAACTTATCTGTGGCCCAACAAGTAGTGTAAAACTTTTTCTATTATCTATATGCGTCGCGCTCCAGCGGTCAGCGCAGCGATGTGCGGGTGTCACAAAAAGAAAATCGTAAAAAACTATACAATTATTGTGTGAAATAAACTATATTTACTGTTCCTCGTGTTTGTTATTATATAAATTATTGAATGGAACCGCGTTACAGTGGCGACGGCGTATTAACATTTTGATACAGGTCAGTGTTACTTTCATGGTGTTACTACACATTAAGTATCTTTATTTGGACACCGGGTTCTCCAGTGTCGTAGTTATAATACCACATTTAACTGCTGTTTTAATAAATATACTATATATAAAACAAAACATAATATTTCAAAAGATAATAGCTATTATTAAAAAAATACTCACCTACTTTTTAACTCGATTAAAAAGCGTTACAGTAATCTACTAAATAATCCCAAGGGTAGGAAGTCAGGAGCACTGTCGTTTACACTCACAAAGCAGCACGGAAGCCTTTTTTTTTGTATTTTCGCGCGTTTATAAACAATGGTGCAAAACTTTTTCTTATACCTCAATAATTGCATTTAAAACTTCCTTCATTTATAGTTTATAGGTATTTACTATTTAAATTTAAACATTATTAACTAATAAATATTATAAATATGATATTTGATTTAGATAGTCATTGTTATAATATTTTTTCCATTGTTTACTTGAGTGTTATCTTTTGACCTGTCAATGCTTAATCAGTTTTATTAATTTATTATTATATATTTTAAAGATATATTTAACTAAAAAAATAAAAGAAATGTATATTCTATTTAAATAATTATAATATTAAATTAATTTATTATATGTATAGTAACTTCATATTTTTTTTTATTTATTTATTGCTTAACATAAATCAATATATATTTTTTTTTACTGTTGAAATATACAAGCCATGTCTAAAATAATCTCAGTATTTGCATTATGTTTTAGCTATGGAAAGCTGAGTGAAAGTAGGCCAGTGGATAACTGTCACATATATATATATATACCTTTTTCAAATAATATTTATTGTTTTTTGATAAACAGTATAAAAAATTGTAAAATAAGTAATATTTATTGTATATATTATTAGATTTTTATATATATAGATTAAAAATTGAAAAAAGATAAAATTTTTATGTCGTAAAATAATACTTTTTTTTTAATTCATACATAATTTTTAATCTGTACCACAGATTAAAGGTTCTTTTTTTTAATCCATAACAAAAAATAGATTAAAAATGAGCTAGAATTGGTTTCACAAAAAACACAATTGTAATCAATTTAAATATTCAATTTTATATAAATCTAGATACTTTTTGCCGTCTTGACGAATTTTAACAAAAACAGAACAGCTATGATATAATGATTCATAGTTTTTTAATGAAAAAACCAATGTCATAAAAATTATCTTTATAATTGAAGAATTTAAAAAAACATTTATTCAGTTTAATGTTGCTTTTATAATCACAAAATACATACATAGCTTCATACTGTATCCCGCATATAGCAGGATAGGCAGAAGGAACTTAGCGTTAAGACACTCCGTTCTCCACTTTCCACCGAATTGAGGCATTGCGTGCTGAGTGGCGTAACACAACGCCGCGCTTTGCCGTGTTACCAAACCTAGGAAATGAAAATACTAAACTTTTAAATTTCCCGTAGTAAGAATCGAACCCACAACCTGTCGCGTTTACAATCTCACGCTTGTGCCTCTACGCCGCGACAGGCGCAAAATAGTTTTAACTAAAAAGTCTTGCTTATAATTCTTGTTATTTTAGTTATTTCTAACAAATATGTTAGAGATGAAAAGTATAATAACAACATTTAATATTTAATATAATTGTATAACATACAAAAATAGTCAAATTCATCAATTTGACACTCTTTCTTGTTTAAAGTCGTTCAATAATGATTTTAGGTCTACTATATAAAAATACGTGAAGCAAAAACTTTGTACTTCTTTTTACGAAAATTACGCAGACGGAGGAGCATGAAACTTGACACACTTATAGTTTATATAATGAAGGAGTGCAGAATGCTAATATTTTTTAAATAATGAATAAAAATAATATTAAATTAACAAAATACATGTAACACACACTATCATGGTTTGACATCCATGTTTATATAAAGTGACATATACATTGCTAAAGACAACGCGTTGTTAACGCGTCAACGGGGACTCTAGTATAACATATTTTAATACAAACGCAATTAAGATCGCCGTTAGAACTTATTACTGTGCGGTTAAAATACTGTTATTGAAACGAAGCCATATTAACCGCTGTTACACTTGTTTATATATTTATATAAGTATATATATTTCTATCTCGTTATAGTTATATTAGTGAATAGAATATATGGTTAAGATTATTATATAATTCGGCGGAAAGTGCTGGACGGAAATTGTTGAAAGAGAATGGAGTGTCTTAACACTAGGTTCTCTGGTTCCCTCTGCCTACCCTTCTATATGCGGGTTACAGCGTGAAGTTAAAAAAAAAATTTATATATAATTAGGATTTTAACAAAAAAGAAAACACACTTCAAATAAAGTGCCTGTCGTAGCGCAGAGGCACAAGCGTGCGACTGTAACCGCGACAGGTTGTGGGTTCGATAACCACTCTAGGAAATGAAAATATTAAATATAAATGTTTTTCATTTCCTAGCTCTGGTAACAAAGCAAAGCGCAGCGTTGAGTTCCACAGCACGCAACGCTTCGATCCGGCGGAAAGTGGGGAACGGAATTGTTGAAAGAATACGGAGTGTCTTAACACGTCGGTTCTCAGGTTCCCTCTGCCTACCCTGCTATATGCGGGATACAGCGTGAAGCTAAAAAAAAATAATGAAAAGAGAAAATCGATTTCAAATAAAATGCACTAAATACTACAATTATTACGAATAACACAAAAACTACTTGTCAGATCTTAACTAAATTATACTTATCAGCATGAAGAAGAAGAAAAGCATGCTATCGTGTAAAAAAATTTTCATCAAAATTGATTCACCCAATAAAAAGTTATGCGGTAACACACATAAAAAATACAGTCTTATTGAGAACCTCATCCTTTTTTTCAAATCGGGTAAACACATTCTAGAAACTAAAAGAATAATATATCTATAATAATACACCTTGACCTCGAAAAAGATTACAAAAGAATTGTAACATGCGTATTTTTAAATATATTACAACATATTATCGTTTCTCGACTAGGTAGATGCGTGGTGGGCGTTACTCCAGTTTGTAGGTCACTGGGATGGCGATTGTTGCTGGTTCGATTCCCACTCGAAGGATATATGCAAATTATTTCCACCACTCACTACGCATTGCCTCAATCCGGCGTAAAGTGGGGAACGGAATTGTTGAAAGACAACGGAGTGTCATAACACTAGGTTCCCTCTGCCTACCCTGCTATATGCGGGATACAGCATGAAGCCAAAAAAAGGATACTGAAATATATGTAATTAATCCGCTTAAAATAGTTCCATTTAATATGTGTAAAAATCGCGAAAGTCAAAGATCTCATTATACTATTATAGTTTGCAAGGTGGGCGCGACCCCCATTTGGTGTAGGTCAAGAAGTGGGTCAAAATAGTTTTTTAAGATTTTTTTTACATCGACAAATAGATACAGGTGAAGCTAATAAAAGCGTCTTAGTAACATTTTGTTCTCAATTCGACTGTATTATTATGTGTGTTACCGTATAACTTTTTATTGGGAAAACTAATTTTGATGATTCTTTTTTTTATGATAACTTTTAATGAAAAATTATCTTTTCGCGCATGCATCAAACGTACAAGCTTCCGAGTTCCGCCACTCAACACGCAATGCCTCAATTTGGCGGAAAGTGGGGAACGGAATTGTTGTAAGAGACTGAAGTGTCTTAACACTAGGTCCTCACTAGGTTCTCTAGGTTCTCTGCCTACCCTGCTATATGTGGGATACAGCGTGAAATTAAAAAAAAAAGTATTTGTTTTTGTTGATTAGCGGGACTTAACGCCGCGCTTTGTGTTAACAGTGCGGGGAAAATGAAAACTGACACTGTCAGTGTCCACTCTTGTAAAGCAAGGTAGTCAGAGAGAGTCCAATGTCCTTGACATACTCCACTTTTCGCTCTAACTTATTAAGACATTGTATTTTAAGTGGCGGAACTCAACGCCGCGCTTTGTCCTGACAGAACAACTTCTGTCCTCTTAATTCGACTACGTGACTATTATAGATTGCGTGGTGGGCGTGACTTCCAATTGGTGTAGGTCAGTTGGACGGCAATGTATCACGTGCTTGATTTTATTTATAGTTTACATCGTTTTATCTTAGTGAATTCGCAATTTCGCAATTTTACGTAATTTTGACATTTTATATGTAAATTTAGATATTATTAGTTAGGAGTTATGTGATGTAATATGTCTGGTGTTTGGCAGAGGTCGTGGGTTTGATAATCATGCGTTAATAGGATTCTCATTCGGGAGAATATATATATTAATATGAGAAGCAAAAACTTTGTATCCCTTTCTACGAAAATTACGCACACGGAGGAGCAAGAAACTTGGCAGACTTATAGTTTTTATAGCGAAGGAGTGCATAATGATATCTTTTTATAATAATACTTAAAAAGTATATTAGATTAATAAAATAAATGTAACACATTACCATGGATTGACATTCACGTTTATACAAAGTGACATATACATACATTGCTAAAGACAACGCGTTGTTAACACGGCAACGGGGACCCTAGTAGTTAGACCCTAGTAATAAAACGATGTCAAACTGTGCCACGATGGCCTCTTTGCTTCTTGCGAGTTACAATTATTATGATATATAGTATGAAGAACGAAATACTAAGAGGCAAAGTTTGGAAGTAGAGCTATATCTACTAACAAACTGCAAACAAACGAGCGTACAAAGTTTTCACATTTGAAACTACAATGGACCAAGTTAGAGTGCAGTTAAACTTAAGATATATTACATTAAAACTAATAATTTTGATTATAAATGATGTTAAATTTTAACAAGAAAAGAAAACTGTTTTTTTTATGGATAACGGATGGCAAACGAGCAGAAGGACCACCTGATGGTAAGTTGTTACCTTCGCCCATGAACATCTACACCACCAGAGATGTTGTAGAGGCGTTGCCTAGAGGATACAAATGGAAGGGGAGGATAATGTAGTAGTCCGCTATCGGAACCACCATTTGGGGAAAGGATGGATGGGAAAGTGGTCTGTCTCTAAATAATGCACTAAAACGTATAATAATTACGAATAACTCAAAAACTACTCGTCGGATCTCAATTAAATTTAAATGGAAACACATCATAACCTATAGCTATCACTTAAAAAAACAATAATCTAAATTGATTCCCCCAGTAAAGAGTTATATAACACACAAAAATACAGTCGATTTTATAATCTTATTCTTCTTTCGTCGATTTAATAATAGCAAAAATTGAAAGAAACCTTAAAAAAAAATGCGGAATATTCTAACAAGAACATGAAGTTTATGCTATGATAATACCAAGAAACTTCTTACCATTCTGTGGATTCGCCGTACAGATACTGGACCCATCGTTTTCCAAAAAGAGGAGGTCTGAGCAATGCTTTGCGAGCTCAAGTATAGGCTCAGGGGATCCCTTAAAAATGCATTAACGCACGCCTTCGTCTCCACTGTCTGACCTTCTCTGTCTACCTAACCAAAAAATATCTTTGAAAAGAATCTAATAAAATTGCTTTAGAAATATGTGCTCTTTTTTTAAATTGTAGTAGGAAGGTTGCAAACTGATGGTAAGTAGTTATCTTCGCCCATGTACATCTACAACACCAGAGGAGTTGTAAATGTGTTGCCGGCCTTGAGGGTGTAGCTAGAAGTGAACTGCTGATAGTTCTAGACAGTCCGAGATCTTTAAGTTGATTATATAGGGATTTCTTTTATATGAAAATTTCACGTTTATGTGTTGTGTGCTCTTTAGGGGAATTAGGCGGGCATTAAAAAAGCATTTCTCGAAATTCTTACGGAGAATAAGAACGAAGTGTCTTGACATGTCTATATACATATATAAAATGCTGGTGTTGCTGAATGTCTGGCAGACAACGTACAAACGAAACTACTGCACACAGACTGCTGACATGTGGCATGTAGGCTCCTCGGGGAGTGTAGGGGAGCACTAAGAGAGAATCTCGAAATTTTGTGGTCCACACACACACGAAGTCAGAAGTAGTTATAACCGGTAGGATACAGGTTCAATTCCTGCAACTAACTATTAACAATAAATAATATTTATTAGTCAAAGTTTCACGGAAATCATAAAAGCGTGTCAGGGTTGTAGTACACTATACATATATATGTATATATTTTATTTTAATATATTTTCCGTCACGTGAAATGAAGAAACAGAGCAACGATTGGTGCGTATCGAATAACAATCGTTGACATTGAGACGACCGTGACCGTTGATTGCTTACAGTTTGATATCTTATTCCTGCCAATTTGCAAGTATGGGAGTCCCACATAACCCCAATCAGGCTGGTACCCATAAAAAAAGTTTCCATAAGTTAAGAAGGGGCTTAACTCCGCCAATCTGTCGGTATGGGAGTCCCACATAAACCTGTCGAGTCCTGAATAGGGCTGGTACAAAAGAGTTTCCTTATGTTAAAAAGACTTTAATTCTGGCAATTTAAAAGGCTTGAGGCCTGTCGTGGCACAGAGACATGTTATGGGTTCGATTCCCACTTCAGGTATTGAAAATATTTATAATAATGAGTTTTTAGTCTTTTCATTTTCTCGCTCTGGTAACAAGGCAAAGAGCGTCATTGAGTTCCGTCACTCAGCACGCGATGCCTTTTTGACGCAATTCAGCGGAAAGTGGGGAACGGAAATGTTAAAAGAGAACGGAGTGTGTTAACACTAAAAGAATATGTCAAAAAATACTAAAAAAATATATCAAAAATATATCGTTATATTCCAACACTCAACACGTAATGTGCCAAAAAATTATAGAAGGGAGTGGCTTAAGGCTAGGTTCTTTGTTTAGGCAGCTATATGTAAACAAGCTAAAAAAATACTACAAAACATGTGACGTACATACATACAAAATATTTATTTAGGCACGAGGTGAGTAATGACAAGCAAACAATTTTAACATTTGAATAGAAATCGAGGCCATCGTGTCGCAGTGGGACAGGGTCTGACTGTAAACGCGATTGGTTGTGGGTTCGATTCCCACTTGAGGAATGATCATAAATAAATTATTTTTTTAACAAGACCTTTGATTTTCGCGATTTGTACACACATTAAATGAAACTATTTTAACCGGAACAGGTATACCTGTAACAAGGACTACTGTTTCGGTTACAGTCCGGTTTCCAAAAATGTATTTCCGAATACTAAAATATACGCGATTAAAGAGGGATTGTGTTTTAGGAGAATCGGAACCATTTTCTCGGGAAATTTTTTAGGGTACAAATAAATAAGTGAGTCTAGCGAATTTTTCTGATTATTTTATTACATTTTTAAATATCACAATATTTTTTTTTAAATCACATACTGTCGACTTTTGGCACATTCGTGCAACTACTATTCGTGTTTTGAATTGGCGGGCAAGATGAAGCTCGGAATTTTCATCAGAAACAAAAAATTAAATACCGTTGTAATCGTCATATATTTCTATTCTATGTCAACCAAGAAAAAATAAAAAATATATTATAATTTATATTTTTTTCGCCTTTCTCTTTTAGGATAATCCCCTCCTTAATCCAGTTAAAATAGTTTCATATAATAATTTTCGGAAAAAACGGAGTGTCTTGACACTAGGTTCTCTCTGCTGCTGCTATAAGGGGTAACAGCGTGAAGCTACATTAAAATCACTGTTGCTATGGCGACATTATTTATCCAAATAGCAAAGAACGGAGTGTCACCAAGCTAATATATTAAAACATGTGACGTACATACATACAGACTATTTAGTTAGGCGTAACTAATGTCAGACAAATATTTTTTGTAATATTTGATATAGTTTTGCCGTAATATGTACGGCCGTCATTAAAATTAGGTAAAGATGTGTGTCGAATTATATTTGCTGGTATTTAAAGTTTAACATTTGAAAAAGTTGTTTTTTAAGTGAAATATAATATGGAACTTATAATCTTATATCTAAATATATAAAAGTCTTGCTTTATTGACTGACTGACAGATAACATGCTGGAAAAACTAGTGGCCGTATAAAGTAAGTTCCTTGGGGAGTGTAGGGGAGCAAAAGGGAGCAATAGGGAATTTCTCGCAATTACTACAGGATTTTATGGTATTTGAGATCATCTTGGCACATTATTATTCCAATATCATCC
Organism: Philaethria dido; assembly: GCA_033558755.1. NCBI lineage: Eukaryota > Metazoa > Arthropoda > Insecta > Lepidoptera > Nymphalidae > Philaethria > Philaethria dido. The sequence goes on from JAKGSA010000721.1 coordinate 134,000, forward strand.
ATACCATCTGGGAACGTGGCACTCCAATAGTGTGCGGTTACGTAGTATCTTCCTTCCACGTGCCACCAAATTAAAAAAAAACACCAGGCCATAAACGCGGCTGCAGACTATAAATTCAATGCCAATCGGGTGAACTACCATATTTGTATTCTTTTCATTTCTTTACTTCGGTAACTCAAAGCGTGGACTTGCGTCAATTACCAAGTGATGCTTCGAATTCAGATAGAAAATGAAGAAAGGAGTTTCTTAACACTGTAAAAAAATAGAAAACAAACCTGTCGAGGCGCAGAGGCACAAACGTGCGACTTGCGCGCGCGCCACAGGTTGTGGGTTCGATTGCCATCCCAGAAAATGGAATTTTTCATTTCCTGGGTATAGTAACAAGTCAAAGCGCGGCGTTGAGTTCCGTCACTCAGCACGCAATGCCTCAATTCGGCGGAAAGTGGGGAACGGAGAGTCTTAACACTAGGTTCCCTCTGTCTACCCTGCTATATGCAGGATACAGCGTGAAGCAATGTATGTATGTATGTATATAAAAAAAGGCCACGCAGAACAAACTTGCAATGGTGCGGTTATAAGCATAACAGTCGTTAGGCGGAGAGTGGAGAACGGAGTGCCATATCATTAAGAGAGCATCGTAAACTAAATGAAATAAATTTTACGTAACGCTTGGACGAAGTGATGTGGGCCGCTCTGTCTTCGTAAATTGCAAAATGGCCAAATACTTGGCATTTGAATATAATTTAAAAAAACTCCTTTTACTTTTTTTAAGATGTCACAGTCACACGTGTTATGTAATTTTTCGAAAATATACCTGTTTATAGTTTGATTATACATATATTTGATTGTCACGTATATTTTATATGGCATCTATTTTTTGGGTTTCGTAGCCCGAAAGAAAAACAGAACTGTCATAGGATCACGTTTTTGTTCGTCTGTCCGTCCGTCTGTCTGTCTGGGCCCGTTTTTCTGAGGAACGCGTAACGCGGAGGTCGAGTTGTAATTTTATATAAAATATTAATATGTGCAGTTTCTTGGAGGTAGTTAGATAAAAAAAATCAAACTCCTAAGTCAACCTAATTAAAATAAATGGACGTTTATCCCCAGCTTTTATAGCATATTTTGACCCTTTGACCCAGCGTAATCAAAACCTATTTAGCAACTGTCTCTATATAAAAATAAAAAAAATTAAGACATAAGGTAGAAATAAAATAAAAAATTGGTAATTGGTTCTATCACAGAAACTATTACTATGTATATATTTGTAGTTCATTTCATACAAAATTAGTATATACGCCAGCAAATCTAAGTCTGCGATTTTAAAAGTTGTCATGCTCGTACTTCCCGTCGACCTAGAATCATGAAATTTGGCAAGAAGCTATACTATATAGCAAAAGTAAAGGAAAAATCCGAAAATTGTATATTTGTTACCTACGAACTACAATACCTAACGAGAAGTATATGAAAACCTTGGGGAACCGATTCCTGTGACTTTTTCTTTTTCACGCTTTATCCTGCGTAACAGGATAAGTAGAAAGAACTTAATGTTAAGACACTCCGTTCCATGCGTACTGCCTAAATTTAAGAGAGCGTGTTGAGTTGCGGAACTCAATGCAGCGTCTGGTATCTGATAAGAGTCAGAGCGGAGAAATGAAAATTCTTTAAATATAACCATTTAATGGAGCGGGAATCAAATTCACAGCTATCGCGTTTACAGTCGTTGTACTGGGCTCTTTATTGACTTTATTATAGTTGGTTCGAATCCAGCGCCGAACGAATTATTTATATATAGGTCCAGAACCATCAATGTTCGAAACCAACTCACACTAGGCCGTAATCTTCTCATCTTAATATAATCTTTTCTTAGAATAATAAACTAGAGAGAGTGTCTATTTCTATCCGTTTTGACGCATTTCTTGTTATATAGTGAAACTAGCATCTGTTTTTGACCGACTTCAAAGATGAATGAAGCTCTCAATTAGACTGTATTGTTATGTGTTACCTATAATTTTTTACTGAGTGAACCAATTTAGATCATTATTTTTTTATGATAGCTCGTGCTTCTGATGTAGTCCCATAATTAAGTTAAATTAAGCTCTGACAAGTAGTTTTTGAGTTATTCGTAATAATTAAACTTTTTAGTGCATTTTATTTTTCCATTTCACATGTACACACATACATACATAGCTTCCGGCCGTATCCCGTATATAGCAGGGTAGACAGAGGGAACCTAGTGTTAAGACACTCCGTTCCCCACTTTCCGCCGATTTAAGGCATTGTGTGCTAAGTGGCGGAAATAAACGCTTAGCCTTGTTACCAAACCCAGAAAATGAAAAATTCCATTTCCTGGAGTGGGAATCGTATTCACAAGCTATCGCGTTTACAGTCGCACGCTTGTGCCTGTGCACCACTACAGGCGTTGTGAACACGTACATGTAAATATACAGAAAATATACATATAACCAGTTGATAATCCAAATAATTGATATTTCTTATACCTTATCGCCTGATTAGAAAATCTCCACTATATCGTAGTAAGATACCTATATCCCCTTTTCTGAATAGTATTATACCAACTTACCAATAAATAACTGGGAATAGGTCTGAAGCTAATTTGTACGCGATAGAGGTAGGCGCTAGAGGTATAACAGCAAAATTTTTCTATAATCTATTAAAAGTCTCAGCCAGTCTAGAACTATTATCAGTTAATTTCTAGCACGTATTTCGTAGTCGGCATTAGTATGATCTTTTCAAATTTTCTTAGGTAGAGCTCAGAGCGCGGGCAGTGTTGGTATATGTCCCTAAAAAATAGGGGATGTCCCTGTAACACCTACACTTGGGTGGTAAGTTCCAGTCAATCTCTAAACTCCTCTCTCTGTACCGCGATGGGTATCCAGATAGTCAATCCATGAACTGCTAAGAAGTTCTCATTCTGTCTAGACATTGTTGGATTTGAACCTATATCCCTCTTTTCTTACTCTGTATCTTACGTAATAACTGAATGAACAGACATATCTGCTATTGACATTATATACCGGGCGTCTTGCCAGAACTACTCACACTGTAGGTGTTTACCAGAGATTGTCAAATGTTTAGGAATTGGAAAATATTGGCAGAATTTTTAAAATTATATTCAGGTATGTTTCCAATTTTAAGTATTTTCACTAAGTTTTTATATTAAGTCGTATATTCATATATTTATAAAAATCTTTGTTATGAATCACTCCTACATATACATACATAGCTTCACGCTGTATCCCCCATATAGCAGGGTAGGCGGAGGGAGCCTAGTGTTAAGACACTCCGTTCCACACTTTCCGCCGAATTAAGGCATTGTGTGTTGAGTGGCGGAACTCAACGCCGCGTTTTGCCTTGCTACCAAACCCAGGAAATGGAAATACTAAACTTTTACATTTCCTGGAGTGGGAATCGAACCCACAACCTGTTGCGTTTACAGATATGCACTCTCATTCTCGACACTCGTATTTTTTATTTACGTGAGACAATATGGAGGGTAGCGGAGATAATTGTTTTTGATGATTTATAACAGGATCTTGGATTTGAAACCACTACCGTCTTACTAATTAGGCACACAGTAACTGCGTTACTTATTTAATTAGTTACCTTAACTGTTATTATTAGGTTTTCTTAACAGTCTATCCATTTATATATGAAACTCTTCCATTACTAAGTAACTAACATAACAACACACAGTCGACTATTGATCACAGATAATCAAAATTTGGCATATACATTCCCCGGGGAGTGTTGAGGAACACTAACATACATTTTGATTTAGCATTATATATTCAAGGAGTTTAGGAGAGCACTGACTGACTGAGTGACTGACAGATTTTTTTTTAATTCATTTTTAATAAATTCTTGCGGAAAGTGGAATAAACGGAGTGTTATGTAATATAATCCAAGCAAATAGAATTGCGATGTAAAGTCGTTATTAAATAATGAGTTTAATGTGCCAATATTAAAATGAAAAATATAGGTACATTCTAAGCTTTCCAACCTTTATAAAAAGTATAAAGGTTAAACTGTATACTGTAATATATATTTTTAAAGTTAACTCCTTGTAATATTTTTTTTTTTGCGGTGAATATACTTGTAAATTGTGATGAATAAAAATAATCTTCTTATTGTAAAACAAATAATGCCTTAAGTTATATTAATGTCGTTTTAAAATTATTAAAATTTGTTTTTATTAATAATAAAATACTAATTTTTTTTTTTTAAATACAAGCTTTTATTTTTCATTATGTGCTGTATTCCACAAATACTAAATTTTGTAAGCAAATTTTGTTTTTGCAATAGCCTGCTTACAAAAATATTAAATTCCGCCATCTTGTAGTGGCGGCCATTTTGGATTTACAATGGTGTAGAATATATTAAATGTTAATGTCGTCAGAACTAAAAGTGTGTACCAAATATCAGATTAATCCGTCAACAGGGAGGACGTCAAATTTTAATTACTAAATTTAACCCAAACAAACAAATAAATAACCAAACAGGGCAAACTAAATTAAAGTTCATTTTTAGAAAACGTATGAAAATTTGAACGCAGCGGGACTCGAACCCGCGCCTCTCGGAAACTGCCCACGCGCTTTGACCACTAAGCAATGCGTTCTTATGAAGCTCCGTCGAAATTCTTATATGCTTCTTACAACTTATTTATGTTGTTAGCATCTCTGTAGAGAGATGTTTTTCATCGTACTACCCAAAGGTTATTTCTAAGAAAAATCGTTTGGCAAGAGAGAATGCTATATAAAATAAACGTATATGAACGCAGCGGGACTCGAACCCGCGCCTTTTGGAAACCTTTTCGTTAATACGTTTTCTTAAAATGTTTTTATGTTTTTTTTAACGTTTAAATATCAAAAAGTAAATGAAAAGTGTAAAATACTTTAGTTAACGTGAATATAATGACTGTGTTTTTAAATACTTAATGATATGTGAGTAACAATCCCACGTTCACACTCCAATTGATTATTTTATGTTACAAGATAATTTCCAGAATTATAATTAAACCAACGAATGATGTTTATGTACATACAACTTTAAAATAAATTGTGGTTTAACACTTTACCCAGTATAGCAGGGTAGTCAGAAAGTGTCAAGACACTCCACTCGTCGCTTTCCGTCCGAATTCGATACATTGCGTGTTGAATGGCGGAACTCAACGCCGCGCTCTCCTGAAATCAAAATATTAGCGAGTATAGCGTCCAATATCGGAGTTCTGTTCAGTTCTTTGAATTCAAACGTGCCAGTTGAGCACAAATCAATTCGCCAATGTCGCGTTGTATGGAGGAACACACGAAGGAAGATTGGTCGGTAAAAAAAAATTAAACTATGCGATTTCGCATGTTTAAAAAGATCCAGTAACACTACAACTATCCTCCCCAATAATAAAATAAATATTTACAATATATATATATATATATATATTGTATATATTTAACTTCACGCTGTATCCCGCATATAGCAAGGTAGGCAGAGGGAATCTGAGAACCTAGTGTTAAGACACTCCGTTCTCTTACGACAATTCCGTTCCCCACTTTTTACAATATAGGGTTAGTAATGACCCCAAGATGGTAAAATATGATTTTTAGCTACTGTCATCGTCTTCATTATGACGGGTCATAACTATTTAAAAAAAATATTAGCATTGTCTATATCTATATATAAATCAATGTAAGAAATCTTACAACAAGCCGGCTCTAATTAATTTCAAAATTTGCACCTATGTCCGGATTCGATGACTATAGTATTTACAAACCATAAAAGTGATGTCCTTGCCAGGGCGACCTAAGCGATAAGAAAAAAAAATGTGTATGTGTTCCTTTTATTTTTTTATTTAAATTCAATTGTTTTTTATTATTATTTGAAGTATTTTTAATGACTAGACTAAGGATTTTTACGTCAATTATTAAAAAAAAAAATGTTTGAGAATCACTGTCATACGGAAATGCTTTAAGAAGTAAAGCGTGTTAATATTTGTCATAGTTTAACTTTATTCCAAACGTTATTTATTTTAACGCCTAACGCCTGTCGTGCGGCTGTGAACGCGACAGGTTGTGGGTTCGTTTCCCGCTACAGGAAATGTAAAAGTTTAATATTTTCATTCCCTGAACAAGGCAAATCGCGGCGTTTGTGGTGAACGGAGTGTCTTAACACTAGGTTATCTCTGACTTCCTGCTATGCGGGAAGAAACGTGACACTAAAAAAGAAATGATGTATTTAAATATCAGTATTCTTAATTTGACTTAATCGATTATTTTTAATTTACACCAAGAATTTGAAATTAAGTTTTTTTTTTGAGATAAAAGTTGTATCAATTTAAGTAATAATGTCAAGGTAATATTTTCGAAATTTTAACTGGTATTATTATTTTTATTTTTTGGACGTATTCGCCATGGTTTAGCTGTTTTATTAAATCTATACTAATATATAAAGCTGAAGAGTTTGTTTGTTTGTTTGACGCCTTAATCTTAGGAACTGCTGGGTCGAATTGGAAAATTATTTTTGCGTTGAATAGACCATTTATCGAGGAAGGTTTTAGGCTATATAACATTACGCTGCAACTATTAGGATCGAAGAAATATTGGAAAATGTGGAAAAAACGGTTGTGGAAAATCCTTGAGGGCTTCCGTTGCGTGCGCTGCGAAAACGGTTCAAGATACTAAAAATATATGTATGAAAGAATTGTATGTCATATATGATGAACTTTTATTGTTAATTTCCATTGGCCACGCGAGTGAAGTCGCGGGTTATAGCTAGTTAAATATAATATTTAAAAAAGCAGTTTCACGCTTTATCTCATGTAGCAGGGTAGTCGGAGAGAAACTAGTGTTAAGACACTATGTTCACCACTTTCCCTAATTTGAGACATTGCATATTAAGTGACGGAACTCAACGCCGCGCATTCTCATATGAATTCAATTAGAACTTTAAATATTAATAATTAATTTAATGAGGAAATTGTAAGTTCATATTTAACTAGAGATATATATTTTCATAAACAGATATTTTTTAACGGATTTCAAAAGAAGGGGTTTTACGGGGTGAATATGATAAGTGGAGTAACTGCTTCTGATGTCCCATTTAAATTTAGTTAAGATCTGATTCAGCATTTTATTTGAAGTCGGTTTTCTTTTTTGTTAAATTCCTAATTATTCTTATTAAAATAAATGTAATTGGGCTCCACTATCCTTTTTTTTGTTTTTACTCTTTTCCTCAATAATTTATACAATAAACAAAAAGAATTGTATTCCAAGAGTCTGTTCCCCAATATCCACTCATTTCTTTCTGGACTTTATGACTCTGCCCCATCATGTATTACGGTGTCTATGACTTGTAAATATATAAACCATAGACGTTATGTTATTCTGTTATGTTTCTATATTAAGCTATACTACAACGCCTATCTGGCACAGAGGCACAAGCGTGCGACTGTAAACGCGACAAGTTGTGGGTTCGATTCCCGCTCCAGGAAATGTAAAAGTTTAGTATTTTGATTTCCTGGGTTTGGTAACAAGGCAAAGCGACAAGCCTCAATTCGACGGAAAATGGGGAACGGAGTGTCTTAACACGTCGGTTCTTAGATTCCCTCTGCCTACTCTGCTGTATGCGGGATACAGCGTGAAGCTAAAAAAAGAAAAAAGCTATAGCTTTTTTTAAAGCTATAGCTATTAAATAAAAATCACAATAAAAATAATCATAATTCAAATAGGTATTACAAGCACTTATATTAACTTAAAGAGTGTGTCAGCATTGTCAGTCCTACCGGAAACTACTACCGGCTCGGAAGTCAGTTCTGCTGAGAAGAGTCACAGAGATACTCAAAAACAAAACTAAGAAACACACTTATAAAAAATGTCAATAAATTTGAAATAAATTACAATGAATGTTTGTCTGTATGTCCATACGTCCGTTCATAGAATCGTGAACTATGGATTTGATCATGTGATGATCTTTAGCAAAGTTATGCATGAGCCCACAAAGGTTTCTGAGTGTGTACGACCAATTTTCGACAGATGGCGCCACATATTTTTTTTTTTCGAAATTGACAACATCATTAAAATGACACAAAATGATTTGAATATTTGTATATAATGGGTTTCCTTCAAATTTATTTTTGGTGGCGTAGCAACGCACGTAGGATACAGCTAGTTAGAAATAAATAATAGTTTAAAAACACGCTTTTGTGAATAAAATGACTAAAAATTAAAAAATATATATTTTCTTAAAAGCTTTCACAAAAATGTTTTTATTCTATTTTTTTTTTAAATTATTACTTACTTAACAAAGCAACAATTGCCAAAAATTAAAACTATAGTTGTATAATAATAATATCTTATAGAACCTCTTGATTAGAATTCTTTTGTGGCATTCAAAAGGTAACTAATTATGAATGTTTTGTACGGAACAAATATTTTAATTAAAATATTTTTTGTTCATTTTCCGGTAAGCTTATTATTGTGAAACATTTTATTTATATTAGCTGTTAACCGCGGCTTTGCTCGCTTAGTCAATTTTCATTGGGAATTTTGATCAGTATGGCTTTTCTCATGGAAACAATATACCGGAGGGCAGCACAAGATCGTTGTCTTCCCCCCCAATTCTGTCAGCATGGGGAAGCTGATAGTCTAGTATGCGCTCGCAGGCGCTCCTACGAGCTAATTCTCGCAGGCCGTCGATGTCCCACCACCCCTGACTCCGAGACGTGCCTTGCAGCCCTATAGGTAGGAATAATGATAGGATACAGTGAGTAGAACTTATCTCTAGTAGGCTAAATCTAAAATGAAAAAAAAACTGAAGATTCAAGGCTCCAGCCTGATCACAAGAGATTTTTTTAGCTTCACACTGTATCCTGCTCATAACAGGATAGTCAGAGAAAACCAAGGAACCTAGTGTTAAGGCAGTCCCTTCTCTTGTAACACTTCCGTTCCACATTTTCCGCCGAATTGAAGTATTGCGTGCTGAGTGGCGGATCTCAACGCCGCGCGTTGCTATGTTACCAGAGCGAAGAAATGAAAATACTAATTAGTATTTAATATTTTCATTTCCTGGCGAGGGAATCGAACCCACAACCTATCGAGTTTCAGTCTCCCGCTTGTGCCTCTGCGTCACGATTAATAAGACCATGATTTTTTGATTAGGTCCCCTACAATTCTAAAGGTGCGATAGGGCGAAAGAAAAGACAGCACGTCACTCTGCTTTCCATGTCAACAGTAACCGCTTCAATTGCATAATGCCGGTGGAAATAATCAATTTGTTTTATTATTATTTGTTTATCGTTAAGTGCTCTATTGTGTATAGAATTATATGGTATTTTCCACTGAGCATTGTGTGTGACGTAGTTACTGATTAGTGACGGCACGTGGTGGTGCCGAATTCGAATCCGATTGAGTTTTTGATATAAATGCGTTTATTAGGTTGTTTAGCTTAGCAGGGTAGTCAAAGAAAACCTAGTGTCAAGATTGCATGTTGAGTGACTGAAACACAATGCCGCGACATGATTTGTCTTACTTGAGCGGGGAAATTAAAATAATATGAACAAATATTTCTCCCACTGGGAATCGAACCGACAACCGCTTGTGCTTATATTCAGGCTCTTTCCTACTGTATTTACATAATAAAAGGTACCAGATCACGTGTTACAATAAATGTGCTTCACTTCTTCAACTTGCACATCTATTTATCAATGATGGAAAATTTTGCAACGTTATTTTGACCCACTCTTTGACATCCGATTTGCTTGAAAATTTGCACATGTGTCCGGATCCGATAATAATACAATATTTTAATAGAATGGGTTTGATGTCCTTGCCAGAATGATTGGATAACGAGATAATCATTTGAGGCGTGTTCCTTTTAGTTTAGGGAAGGGAAGGGTTTTTAGGGAAGTTTTCAATTCGACTGTGCTTTTTTTTGTGTGTTACCGAATAACTTTTCACTGGATGAAACAATTTTGATGAATCTTTGTTTATATGTGCTTCTGATGTGGTCCCATTCAAATTTAATTAAGATCTGACGAGTAGTTTTTGGGTTATTCGTAATATTTTTTCTTTTTAATGCATTCTGTTTGAAATCAGGTTGTTTTTGTAATCACTTTAATTATTTTAGCTTAGCGATTTATCCCTAGTGAGGTTAGTCAGAGAGATAGAACATTTTTTGTGTTTCTTTCTTTTCCCATTTATTATGAAAGTATGGCATACTGGGCAATATTCTTTATCTAACAACATAACCATATTTTTATTTCTCCGCTCTTAAAAAAAGGCGCGGCGCTGGGTTCCGCCACACGACACTCAATGTCTCAAGTTCTAATGGTGCATGAAGAACAGCATGTCTTAACACTTTAGCTTCTCTGTGATTACCATGCTATGCTGAAAAAAGTGCGAAGGTAAAAAAAAAACATATCTTTAGGCATTTATGCACCGTCTTTTTTTTATTTATTTTTTTTATCTTCACGCTGTATCCCGCATATAGCAGGATAGGTAGAGAGAACCCGAGAATCTAATGTTAAGACACTCCGTTCTCTGTCAACAATTCCGTTCCCGTATATAAATAAATCCGGTATAAAAAAGTCTTATTGCATTTACAGTCACCGTCTCAAACTTTTTTATTCCACCCAAAGAGTTATCTCTTAATCATTTATTCATTCTTGACAGTTACCATTTAGTATTTTATTATCAAAAAAAGTACAGCATTATATCACACTATTGAGCTATAATTGATTTTTTCATGGCACAGATAAATATTTTTTCCCAAACCTCAAATGTTTTTGCCTTGTCTCATTTTAATTGATTAAGAAGTAAAAAATGTATAATCCGACGCCAAACAGTTTGTCTAATGGACCGGTGCGCTGATGAAAAACGCATCCTTCCTACTTCCGCGAGATTTTCGTGTGTTTTCCTATATAAATACAGTTTCTTGATGATTTTAGTCAGTAATGGGATGATCGTCATCCTGTCAAGTTGTATTTCAAGTTCAGTGTTTGTTTTGGATTTGCTAGTAATATCGGATTTTTTTATAGTTGGTAAGTTTTTTGAACTATTTTCGTAATTTTTGGTGGTACTGTTTTGTAAGATTAATGTGGCATCTTTTTTCAAAATGTAATTTTGGTTTTTATTAGTTTTTGGGGCTTTTGGATTTCATTTTCACTTTCTTGTTGATTAAGTTAAGGAAATAGAAAGGACTCTAATTTGGCACTCAATTTCAAATTTATGTCTAACTTATCGACTTGTATATTAGTTTGAGCGTCAATAATTAAAAAAACCGACTTCAAAGAAAATGGACCAAAAAATATATTACGAATAACTCAAAAACTATTGGTCTGATCTTAAGTAATAATTTGAATGGGACTTCATCATAAGCACTAGCTATCATATAAAAATGAGAATCATCAAAATTTATTCACGCAAAAAGTTATGCGATAACACTAAAAAATAAAATCGAATTACCTCCTCCCTTTTTTGAATTTGCTTATAACATGAAATTGTGTCTAATATTTATTTTAATAATTTAATATGTGTTGATGATGTTCGGCACTTCTTATCTACATTAACTTTAAGTATGCCAAATCAACTCTTGTCCGAGTTCCTTAGTAAATTTAATGCCAGGCCCATTGCGTTTCAAAGAGTACTCGAACAGTCCCTGGGACTTGCGACTCAAGTGTAGATTTAAGGGGCCCCTTTATAATGCGGTTTAATGCTCCACTCCACTTTCAAAGCCCCTCTCTCTACCTAACCAAATTTGAAGAGATACTACTAACGCCTTAACGCCTGTCGTGGCGCAGAGGCCTAAGCGTCCGATTGTAAGCGCGACAGGTTGTGGGTTCGATTCCTACTACAGGAAATGTAACTTTAGTATTTTCATTTCCTGGATTTGGTAAAACCACTCAGCTAATGCCGAAAAGTAGGGAACGGAAATGTTGAAAGAGAACGGAGTGTCTTAACTCTAGTTCCCTCTGCCTATCCTACTATGTGCGGGACACAGTGTGAAGCTTCAAAAAAAAAATTTCGACAGACAAATCCGTATGCTTTAGCTAGTATTAGCCATAACTCAAATTACAACACGTGGACTTTCAAATTAAATGCTAAAGAGAATAAATAATTTCGTTGACTTGATGTTTTTGATTCTAAGAATATCGCGAATGAAAAACAAAACAATGTTTCTTTAAACAAAATGGCGCATTGGAATTTTTTAATAACTTATTGCTTGAGCCTGTCGCGGGTTCGAATCCGCTTGATAAATTGCTTATTTGAAGAACATGTATTAGGCAAAATATTTTTTTTTTAGTTTGACGCGTAAGGAGCTTAGGCAGAGAACTTTATGTCAAAACACTCCGTTCTCTCTTACCACCGGTGTTCGAGACATCACGTGTTGAGTACAACTCAACGTCACGTTTCGTCCTACAAGAGCGGTCAAATGAAAAATTTTACATATTTATTCCGTCAAGCGGGAATCGAACCCACTATCATTGCGTTGACATTCAGATGCTATTGCATCAAGCCAAAAGAATTTTATTATTTTTTTTAATTTTTAATTTTTTTTTTATTTAGCTTCACACTGTATCTCGCACATAGCAGGGTAGACAAAGGAAACCTGAGTACCTAGTGTTAAGACACTCCGTTCTTGTTTAACATTTCTGTTCCCCACTTTTAGTCGATATAAGGCATTGCGTGCTGAGTGGCGAAACTCAACGCTGCGCTTTGCCCTGTTACTAGAGCGAGGAAATTCAAATACTAAATATTATTGAATATTTTCATTTCCTGAAGTAAGAATAAAACCCACAACCTGTCGCGTTTACAGTCGCACGCTTGTGCCTCTGTGCCACGACTGACCTCAAAAAAATTGGCCTTTAAAGTTTATTTTAAACGTAAAAAATGTTATTCTCGTTCATGGCCAACGGCGCGTTGCTCCTAACGGACATCGAACCCGCGATTACCGCACAAGCGAGACTGCTCGTCCGTCGTCTGGCGTTACGCCAAATTTTTTAAAACTCGTTCATAGGAGTATTACGAAATTATATTTACTAGCTTTTGCTCGCGGTTTCGTTTACCTTTATCTATATATTAATACGTGAAGCAAAAACTTTGTACCACTTTTTATGAAAAATACGCAGACGGAGGAGTGTGAAACTTGGCACACTTATAGTTTATATAGAGAAGGAGTGCAGAATGCTAATACTTTTTATAATATGGCAAAAATATATATTAAATTATAAAATAAATATTACACACATTACCGTGGTTTGGTACATATAAAGTGATATATACGTTGCTTAAATACCGGAATGAAACGTCGCTTTTTGTCGTAGTAGAGAAGGTAATTTAAATATAATAATTTGCCCTAAGTGGGAATCGAACCCACAACCAATCGCGTTTACAGTCAAGCGCTCATTTTCAAAGACAAAATTATCAACAATTTTATCTAAACGTGGACTAAGGTATATAAAATATAACGCTTTATCAGATAACGAGATAATATATGTATTAAGTAAGATATAATTAATTATACATTTAAATAGTAAAACTAATAGAATAGGCTACGCCTGTCATGGCGCAGAGGCACACGTGCGACTGTAAACGCGACAGGTTGTGGGTTCGATTCCCATTCCAGGAAATGTAAAGCTCAGTGTTTTCATTTCCTGGGTTTGGTAACAAGGCAAAGCGCGGCGTTGATTTTCGTCACTCAGCAATGCCTCAATTCGGCGGAAAGCGGGGAAGGTAATTTTTGAAAGAGAACGGAATGAATATTAGGTTCTCAGGTTTATGGGCTTATTTACTGTAATTACCTTACACAAATTTTAAAGAATGTTAACAAAAATAGAAAACCAACTATATAATAAAAGGCACTAAAAAGTAAAATTATTACGAATAACTCAAAAACTACGCATTAGATCTTAACTAATTTTAAATGGTATCACGTCAGAAGTGCAAGCTATCATATGAAAAAAGAATCATCGAAATTTGTCCACCCAGTAAAAAGTTATGCGGTAACATAAAACAAAAATACAATCGAATTGAGACCTCATTTTTTTAAGTTGGTTGGATTTTTCAACAGAACAAATTTAATTTCACGCATATTTTACTAAAACATATGTATTTCCACACATGTTTATACTAATATACCTTTAAACGTGTGTCTGTCTGTCCATTATACCCTCTCAAGGCCAAAATGCTGAACCGGTTACAATGAAATTTGACATAAATAAAAGTACCATGCCAAGAGTAATAACTACTGTTAAAAATAACTTTTTATATCTAGGCATTATTTTATTATTCCTTTGTCAAAACGAATTTTTGAAAAGTTTTTTGAAAAGAAATGATTTTTTTAAATTATATTTTAAATATACTAGTGTCCCCGTAAATGCGTTAATAACGCATTGCGTAGTGACGTATATGTCACTTTGTGGATGGATATCAAATCATGGTAGTGTGTGTAACATTTATTTTATTAATTTCATATACTTTTTTGCATTATTTAAAAAAATATTAGCATTCTGCACTCCTCTATATAAACTATAAGTGTACCAAGTTTCATGCTCCTCCGTCCGCGTAATTTTCGTAAAAAAGGATCCAAAGTTTTTGCTTCACGTATTTATATATAGATTCTTGTTTTAATCAAAATCGATAAAGATCATTGTCTTAAGTCGTTTCGTGGCAAAAAATCAAAATCATGATTTTTTTTATTAGGTTCCTATAATTGTAAAGGTGCAATATCAATCATCTAATAACGGTGGTAGTAAAGTCCATTTTTTCCTAACAAACGCGGCAGTCTATGATGCCAAGTTAACCGACACATCTTAGGATTAAAATACAGATTAAAATAAACTATATCGAAATTATACTTAACGAAATACATTACAACTAAAAATGTATAGTATCCTTGCATTGTTATGCGTTTTTTGTAAACTGCATTAGCTGGACTTTAACACCTTTGTTATTACATCTTTGATATGTGAAAAGTGAAACTTCAGAAAAATATGAAAGAAAGATGAATATAGAGTACAAATACTACGTATAATATATATGGGCGCAATTCTATATGTAATGATTTTATTATTTTAAAATTGTTAATTATATTTAAGATTTGTATTTCCTTTAGTTTAAGTTAGTAAAATGTTTAAAATGTTCGCAGTTTAGAGTAACACTTATATTGTCGTCTGCATTGCATTTTTATGAGCTGACAACTCTCCACTTAATATTTCTCTAAATATTTATATTAACATGAGTATTGCATTAGTTGTGTTCCCATAAGTTAAAGTAGAGTTGACAGCCTCCACTTACTATTTAAAATAACATTTATATTTGTAAGTTTTTGTCGATAAGCTAACATTCCTCAAGCACTTGAAAACAGCCCTTGTAAGTTAAGCTCACATTCCTTTTAAATGTCATTAAGGTCTATTTTGTAAGTTTCTCACGAAACCCCCACCAAGTTACTCTGTTTACTATATAAACTTTAAGATTTATTAAGTTGACACACTTCGATTTCTGTATTCAACGCATCAAGTTGTATTTGAATATTAAAGAATATATTTGTAATAAATATTATAAGCAAGTAATAAAATAACTTAGCCATCCTGAAAATGAACTAAGACCTATAAGCCTGCATTTTGATTGTGAAAATGGATCCTGTACAACAATATACCAATATATCGCCGACATATACATACATACATAGCTTCACGCTTTATCCCGCACATAACAGGGTAGATAGAGGGAACCTAGTGTTAGACACTCCGTTCCCCATTTTCCGCCGAATCGAGGCGTTGCGTGCTGAGTGGCGGAACTCCACGCCGCGCTTTGCCATTGTTACCAAATCCAGGAAATGAAAAATTACATTTCCTGGAGTGCGAATCGAACCCACAACCTGTCGCGTTTACAGTCGCACAACAGGCCGTATGTATAATATTTTCTATCTCATTTTATCACTGACCTATATATATATAGAATATATATATACATTTGTATTTGTTTCCTTATCATGACGCATTATCGTTACGTTCAGTTTCATTTTTAAATACATAACGATTCTAAAGAAGTTTCACTTCAATATTAATATATTTTAATTTATGAATTGAGATTTTAACAAAAAAAACCGATTTCAAATATGTACTAAAAAGTAGAATTATTACGAATAACTCAAAAACTATTCGTCAGATCTTAACTAAATTTAAGTAGCACCACATCAGAAATACTAGCTATCGTATGAAAACAGAAGCATCACAATTGGTTCACCCAAAAAGAAAAGAATACAATCGAATTCAGAACCCCCGTCGTTTAAACTTATAAATAATGGGTAAATACCTCAAATAGACTTTGAACCTGCGACTATCACGTGAAATTATACAACGAAAATAACATTTCATTTAACCATGTTACACGGTGTGTATATTAAATGTTAGCCTCGATCGGTTTTCCTTACAACACGTCATGAATATTAACGCAGATACGTTAATTTAGTTAGTATTGTGGATAACTGTTCGGTCCCTCTCAGAGGTAAGTCGTGTGCGTCTTTCGTTATTCGTTAGCGTTAGTGTTTCTGTTCCCAAAGAAAAAGGAGTGTCTTAACACTAGGCTCTCCGGTTCCATCTGTCTACCCTGCTATGTGTGGGATACAGCGTGAAGGTAAAAAAAAGTTAGTGTCTATGCCTTGCCGGAACTCGTGAACTTCGTGCCCGCCTACTTGAAATATTTGTACTGTGAATGTGGATGTGTGTATATTTATTTTAATGTTTTGTTTGTAGAGTTTTAATATAATCACAAAATAGTTGTGAATATAAAATACGCAATTTATGACAAACAGACTGATTAATCGTATCCCTTTATCGTCAATTCCGCGTAGTGCGTCTACGTAACGACGCTCGTTATTTCCGTAATAACGACGATTGTCTGAACGAAGGTCGAGCCCACAACTACTGCGTCATTTAGATTAAAATATATAAACTAAAAAGGCCATCGTGGCGCAATGGTATATCAACTAACTGAAAACACGATTTGTTGTGGGTTTAATAACTACTCGGCGAAATTATTATATTTCATTTTTTTTATTACGTACAAAAAAGCGTGGCGTTGATATCCGTTACTCAATACGCAGTGTCTGGATACCGGTCAAAAATTGGCGACCATATATTTTAACACTAGACACTCTGTTCTCTACTTTAACTTTAAAAGAAAATGTGTGATGTTGATTTCCTTTTATGTTACAAACTCTTCCGTCTCCCACTTCTGCCCTTTTTCCTTCCTATACTATGCGGAGAGCAGAAAATCTTGACTCCCAAATTCTATCTAACTACCTTTCTATACAGAAATAGGCGTGAAGCTGCTTAAATATAGGTTACACCCATATCGTCACTCAACCACGTCATTCTTTCATTCTCTACTTTGCGCCGTCACTATATTATGTAAAGAACGGAGAGTCTCGACTCTAGTTCTAGAACTATCTTGCTATGCATAAAAAGGCGTGAAGCTCCTTTAACAAAGGTTACAACTATATCGTCACTCCTCACACGTGTGACGTGTCACGTCACAGTCATGAGTCATGACTAATCGTCCTCATTCGCCACTTCTGCGCCGTTACTACACTATGACACGTAACGACGCTCGTTAGTTCCGTGGTAACGGCGGCTATCGTGATAGCTTATCGTGTTGCGCGAGCGCAACTAGTTCTCTTCATACGTTTATATATTTAATTTTATAAGTTTAACGACTACGTTGGGTCACTTGTAAGTGTTTTTTTTTTTAATTTATTCTGTGGGTTTTCTGTTTTTTTTTTTTGTTGTTGTTGGTTTATAAGTGTTGCCTTTTTAATCTGTTGTTATGTAATGTGTGTTCTGTATAAGGTATGGTAGATTATTATTGCAGTTTATTTTATGTGTTATGTTTTAACTTCAGTATAATTTTTTTTTTATTTTATGAGGTTTTTGGATATACAAAAATATTCTAAATTAGGAAGATTCTTTAGAAGAATCTTCGTAAGATAATTTTAAATAAGAATTAGTTCGCATTACTTTCAAGTTTTTTTTAAATTTATATTGTGGTCCTTTTATTTTTTTTTTAACTTCACGCTGTAACCCGCATTTAGCAGGGTAGGCAGAGGGAACCAGAGAACCTAGTGTTAAGACACTCCATTCTCTTTCAACAATTCCGTTCCCCACTTTCCGCCGAATTGAGGCATTACGTGTTGAGTGGCGGAACTCAACGCCGCGCTTTGCCTTGTTACCAAACCCAAGAAATGAAAATACTAAATTTTACATATCCTGGAGTGGGAATCGAACCCACAACCTGTCGCACGTTTGTGCCTCTGCGCCACGACAGGCGTTTTTATTTTTTGTTTTTGGTTTATAAGTTGTGTGCCTTTTTAATCGATTGTAATGTGTGTTCTGTTTTTTTTTTCGTTTCGTTTGTTCGTTGTGTTATCGTTGCTTATTGCGTTCTTGTTGAGTTGTTGAGTATTATGGTATAATAGATTATTATTGTATGTTATTTAAGAGTTATTTTTTTTATTTTTAATACAGATTGCTTTTTTTTCTTCTATTTAGATTTTTTGTCTAAAAATGTTCAATTCAATTAAGTTTAAAATAAACAATATTTTTGCATAATTTTTTTTTTCACATTTTCCATTGCAGTGTTTAATGTTTATGAAGTTTTTTGAAAATTTATTACTATGTTTAATTTTGATTATATACGAGGTGTGTTCAGTTTGAGGTGTGTGTGTGTTTTAGTCGTTTCCAGGACGACAGGGATAGCGAGAATTAGTTTTTTTTTTTTAATAAATTTATGTTTTTTAAACTCGAGTCTTTGCTGCCATTCCTAGAATTTAGCCTTCATAAAATTTTATATCTATACAATAAAAACGAAGAATACAGAAAGGAAGAATACAGAAAACGAAGAATACATTCTGTAATCATTAAATCATAATCTTAGTTCTCAGAACTTTAATAACAAAAATATTTCATTTTAAAACGTTCATACAAACATTTAAATATCAAATTTCGTTGCACTTGTTTTTAGTGGACAAATTTTAATTTAGCTTCACGCTGTATCCCGCATATAGAAGGGTAGGCGAAGGGAACCAGAGAACCGACGTGTTAAGACATTCCATTCTCTTTTAACATTTCTGTTCCCCACTTTCCACCGAATTAAGGCATTGCGTGCTGAGTGACGGAACTCAACGCCGCG
Source organism: Philaethria dido (assembly GCA_033558755.1). Lineage (NCBI taxonomy): Eukaryota > Metazoa > Arthropoda > Insecta > Lepidoptera > Nymphalidae > Philaethria > Philaethria dido. The sequence goes on from JAKGSA010000721.1 coordinate 153,196, forward strand.
CTTTGCCTCATTACAGAGCGAGGAAAACAAAATACTAAATGTTATTTAATATTATCATTTTCAGTCGTGGGAATCGAACCCACAACCTGTCGCGTTTAGTCACACGCTTGTGCATCTGCGCCACGACAGGCCTCAGGCCTTATTATATGTCAAAGTAATTTGAGACTTAGGTATATACAAATATGATATATTTTTTATTAATTATATTTAGAGAAGCAAGTAAAAAATATTATATAGCTTACATCGCCTTGGTTCATCGGTCGGGTAGAAGGACACGCGGTTTTTTGTCAGTCTGTCTTTACAGTTTTACTGTAGAGATTATGTTTTGTAAATATAAGAAGCTTCATGCCTTATTCCGTATTGTAGGGAAGAGAAGCTAATATTTAGACACTCTGATTGTCGCTTTCCGGCCCGAATTTGTGATGTAGTGGCTGAACTCAATGTCGCGCTTTATTTTATCCATTCAAACATACATAGCTTTACGCTGTATCCAGCATATAGCAGGGTAGGTAGAGGAAATCTAGTGTTAAGACACTCCGTTCCCCACCTTCCACCGAATTCAGTCATTGAATTTCCGCCACTCATCACGCAATACCTCAATTCGGCAGAAGGTAGGGAACGGAGTGTGTTAACAGTAGGCACTCAGGTTCCATCTGCCCACCCTGCTATATGCAGGATACAGCGTGAAGCTAATAAAAAAAACGCAAAAAGTGGGTCAAAATAGTATTACAATGTTTTCTTACACCGATGGATAGATAGATAGATAGATACAAGTTTAGATAAAAAACGTTGTAAAAAAAACTGAATATTATGATTGACTAACCTATTTTGATTATCAAAAGATAAAATTTCAAAAATAATTGAATATTTTATTTTTTTTTAATGGAAAGTAGGTTAGATCCGGAATGCTATTACAAATTGTACTGTGTGCTAAGTTTTACTAAAATCGTTACAGCTTTTCAGTTGGCAGGCGTTGTGCAAGATGAATAATATCTGCTGGTAATGATTTTGTTGACACATTTTTTCTCTTTCTAGCTTCTCGCTTTGTTTCCTATAGAACGTAGTGTCGAGACACTCTGTATTCCACTTTCCACCCAAATTTGAGATTTAGATTGACGCGTTAACAACGCGTCTTTAGTAATGTATATGTTACTTTATATAAACATGGACGTCAAACCATGGTAGTGTGTGTAATATTATATACTTTTTGAGCATTATTTTTAAAAAATGTTAGCAATCTGCATCCCTTCTCTATATTAGCTACCTATAAGTGTGTCAGGTTTCATGCTTCTGTTTCCGCGTAATTTTAGAAAAATGGGGGTACAATGTTTTTACTTCACGTATTGATATATAGATTTGTAGCCCCCGTTGGCAAGTGAAATAGGCGTCGCCTTAGCAACGTGCTTTGTACAAAAGTGCATATCAAACACATAGTTGTGTATGTAATATTTATGTTGTTAATTTCATGTTTTTATAATTATTTTATTTATTTATTTAGCTTCACGCTGTATCACGCACATAGCAGGGTAGATAGAGGGAATCAGAGAACCTAGTGTTAAGACACTCCGTTCTCTTTAACATTTCCATTCCCGCCGAATTGAGGTATTGTTTATAATGTGTTATTATAAAAATATGGCCGGCCTTTCGATTTTTTTTTCCATATGTCAAATTTCATACCTAAGTCTAAAACTTTTGAACTCTCTTTGGAAAAAAATATTCTTCCCCTATGCTTACAACTTTACACAAGGTTCCCTCTGCCTACCCTGCTATATGCGGGATACAGCGTGAAGCTATGTATGTATGTATGTATGTACTTCCTAAGCTTAGTTAAGTAACATGAAAATGTAGAGAAAGTTGACACAAGGTAACCACGTTTCCATAGTGATCAGAATAAATATTATAAAAAAATAACCAAAGTCTGCATTAATTTCCTAAAAACACGTGCAAAGTTTATTCATTATTTATGATTTTTCTCTATATATGCCTATATAATATAATAATTGTCTCAGTCTGATTTAATCTATTAAATGCGGTGTTAAGCTCCACTTAACTTAACACCGCATTTAATAGCCTTGCAGACTGAAGGGTTTTAACGTTAGGTTGTCAAGGTCATCTTAGCGAGGAACAGCGTCTGACTCGAAACGCGATTAGTATATGTTTTATAAATAATTGATTAAAGAAAACACGGCGTTTAAATCCGTTATCAGCTCACTTACTTAGCTTCACGCCGTACTCAGAGAGAACGGAGCCAAACGCTACGGTCCCTTCATACCTCTTTCGCCTCGTCCAAAGTCATTAACAGTATACATGCCCTGCGGAGGGTCCTCATGATTTTACGTGACCTTTCTCCACCTCCAGTATAATTGATACTGTGTTCTCGAAGGTCAACCAAGGTCTCCACCTACGTATTTTAGGTGAAAGGTGAGTGTAGTGTCTAAACACTACGTTCTCTTTTATTGTTCTATGCAAAAACGTTAACGTCTCAAGTTAAAAGTAAATACAATCTGAAATATTAACATGTTCATATTTCGTTATTCGTTACACGATACCGAAATAACTCTGTCGTAATACGATTAGCGTTAGTTTTGTATTTTATACTTTATTGTCCTTTATTTATGGTTCAATTTTGAATGTAATAGCAAAATGCAGTACTAACTAACGCCGACGTGAGGCTTATTTCCACTGAGATAAGATATATTTTGTTTTGATATTGGATTTTCATAGTAATTGTTATATGTCAATGATTTTATGCTGATTTTTATTATACTTGTAACCCCATTTGAGTAAAATACACGTTTCCTTGGCAACGTGTATGTTAATTTGTATATGTGTATGTGAGGGGACGGGGTTAGAATACAATTCCTCTCCGCCGCTGGGTAGCGTCTCGTTAAAGGGGGTGTGTAGTAGTTTCTCCTTCTCCTCTCTCAGCACTTCCCTATGTCCCTACACGCCACATGACATGGTTCTATGTGCAGTAGTTTCTCATTTTTCTCTCTCAGCTCTCCCCTATACTCCCCACGTCCCTACACGCCACATGTCATGTTTCTATGTGCAGTAGTTTCTCGTTCTCCTCTCTCAGCACTCCCCTACACTCCTAAAGTTCCTACGTGCTACGTGTCATGTTTCCTTGACATGTGCAGTAGTTTCTCGTGTACGTTGTCTATCAGTCACTCAGTAAAGCAAGCGTTTTATATATATAGATAGATTCAATTTAAATTTATACGGGATCGGAAATCAAACTTACAACTGCTGACGTAGAAATTATAGTAATTTATTTTATAAAATTACTAAAGCAGTAGAAAATTGTACCTTAATAGTACGATTATAAAGTTCAATTTTTAATACTACATTTTAAATAAGAGTTTATGGTAATATAGGCCTTATCAATATTGAGATAGAAGTCAATATTCAATATATTTTATAATTTCTTGTGCACTTCTATGCTTTATTTTAAATGCACAGTCATTTGGCACTTTGTCGGTCTTGGCTTGTGACTATAACAAATTAGAGCCAAATCAAAATCTGTCTAGGTTATTACTCACTGTTCGAGAAAGTTCTATACGCCATTTTAGGTTTTTGACGCCATCTTGGCGTAGCATGCGCATTTTTAAAGGCATATTGTTGCGTTAGGTGTTAGGATATTTCTTTAATCTAAAGGTTATCACAAACCATGCCCTATGCCCATATATGTAGAATAAATGGTAGAAAGAAGAAATTTGTCATGTAGGGAACCTACATTAAGGAGTGGGAAGCACTAAGAGAGGATTTCTCCAGGAAATAAAATATTAAATAAAGTTTAAAATTTTCATTTCCTCACTCTGTTAACAAAGCAAAACGCGGCGTTGAGTTCCGCCACTCAGCACGCAATGCCTCAATTCGGCGGAAAGTAGGGAACGGAAATGTTAGAAAACGGAGTGTCTTAACACTAGGTTATCAAGTTCCCTCTGTTTGCCCTGCTATGTGCGGGATACACGGTGAAGCTGATACTCAAGCGTGCATATATATTTACCGTATGACCTATATTGTGTAACGAAACGAAGGTTTCTAGGGCGTAATTCGTTATAATCTTATATAACAAGATAGCACTAACGTTATCAGTACTGTTGGGTATTATGAGTATTAGAATCGCTTGTTTCCTTTGTTTATTGTTTTTTTTAAAACGCGTCACGATACAGAACTAAAACATAAATCCTCGCATATTACAAGCATATAGGGAAGGCAGTGTATTTGGTATATTTTTCACTAACTTAGGGACAAGTAGTCTTTTAACCATTTTTTCTACTTAAGTAAGCTTACAACTATAGGTTGCAGTGGCGAGACGTCCATACAACTCGATTCCCACCGGCTTGCCTAACTTTTCAAAGTACAAAAAAAAAGTTCGCTAGTAAAATGTGGAGTAAAAAATAAACAAAGTCAAACGAGGTGTGACGGCTAAAAAAAGGTCGTCAGGACAATATTGGGCGTAAAAGTGCAAAAAAACAAGCTCTGGCATCTTTTTGACCTAAAAAAAAGGTTATCGCCAAAATTCGGTAGTGAAATTACTAAATACCTTGACATCCTATACCACTTTCCCTAAATGTATCGGCTTCCCTAAAAATTACCGGCTTCCCTAAATATACATCGGCTTCCCTTAATTTACCGGTTTGCCTAACCTTCCTAAAATTTTCACCCCTCGCCACTGATAGGTTGGTATATAATTCCTAAGAAAGACCAAAATATATTAATTGTCTCTTTTTATACGTATTGTTGAGCGGCGGAACTCAACGCCGTATCATATTTTACCTTATCTATGTATAATTGTACGTATACACATAGGCTTGCCAAAACACCAGACGTAAACAAGTGTTGCAATGTTATTTAGTCTTATCTTTTATCACAAGCCCAGTAGATATTATTTTTCGCGCACTCCTTTACTGTTTTAATAAATATAAATAATATTTATGTATTGTATAAGAAATATTCCAGACTTTGCCTAATATATTTTTAGTATAAGAATACATGTCGTGGCGCAAGCGTGCGACTGTAAACGCGACAGGTTGTGGGTTCCATTCCCACTCCAGGAAATGGATTTTTTCATTTCCTGGGTTTGGTAAAAAGGTAAAGCGTTGCGTTGAGTTCCGCCACTCAGCATGCAATGCCTCAATTCGGCGGAAACTGGGGAACGGAGTGTCTTAACCTACGGAGTGTCTTTACCTAGGTTCCCTCTGCCTAGCCAGCTATATGCGGGATACAGCGTGACACTAAAAAAATAATAAATAAATAAAATGCACTAATAAAAGTTGTTACGAATAACTCGAAAACTGCTCGTCATATTCACACTATATTTAAATGAGACCCCATCAGAAGCATTAGCTATCATATAAAAAAGCATCATTATAATTGATTCACCCAATAAAAAGTTATGCGGTAATACACTTAAAAATACAATTGAGAACCTTCTCTTTTTGAAACCGGTTAAAAATATTTATACCATACATAACTCATGAACTTTTTGCATAAACATAACTTCCGGTTATTATTCTATTATACAAATAGATAAATGCTATATCTAAAATAGTTTTGCAATTTTTTTATCAGTTTATAAATAGTACTTGTGCCAATATTATAAATGTGTATGTGAGTTTGCTTGTTACACTTTCACGCCAAAACTACTCAACCGATTATCATGAAACTTCGTATATATATTCTTATAGGTGTTAAAAAGGACATAGCATAGTTATTATATTAAAAAAGTACATATTTTGACAGTCACAAAATTTGAAAATCTATCTTCATTAAAGCGTTCAAATGGATGCACTGATGCAATATATACACACCAGTGGCGATGCTTCCATACATCTCGAACCCCACCGGCTTGCTTAACTTTTAAAAGTACAAATATGAGACCAAGCCCGGAAAATATTGGACATAAAATTGCAAAAAATCAAGCTGTGACATCTTATAGACCTAAAAAAAATGTCATCGCAAAAATTCGATAGTGAAATTGCTAAATACCTTGACATCCTATACCGCTTCCCTAAATATATCGGCTTCCCTAAAAATTAACGGCTTCCCTAAATATACATCGGCTTCCCTTAATTTACCCTCGCCAGTGATACGCACTATACACTATAGTACATAGTATACACTGACATTGACTACGAGCGAAGCCGCGGGTAACAGCCAGTCTAAAATAGTTGTGCAATTATTTTATCAATCCATAAAAATATAATATTATTTTGCACTTGTTTACTTGGATAGCATATTTTCATGATTACGGCAGGAAATCGATAATGTTTGTTTGTTTGTTCCACTAACCTAAGCACGTGAACGTTACACGTTTTCACGTAATGTTAGATTATTTGATTATTAACTAGGATAGACACGATAAAAATTTGTAATTTTGAGTAATATCTATATATAGTAATACGTGAAGCAAAAAGTTTGGACCCCTTTTTACGAAAATTAAGGGAAGGGAGGAGCATGAAACTTGGCACACTTATAGTTTATATAGCGAAGTAATGCAGAATGATAGTATTTTTAAAAATAATACATAAAAATTATATAAAATTAATGAAATAAATGTTACATACTATGGTTTGACATCCATGTTTATACAAAGTGGCATATACATTGCTAAAGACAACGCGTTGTTAACGCGTTTACGGGGTTACTAGTATATATATTATATTGCATAACTATTTACAACGTGAACCAATTTAGATGACTTTTTTTATATGATAGCTAGTGCTTGATTTAGTTAAGACCGAAGAAGAAATTAAATTAATAGAATTATAAACGCCTGTCGTGGCGCAGAGACACAAGCGTGCGACTGTAATCGCGACAAGTTGTAAGTTCGATTCCCATTCCAGAAAATGGAATTTTTCATTTCCTGGGCTTGGTAACAAGGCAAAGCGCGGCGTTGAGTTCCGCCACTCAACACGCAATGCCGCAATTCGGCGGAAAGTGGGGAACGGAGTGTCCTAACACTAGGCTCCCTCTGCCTACCCTGCTATATGCGGGGTACAGCGTGAAGCTATATGTATGTATAAACTCATTAGAAAAGTATAAAGCAAGGTTAATAGTTGTTTATTTTTGTCTTATTAGGTTCAAAAACATGTTAAGTCACGCGAGTTTATTTTTAACCAGCATCGGCGATATCTCCGTTAAAGTTCCTAAGTTCAAAGTTATCATAGTTTAATTTGACTATAGTTTTCTATCTTTAATCACCTAGTCAAAATACATTTGATCTAATGTCCTTTTAGAATGAGCTATTTTTTTTTGAGAATATTGGATTGTCATTAAATCCGGACACGTGTGCAATATTGGAAACAAATCGGACGACAACAGGTGGGTCAAAATAGCGTTGCAAGATTGTCTTAAACATATGGATCGGTAGCAGTGTCGAGGGGTGAAAATTTTCGTAAGGCAAGCCGGTAAATTTAGAGAAGCCGGTGTATATTTAGGGAAATCAGTACATATATTTAGGGAAGCCGTTATGGGATGTGAAGGTATTTAGTAATTTCACTATCAAATTTTAGCGATAACCTTTTTTTTAGATTTTTAAAAAGAGCTTGTTTTTTTGCAATTTTATGCCCAATTGCAAATTTCATTACAATTCGAGCACCACTTTGAAACATTAGGCAAGTAGTTTGATTTATTTGTGTTACTTTTTGTTAATAAATATATACGTAATTGTATATAAATTACACAATGTACAGAAATATTGTACATAACTCAAAATCAATAACTCTTATAATATTCGTTAAGTAGTAACGGAATAACGAACAGACGTTATTACACAGCAGTAAATATGCTCTTTCATCAAACGACAATCAATAAGCGACCAATCGTCGAGCACAAGTAATCGATTGTGAACAGTTACATGCTACTTGTAACCTAATGATATAAATTATTTAATTAATTTATTTTAAATTATAATTTTATGGGTAATTATGCTTAATGTATTTGCAAATGAAGCAGCTTTTGTATTTTTATTAAAGAGTTTTTATTTTAATTTCATACTCATTTATTAGCTTTAACTGTATCTATCTAATGAATGTAAGACATTTTGTAATGCTATTTTGGCCAAATTAGTATCGGAATGTTTTGATACTGTATGCCTACCTAACTTCACGCTTTCTCTCTAGCGGGGTAGTCAAAGAGAACGGAGCGCCAAACGCTACGGTCCCTGCATACCTCTTTCGCCTCGTCCATAGTCATTAACCACTTCATACATGTCCTCTGAGGGGTCCTCATGCTTTTTACGTGACCTGCCTCCAGTATCATTGATACTGTGTTCTCGAAGGTCAACCGAGGCCTCCCCCTACCTCTGTATGCATTATTATTTTTTCTTTTTTTAAAAATTTCACGCTATATCCCGCATATAGCAAAGTAGGCACAGGGAACCAGAGAACCTTGTGTTAAAGACACTACGTTCGTTATTCTTTCAGTAAATTGAATAACTGCTAAATTTTGAGCAAAAAGGGAATTGATTTATGTAAAACAAGTTGTTGTATATGTCGGCGATATATTGGTATATTGTTGTACAGGATCCATTTTCACAATTAAAATGCAGGCTTATAGGTCTTAGTTCATTTTCAGGATGGCTAAGTTATTTTATTACTTGATTTTATAATATTTATTACAAATATATTCTTAAATATTGAAAAACAACTTGATGCGTTGTATACAGAAATCGAAGAGTGTCAACTAAGTAAATCTTAAAGTTTATATACACAGTACCCCTTGGTGGGGGTTTCGTGAGAAACTTACAAAATAGACCTTAATAACATTTAAAAGGAATGTGAGCTTAACTTACAAGGGCTGTTTTCAAGTGCTTGAGGAATGTTAGCTTATCGACAAAAACTTACAAATATAAATGTTATTTTAAATAGTAAGTGGAGGCTGTCAACTCTATTTTAACTTATGGGAACACAACTAATGCAATACTCATGTTAATATAAATATTTAGATAAATATTAAGTGGAGAGTTGTCAGCTCATAAAAATGCAATACAGACGGCAATATAAGTGTTACTCTAAACTGCGAACATTTTAAACATTTTACTAACTTAAACTAAAGGAAATACAAATCTTAAATATAATTAACAATTTTAAAATAATAAAATAATTACATATAGAATTGCGCCCATATATACTATTACTATTACACATTTCTACCAATTTTTACCCCTGAATGACATACGTCCTGTAACCTTCATAATTTGTCCGCTAGCGTCAACTAATATATAAATAATATATATTTTAACGCTTGTCGTGGCGCAGATGCACAAGCGTGCGACTGTAAACACTACAGGTTGTGGGTTCGATTCCCACTCCAGGAAATGTAAAAAGTTTATTATTTTCGTTTTCTGGGCTTGATAATAAGGCAAAGCGCGGCGGTGAGCTCTGCCACTCAGCACGCAATGCCTTAATTCAGCGGAAAGTAGGGAACGGAGTGTCTTCACACTAGGTTCCCTCTACCTAACCTGCTATATGCGCGATGCAGCGTGAGGGTAAAGCTGAAAAAAGTTTTTAATACAAGGTTTTTCATTGTTTTTTTGGATTCTACAATATGCAATCCGCCATTTTGTAGCGGCGGTCATTTTGAATATATAACACAGAATAGTATTGTCGTCTGAATTAAAGATGTGTACTATATCAGTTCAATCTCTCAGGAAGTGGGTCAAATTTCAATTACTAAATTTGACCCAAACAAACAAATTATAAAACAAACAGGACAAGTTGAATAAAAGCTTCTTAAAATACTGTAATATAGTAACATGATTAAGTTTTAAACAAAAAAAATGACCGACTTCAACTAAAATGCACTGAAAAGTGAAGTTATTACGAATAAATCAAGAACTACTTGTCAAATCTTCACTAATTTAAATGGGTGGTCCCATGAGATGCACTAGCTTGATAGCTAATTTTTATTATTTATTATTTTTTAAATTTTTATTATTATTTTTTTTCTATATGATTATAGAAAAAAAAATAATAAAAATTAGTTAACTTTAAAACTACTGTTTCGGTCTTATTTAAATGGAACGACGCCATAAGCAATAGCTGAGTAGCTATCATATAAAAAAAAACGTCATATTGGGTTCACCCAGTAAAAACTTAATAGAGTCCTCGTTGACGCATTAACAACGCGTTGTCTCTAGTAATGTATATGTCACTTTGTATAAACATGAATGTCAATCCATGGTTGTGTGTGTAAAATTTATTTTATTTATTAATTTAATATACTTTTTATGCATTATTTAAAAAAAATATTAGCGTTCTGCACTCTTTCTCTAAATAAACTACAAGTGTGCCAAATTTCATACTTCTCCGTGCACGTAATTTTTGTAAAAAGGTATCCAAAGTTTTTAGATTTTTAGATATGGTAACACATAACAGTCGAATTGATTTTTTTTCCCCTTTTGAAGTCCGTTAATAATATTTATAATCACTTTCAAAAGTGCCAAGTGGAGTGTATTCGTTCTGTTGAAGAGACTTAATAAATTCGTCACATGACCAAGAGTAAAGTGGCTCAAGGTTAGCATAAAAACCGTTCACTGTGAGCGCGGGTTTGATGATCCAAGTATTTTATTTTTGCTTCTTTTTTTTAAATAAAAGAAGTTGTTTGCTTGGTTTATTTTTAATTTTATTATAAATATGTGAAGTTTTAGACAGTAATAATGTACTATAAATATATTACACCCACTACAATGTGTTTGACACACACTTTTGTATGAAATATCATATCGGACGCGTATGCAATTTTTAAGTAAGAAGGAAAAAGTGGGTCAAAATAGGGTTATAAATTTTTTTACTTCACATTTCTATATCAGCGCGGCGTTGAGTTCCGCCACTCAGCACGCAATGCCTCAATTTGGCGGAAAGGTTTCTACCTTTCTATTATTTGTATTGCAGTGTTAGTGTCATTTATTGTAGAAGCTACACGCTGTATCCCGCATATAGCAGGGTAGGCATAGGAAACCTGAGAACCATAGTGTTAAGACACTCCGTTCCCCACTTTCCGCCGAATTGAGGCATTGCGTGCTGAGTGGCGGAAGTCAACACCGCGCTTTGCCTTTTCCCCAAATCCAGGAAATGAAAATACTACATTTTCTGGAGTGGGAATCGAACCCACAACCTGTCGTGCTGACAGTCGTACGCTTGTGCCTCTGCGCCACGACAGGCGTTAATATTACCAATGTTATTTCATTTTTCACGCATTTACCGTGTACCGACCCTCGACTAGCCTTTGATTGTTAGATTAAATATCTTTAAACTACTAATTAGATTGATTTTCCGCATCACATACTGCATACTGTTATTCCTTAATTATAATTAAAATATAATTAAACAAAGATTGTGAAGAGTGTTATGTTTTAATTATTTTCATTTCTCTGAAAAGCGCGGCGTTGAGTTCCGCAAGTTAACACATTCACGATTTAGAAGATCTGTTAAGGTAAAGCGCGGCTTTGAGTTCCGCCACACAACACGGAATGCTTCAATTCGGCGGAATGTGGGGAATAGAGTGTCTTAACACTTAGGCTCTCAGGTTCCCTCTGCCTACCCTACTGCTGCGGGGTATAGCGTGGAGCTAAAAATATATATATAATAATGATTTTATTATTTTATTTAACAAGGCTCGTTTGTGTGATTATAAGATCTGAAATCCCGTTTTTTTCGTTTTGTGGGTATTTCCGGAAAATTTCTCTTAGTACTCCCCTACAGTCCTCAAGGAGCCTATATACTATATTTCGGCCTATTATGTCCGGTGGCTTCGTCTGTACGTTGTGAGGCGTCTGACTGTAGACTTGATCTGTTGTAGGTTCGATTTTCATTTGGAGATATGCTTTTTTTTAATTTTCTTCGTTGTGATAGAGAAAGCGTGATGTAGAGTTCGACCACTTAACACGTAATATTTTGTTGTGGAAAAAGGAGTGTCTTGACACTAGGTTCTCTCTGACTATCCTGCTATGCGTGAAGTGTGTAGCTGAAAAAAATATTACAACTATTTGTACTTACTGTTATCTGTCCTTGCCTATAAGGTCGTAGGTTTGATTATTAGATGGTTATATAAGGTTTGTCTAGTTGATTTTGATCAGCCTTTGTAGCGTTACTATATTTCATCGTTTCAAGGGATTGATTTTAAGTTATGAATAAGAAATAAACTTGTGGCATTTTTTCGAATTAGCTACTTATGAACCTATCTGACTGTCAAATTTGATGGCCACTTCTTCCAATATAATGACCTAAAACTATTGACTTTTATTAAATTTTGAATTTATAATTAATATTCCATTTCCATTTGCCTCCAGATCCAACAAGATATGAGCAAGCGATCCTGACCCTGGATAAAAAGCAGCCAAAATGTCTCACCATTTGGTCACCGTCTGCATGTTCTGCCTGCTCTGTGCAGCGCACAGTTGTGGCTCACACGTGGACAAAGATGACATTAAAACGTTAGAACCTACCTTCCAAATTGACCCAATCCCTTTACACCTTGAAAAAAGAAGCATAGAATCTAAATTAAGATACCAGCAGAAGTTGCAGAAAATTAGACAGAAGAGGGAAGTCCGGAATGTCAATCCTGATGCATATGTGGAACAGATCTTCAGGTTATATGGTGATGCTGGTTCCATGACAATGAATTTGACTGGTTTTAATAGAATGCTTGAAGGCTTGGATCTGCATAAATTGACTGAGGGTGGTGTACAGAAGATTGAGAATAAGGATTATATTTATGGACAGAGTGGTGTTAAAGAAGATGTTGTAAATGTGAGTGTTTTTGATATATAGATAGATTTATATGATAAAGGTGTTATTTGTAATATTTTAGTAGCGTAAATTCGCCACTCAGCACAAATTGCCTCAGTCCGGCAGAAAGTAGGGAAAGGAAATGTTAAAAGAGAACGGTCTGTCTTAACACGAAGATCTCAGGTTCCCTCTGCCTACCCTGCTATGTGCGGGGTACGGCGTGAAGCTAAAAAAAAATCAGATGCTCGTTGAATATATTTAACATATATGTTTTCCTGGTCTAATTACATTTTGTGTATTGATTTTATTGTAACGCGCAATATTTGCTTTGGGAACATATCGCCAGGTTCTTTCTGCTTTTCTTGCAAAATACCTGGAGCTTGAAAATAAAATCATAGAAAAGACTTAGTTACTGCCATCTATATATAATTAATGACCCATAAACGCGTAATATATGTGTTATGTTAGCAACGCTTATGTTACTTATTACAAATCTGTCAAAAGCATGACGGTGTGTGTAATATTTATTTTATTATTTATTGTATATAATACATTGTTATACTATATTGGCTTCCTGCAATTCATGTTCTCTATAAACTTTAACTGTGCTGAATTTCATACTTCTCCGTTTATAAAATTGTCTTGAAAAGCAGTGTAAGTCTTTCATACATACATAGCTTCACGCTGTATCCCGCATATAGCAGGGTAGGCAGAGGGAACCTAGTGTTAAGACTCTCTGTTACCCACTTTTCGCCGAATTGAGGCATTGTGTGCTGAGTGGCGGAATTCAACACCGCGCTTTGCCTTGTTACCAAACCCAGGAAATGAAAAATTTCATTTCCTGGTGTGGGAATCGAACCCAACACTTGTGCCTCTAAGTCCTTCACATATAAATATAATGATATGTATGGCAGTGACTAAGACGATTGCGATAAATATTCCTAACATCGCAATATTTATAGCATATTATTATTATGATTCACTTCCACAACCATTAATATAAATAATCATTGTATTCAAGGATTATATATCGATGATTATATGATTATATTCGTAAATATTTCCATTCCAGTGTGTGAGCAGCGCGGAACTCGTCACAACAGTTAATACTAGGTTAAAACCTCACGATCACGGTCATGATCATGATGATCACGATCTTGACTCCCAGGGTGTCATATCACAGGGCACCTTACAGGCCCTGTGCCCTATTTTATTGTATCAAAAACTAGCGAACACCTCCTTAGAAAGAGGAGGGTGTGTCAAGGAGTCATATCTTCAAAGTAGAGGCATAGAAAAGTTTTCTGAAAAAGAGAATGCATACTCGAAAAATATGTTTGCCGTATGGTTATACTCGTCTCTGAGTATAACAGCGATTAGTGCGTGTGGTCTGCTCGGTGTGGCGGTCATACCTATTATGCATAAAACTTATTATAATCATTTACTACAATTTTTGGTAGCTCTAGCTGTAGGAACATTATGTGGGGATGCCCTACTGCATCTTATGCCACACGCGATGAGCCCGTCAGAAGACGAACATGATAGCAATGGCTTAGAAGTTCGAACCTCCCACGATGATGGGATGTGGAAGGGACTAGCGGCCATGTTAGGTGTAGTGTTCTTCTATTTCACGGAGAAAGGACTCACTGTGGTAGTGGAATGGAGGAAACGTCGCCAAAAGTTGGAAGACGACAAACTACCCTCAAGAGTAAGAGTACTTAAAGACGAAACAGTTGGTGGCTGCTCAGCTGGCTCTAAAGCACCAATATCGAATACTACATCGAATTCTCTATTAAAAATATTTAAAAGGGACGACAAAAGTGATCCCACAACGAAAACGTGTAAACATAAATATTCAGAATATCCATATTGTTATGACGAGATAGATACGGATACTCATGATGATCATCATTTGAGAGACGGGTTACCCCCAAGTCCTAAGGCTGCTAAAAATCATAATAATTCTGTTAGTGTGGTCTCCTCCAATGCTCTAAATCCTGATGGTAAGGAAAGTGAGCCAACAGCCAAAGATTGGCTTTTAAAAGCAGAGTCCACGCCAGCGGTGGTTGAAATGAATAATATTAATCATAAGGATGAACATGCGAAGGACATGAAGGACGGTGATAGTTACACCGTTATACTTAGGTGAGTTTTTTTTTTAATTAAAAAAGAGAAAATGTTTTTTTTAATATTATCATTAGCAATTTATTTATTTTTTTATATATTTTGAAAAATTACTATTTGTCTATTGTTTTGGGATTAATCTTGGTAAAATTATTTATTTCGACAGTTATTGGTATTGTCTTCATATTGAAGCCATTGTGGCACAGCTGTTCAGCGTGTTTAAAGGCGATTGGTTGTGGGTTCGATTCCCACTCGGAGGTATGATAATATTTAAATTATTTTTGTTTCTTCGCTCTGTTGAAACAAAGCATGTCGTTAAGTTCAGCCACTTAACACGCAATGTGTTGAATTCAGGTTATGATCTCTAACTATACTGCTATGCGGGATAATGTTTTTTCATTCCTTATTTCACACAAATTTCCTGATTTTTTCAGAGAACACTCTAGAGCCCACCATGGGCACTCCCACGCGCACGGTCACGTGCACGCGCCGCCCTCCTCCATGTCGTCTGTCGCGTGGATGGTCATCATGGGTGATGGTCTTCATAATTTTACCGATGGAATGGCGATTGGTGAGTATTTGTATGGTTAATCAGATGAGGGGAGATAGGGGAGTGGTGTGGTGTAGTTTATTTTTGTTATTGAGCACTTCCTAACGCCTTTCGTGACGCAGAGGCACAGCGTGCGACTGTAAACACGTCAGGTTGTGGGTTCGATTCCCACTCCAAGAAATGGATTTTTTCATTTCCTGGGTTTTAATAACAAGGCAAAGTATGGCGTTGAGTTCCGCCACTCATCACGCCAATGCCTCAATTCGGCGGAAAGTGGGGAGCGGAATTGTTGTAAGAGAACGGGGTGTCTTAACACGTCGGTTCTCAGGTTCCCTCTGCCTACCCTGCTATGTGCGGGATACAGCGTGAAGTTAAAAAAATATATATTCATAGTTTATATGTCAGTTCTTTTTGACTTTCAGACGCGTAACGATGGTGCCAAAAAACTATCTACAAATAAATGTATCATTTAAGAATTCTTATCATTTAAATAGGCCTATAAAAATGTTTAAATAGTAACTCTCTTTTATTACATAGAGTTAAAAAAATTGTTTATACTAATCTTAATAGAGTAAGAAATTCTTCTATCATCGTGACTAAGCTCGTTTTAGATAAATATTTTATTGACTATAGTACGTTTTTTTAACATTCTCTATATATAATGTATAAAAAATTCTTCCATTACTGAGTGACTGACAAATAATGCACAGAAGCTATCGGGAAAATCATGATATTTGGCATGCAGGTTCCTTAAGGAGTGTAGGGGAGTATAGAGAGAGGATTTCTCGACATTCCTAAAGAAATTGAAAAATTGTGAAAGATAGAAATACTTTTTAACATACTTACTTACTTTTATGTGTACTATTGGCGTACGGTGTAGTGGAACCATATGGAACCATATAGCACTCTGACTATAATGATGCCGATTGTGGTTTCGATTCCAACTCAAGGAAAAAATTAAGATTATATTTAAATTCTCCTAGCCCTGCTTTGATAAGACAAAGTACGGCGTTAAGTTCCGCTAATCAGCTGGCAAAGTCAAAGTTAAAGTCAAATAATTTTATTCAAAATAAGAAATTACAAGCTTCATTTTTTGAACGTCAAATAATTTACCACCGGTTCACTAAATTTAATGCCTCAGACCTGAGAAGAACCGGCGCAAGAAACTCAGCGGGACTATTTTTTTTTTTTTTTTTATATTCGACAATGGTTTACAATTCTTTATTATTGGCAATGATACCTTTGAAACAGACTGGAGCGGGCATTTCATTCCCAAGGTGTGTTATCATTTATAAAATCACTAATTGCAATAAATGGCAATGTCTCAAATTCTGGCGGAAAGTGGAGTGTATGGACACTAGGTTCTATCAGCCTGTACTGATATGCGGGAAAAAGCGTGGAGTTACTTATAATGTGTTATATACTGTATTTCAGGAGCGGCTTTCGCGTCCAATATTGCTGGTGGTTTCTCCACGGCCATCGCTGTTCTGTGTCACGAACTGCCACACGAATTAGGTATGATATTCTCAAATTCACTTGAGTTTTTCATATTCTACACTAAAATTATTTATATAGAAGCTAAATCATTTAAATAATTAAGTTTTAATTTTAATATTTCTCTTAAACCTTGTATTAAATGGTTTAGCATCAGAATCTTGTGGTACATTTTTACCCCTTTCTTCGTGGAAAAACATGTGGATAGGGTTATTAAATTTGGGACAGTTAGATCTTATATGGAAATGGAGTGCAGAAAGCCAATATTTCTTATAAAGTTGTATTAGAAATATTATTATTTTACCATTAATTTAGTTTTTATCTTTACCTTATCAAAAACCCTTTATGATGAGTGCTTAAAATAATCTTTTCGTCATCTAAGGCTGTCCGCCATAGCCATATTAGAAGTGAAATGATGTAACTAACCGTAACACCCATTGTCATCCAAATTAAACTTGAATGAATGACATACGTATGTTATATATTAAAATATATTAAATATTAATTAAAGAAAAATGTTTGAACACTTTCGTTCATACTGTATTCTGTAAGTTAGGACTAAAAGTAAAATTATTACGAAAAGCTCAAAAACTACACATCAGATCTTAAGATCTTGTCTAAATTTATATGGAACGACGTCAGAAGCACTAGCTGTCATATAAAAAAAGAATCATCAAAATTGTTTTGTAATAATGACACAAAAAACGCGGTTTGGGTTCCGCCACTCAGCTCGCAATGCCTCAAATTGGAGGAAAATGGAGAACGGAAATCTTAAAGAACGTAGTGTTTCAGATTCCCTCTACTTGCCCTGCTATGTGTGTAAAAATATTAAAAAATACAATCGAATTGAGAACCTATTTTGTGTGGGTTCGATTCCCACTCCAGGAAATGTTAGTATTTTCATTTCCTGGGTTTGGTAACAAGCCAAAGCGCGGCGTTGAGTTCCACCACTCAACGCCTCAATTTAACGGAAAGTGGGGAACGGAGTGTCTTAACACTAGGTTCTCAGGTTCCCTCTGCCTACCCTGCTATATGCGTGATACAGGTGAAGTTAAAAAAAAAGAACATATTTTTTGCATTTGCTTAAAATATTTTGTTTCCAGGTGATTTCGCGGTGCTATTAAAAGCGGGTATGTCTGTAAAACGAGCGGTGTGCTATAATGTGCTGTCGTCGGCGCTCTGCCTCGCGGGGATGGTGTGCGGCGTCCTCGCCGGTCACTTGCCCAACGCCACCCGGTGGTTGTTTGCGGCGGCGGCCGGCATGTTCCTGTATATAGCTTTGGTTGATATGGTGAGTTGGTATATGCAGGTTTGCATATATGAATTTTTTCTCCGCTTCCCGTATACCAGATACGGGATAAAGGACGTACAGAGAACCTAGTCACTAGGTTCTTCTCTTTCTGACAGAAGGAAAATGAAAATAAGTTAAATATTCCTCCAAGTGGGAATCGAACCCACAACCAATCGTGGTTACAGTTAAAAGCTGTCCCCCTGTGATACGATGGCCTCTTAGTCTAAATAATTAAAATATTTAAAAAAAAACTGGTGTCCAATAAAATGCACAAAAAAGTTATATTATTACGAATAACTCAGAAACTGCTCGTCAGATCTTAACTACATTTGATTGAAATGAGACCACATCAGACACACTAGCATCATATAAAAAAGAATCAATGAAATAGGAACGGAATGGAGTGTCTTAACACATCGGTTCCCTCTGCCTACCCTGCTATATGCATACAGCGTGAAGCTAAAAAAAAACATTTAATGTTTCAATAATAATAATAATCTCTCATTTTCAGATGCCAGAGCTAAGCACTTCACACAGTAAAGAAGGCACTTTGTGCCAGTGTCTACTACAACTAATGGGGCTCGCGACTGGCATTGGCATAATGCTGGTCATAGCTTTATATGAACATGACTTAAAGAACTTATTCGGTTAAAATCATAAAATAGTGTTAAGTGACAAGTGTTTCTATCCATAAAGTGCTCACCAGTCATATAAAAGTGTAATCCCAATAGTCATAACAAGTGTTTAAAAGTGATAAGTTATGACAATCCTATAAACGTCATAAATATATTCCAATAATCATGTCTTTAATGACATTAATCATGGATTCCAACAGTCATATACATATGACAAGTGAAAAAACAGTCATGAAAATGCAGATCAAGAGTTATTCAAACTCAAGTGATGTCTAAATAATAAGTGACTAGACGAAAATCATATAAAAGTATTATAAATGTAATCCGAAAGTCATAAGTGTTATTGAAAATGGCGAATGATATGATGACAATGGAAAAGTGTAAAAGTAGACCAACTGTCATATAAAAATGTTATCAAGTGTTATTTGAAAGTGACAAGTGAACAATTTGAAAAGCGTTATTCAAAAAATGAGAAGTGTTATTCGAAAATGGAAAGCGTTATTGGATAAATGAAGTGAATTTCAAAGTGTTTGAACATTGATTGGTCATATTGATCATTTGTGATGTACTTAGGTAAAGCTCAAATTTTATTTTTTCATATTACTTATGATATTTTGTACTGAAAGTATATATTTATATGTTATATATCTGAACACTTTGAGGCCAACTAATTTTCAACTATTTAATTCTGATTACCGGCAAATATAATGAAATTCTGAAGCTGGTTGCCGCTAACTTGTATCGTCAAGGAAAGGATAAAAAGTATAAAATTTGTTTTGAAATATCAATGTTGAAAATATAATATAATAATTTGAAATGACGTGAATTCACGTCAGCGCCAACCAAGAATAGAATTTGAATGACGTGAATTCACGTCATCGGGTCGCGAATGTGTTAATAATAAATATGTGTAAAAATTAGATGTCAAAAATGTAGGGTAGTTTTAATGTTAATGTTGCTATATGTATGAAATTGAATGTATTATCTTGTTTTTCTATGGCAACTTTTTTTTCGATTTTTTAATGAATTGTTTATGCTTTATTTAATTTGAAAGAAAAATTAATGTAATTTAATAATTAATTAATAAATAAAATTTCAAATAGTTTTAGAACAAGTGTAAATGTCCAAATTTATATGTTATATACTTTATTATATAAAAAAAAAAACTTTTGGGTTTTTGTAACGGCCAAATAAACTTAAATTTTTCATAATAAATTAAATTTTATGTATTCAGTTATTATCTTCAGTACAAAATATCAAAGTACACAGCATTTTTCCTCGAATATGTATTAAAAGTTTCATCAAAATCTGTCCAGTTTTAAAACGAACTACTTAATTGTGCTTAATTTTACTTAATTTTTGATTTATTTTAAGTGTCTATTGATATATATATATACATCTAGTGAAAAATGGTATGTCTTTTTTTTTTAATCTATGTCTTAAACTTATGACTCGATAATGTTATTGCAGCAATTTTAAGGTTTAAATTATTATTATATCCGTAACAATAGTGAATATGTTAATAAATTGAATTGCATATACATACATACATACCTTCACGCTGTATCCCGCATATAGCTGGGTAAGCAGAAGGAACCTAGTGTTAAGACACTCCGTTCCCCACTTTCCGCCAAATTGAGGAATTGCGTGCTGAATAGCGGAACTCAACGACGCGCTTTGCCTTGTTACCAAACCCAGGTAATGAGAAATTCCATTTCCTGGAATGGGAATCGAACCCATAACCTGTCGCGTTTACAGTCGCACGCTTGTGCCTCTGCGCCACGACAGGAGTTAATGTTAATTGCACATACAATTTTTTAAATATTAATATATTAGAATTGCTTTATTTATAAGATGAATGACTAAATCTAAATATTTGAAGCAAATCAATGATATTTACTTAAAGAATTTTAACACATTGTATGCCAGAGCTATCTATAAAAAAATGATATATGCATTGGCACCATATATGAGTGCCATGGCCCTTAGGAAAATGTTACTGGCACTCATATATGGATGACATGGCATGCAATATGTTAAATAACATAATAACTTGAAAATACTTGTCCTAAAAATATGCATTTTGGATTTGTTAATATATTCACGCTGCAAATGATTGTAATTTGTATTTTTTTTTTGTTTATTTGTATAAACTCTAGCTATCTTCATAAATGCTGTCTGTCTCCGTAAATGCTTACTATAGTTTTACAACACTTCAATATGTTTATGAATATTAGAGTGAATGACACTTAATAAAATTATTATTATTATTAAAAATAATATTATTTTACACTTTTGAAGCTTATTTTTACCTATTTCCATTTGTTTTAATTTTCATATAAACAAACATACAAATACTACTTTTTGAGTTACATCTATAGATACATGTACCGATATATGTATAGACATACAGATGTAACTCAAAACAAAAACTTTGTACCCCTTTTCACGAAAATTAAGCGAACGGAGGAGCATGAAATTTGGCACACTTATAGTTTTATATAGAGAAGGAGTCCAAAATGCTATTTTTTTTAAATAATGCATAAAAAGTATATTAAATTAATAAAATAAATGTTACACACACTATCATGGTTTGAAATGCATGTTTATATAAAGTGGCCTATACATACATTGCTAAAAACAACGCGTTGTTAACGCGGCAACGGGGACACTAGTTGCGTTTAAATAACCCGATATTTAAAATTTATTCATTTTTGAGCTTGACACCAAATCACAAAGTAACACTGACTTTAATTATTCAATTACCCTCTAACTTTTTAAATAAAAAGGTAAACATATTACACCTTTAGAATTATAGGGACCTAACGCCTGTCGTGACACAGAGGCATAAGCGTGCGAACGTAAACGCGACAGGTTGTGGGTTCACACACAATACAGGAAATAAAATATTTAGTATTTTCATTTTTTCGCTCTGGTAACAAGGCAAAGCGCGGCGTTGAGTTCCGCTACTCAGCACGCAATGCCTCAATTCGGCAGAAAGTGGGAAACGGAAATATTAAAAGAGAACGGAGTGTCTTAACACGTCGGTTTTCAGATTCCCTCTGCTATGTGCAGAATACAGCGTGAAGATAAAAAAAAGACTCAAACATCTTTTAATATTTTCGAATTATCAACTTATTAACGCCTACTACTAACATGATACAGCGTGTTTTTTTTCGTTAATTAAAAATATAAACCTTTCTTTATCTTAAATTAAAATCAGTATTGTTTTCTTTTTTTTTTTAATTTTTTTTTTTAAACTTTATTATTTCAAATAACTTTAGGTGCTAATTATGTTTCTATAAACATTAATATTTGTAAATTGTTCCTATATCTATATGAGAGGTGGCAAAGTCCAGTTAACAATGCAACTATACCAGTGGCGAGACGGTCTCCACCGGCTGTTACATCTGAGTCTCTATTTATGAAAAAAAATTAAGCATTTACTTTAAAAAAGCAAACTTTGACATATACATATGTTTAAGTTTTAATAAATAAGTGAATATTATTAAATTAGATTAAAATTAGTTATTTCATTGTAATTATTGTTATTTTTTTTTGCATGCAACTTGTATTTACTGGTAATATTTAAAAGTGTCTAAACACTCCGTCTTCCGCTTTTAACACATTTGCGTCACTAATTTTCTACGAGTACCGGCAAATGTAATGAAATTCTGAAGCTGGTTGCCGCAAACTTGTATCGTCAAGAGGAGGATAAAAAGAATGAAATTTGTTTTGAAATATCAATGTTGAAAATATAATATAATAATTTTAAATGACGTGAATTCACGTCAGTGCCAACCAGGAATAGAATTTTAAATGACGTGAATTAACGTCAGCGCCAACCAATAACAGAATTTTGAATGACGTGAATTCACGTCAGCGCCAACCAGGAATGCAATTTTAAATGACGTGAATTCACGTCAGCGGTCGCGAATGTTTAAATTTAAAACGGCGGAACTTAACGCCGCGCTTTGACTTAATGAAACTATGTAATTTAATAATAGTAAGCATTTTTCATTCATTTTAAAATTTTTGGTGTATTTTTTAATATAAATGTATATATATATATAAATATAAATATTTAGTATTACGAGTAATGTAAAGGAAATGAAAAGAAACAATGTGTGATAAATGTACGTATGATAATATTATACTGTAATATATTAATTATTCTAGTTTTTTAGTTTTATTTTTACCCTACTTAAAAAAAGGTCTTTTTGTATGTGTACTAAGTGGTCTTTTTTAACTTCACGCTGTATCCCGCATATAGCAGGGTAGGCAGAGGGAAGCCAGGAGGGAACTTGAGAACCTAGTGTTAAGACACTCCGTTCTCTTTCAACACTTCCGTTCCCCACTTTCCGCTGAAATGAGGCTTTGCGTCCTGAGTGGCGAAACTCAACGTCGCGCTTTGCCTTATTACCAAACCCAGGAAACGAAAATACTAAACTTTACATTTCCTGGAGTGGAAATCGAACCCACAACCTGTCGCATTTACAGTCGCACGCTGAGCCTCAGCGCCACGACAGACGTTTTTTTCTTATTTAACATTACTTATTTTATTTAACATTGTAACATTTTTTTCTTATGGTAAAATTTGAACTCACACTTTGTTTTTACAACATTTGCTCATGTAAGTTCCCGCTTGGTTTAATGGGTATAATCCCAGTAGGGTTTATTAATGAGCCCCATAGTAAAATGCATTTACCAATAAAAAAAGCATTTACCAAAGAACAAATAGGATGAATAAATTAGAAAATGCTCAGCACGCAATGCCTCAATTCGAGGGAAAGTGGGGAATGGAAACGTTTAAGGAACGGAGTGTCTCAGGTTCCCTCTGAGTAGAGGGAACCCTGCTATGTGCGGGATACAGCGTGAAGCTATGTATGTATGCACAAATATTATTTATTTATATATTGTATAAGAATTACACCAGACTTTACCTGATTAATATATTTTTTTTATGTAGAGAAATTTTTCAAATAATCATATATATTAAAGTATATAATATAAAAAGCGTACAAGAACATACACACAAGTTTATCAGTTAAGGCGTGAAGCGCTTCGGGTCTCGCGCTAGAGCCTTATTTCACTGCCTGGGATGGAGGGAGAGGGAGGGAGTGGGAGGGAGAGGGAGGGAGTGGGAGGGTGTCAGGTATACACAAGTATAGGCGTTAAGGCGTGACGCGCTTCGGGTCTCGCGGGAACATCGACGTCTTGCGAATGTTGTCGAGTCCCAGATACAGCATCACCACGCGCTCGAGACCAATGCCTCCGCCTGCCAGAGAACAGAGAAATACAGAGGGATTTGAATGCGTAACAAGCGTATAAGAATTATGTAGGGATAACAAAGATGGCTTAGTGGTTAGCGCATTCAAATTTTTATATGTTTTCGAAAAAATGCTTTTCATTATGTAAGTGTGTTATTAACACTTTAAAATTGACTAAAATATTTGATATAATTAAAATAAAAAAAAGTATCGAAGCTGTTTGCAACAATTACATCAGAAAAATTAAAATATACATACATATATATATATATATATATATATATATATAT